>CM074284.1:8987376-9587376 GCA_037194245.1 Opsariichthys bidens | reverse complement strand
AGTACTTGCAGGAAATGACTCAAATACTAGTATTTGCATATACTTTTCCCCTCGCAATACTGTTTATGGAGTTTAGTTGAAGGGGTCCCACACAGACTGTGATGTTTAATTACATCAAAATTATATCATATATATACACACATACATATATATATATACACACACACACACATACATATATATATATACACATATATATATATATATATATATATATATATATATATATATATGCACACACTCATACGTACATGCATATAACACTTTATAATAAGGTCGCATTTCTTAATGCATTGACTATCATGAACTAATAATGAGCAATTATTTTTTTAGCATTTATTAACTTGATAATATTAATAAAAATGTTTATGTTCATACTAGTTCACAGTGTAGGCTATTAACTAATGTTAACAGATACAACTTTTGATCTAAAAATTTAGGATTAGTAAATGTTTATATTAACATTAGAGGCCCAATGTATACAGCCTTTGACAGCTAGTGGTTGAAATGGGTACTGCATTCAAATTCAAAATATTGGAGAGAATTGTTTGGCACGCCCCCTCCTCATCAGACCTCAACAAGTTCTTGAGGGTTTCCAGATTGAGGACACGCTCAGGAATGAGCGCAAATGACCCTTCGCAAAGACCCACCCCGCTTCGTTACTGTTGCTTTTTTCTGACAAGCCATGGCGCTACACATGTTCTCACAGCGTGAAAAATACATCACAATGCAAAGAGGACACTGATAACGTGCCGACAGACAAGACAGAGCAGGTTACTTTTGGTATGAGACAAAGTCTCTGCTTTCAAATAATGTCTTTTTTTTAAGAAATTCAAACAAATTATGGCTCTTTAATGTGTCGTGACTGATCGCTGATGCGCCTCAGTTCAAACGGCAAGTAAACCGATCATCTCTTCCTAGTTATAGCATGAAGTAAAATGAATGAACATCAGAAGGCATGTTGTTCCAGCCATTAATCTACTAAGGCTCCTGTCTGGCTTGTTTGTCTGACAAAACAGTGATTCTTATTAATGGTCAAAAAGCCTGTCAATCAAACTCGCGGCGAAGGGTGAAACAACAATGTAAGGTGACAAGTCTGACTACATAAGTAGATTTGATTTATCCATGTTGCTCTGTGCCTCTGGTCACAGAACTTTTTAGATGCCGAGGCTTTCTAGGTCAGGAAGAATCTCTGACACAGTATGTATGTTTGTATACATGCATTTTATATATTATATATATATATATATATATATATATATATATATATATACACATACACACACACACACACACAGCCCTGCTGAAACACTGCTAAAACTCTCCTTTGGGAAGGTCGGAAAAGCTGAGTGCCCAGAACAATCGGTTATAGAAAAGTATCAGATTTACGTTTAATCTGACAGCAGCACAACAATGTTGTTTGTTAGTAAAACCCTGCGTGGTTTACCATCACACCTATAACTTCCAGCACTGACATTACAGTAAGGAACGAGGAAAATCAGATGAGAGCTACGTATGTAAATTCAAACATGAAAGTTTTGACCTCTATAGTCATGTTCTGACAGAGCAGCAGCAAAGATCCTGTCACACATCAAACCGTTGCGATATGCGCTCCTGGTTTTTGTAACCACATACGTAGGGAATATCTGCATATTTCACAGGTTTGAGTCATACAGGCATCATTTAACTCTTTGAGCACTTCCTGGCAGTAGGGTTTGGGGCAAGCCCTAATAGAACCAGAGAATGAATCAGAAAACAAGTCACATAGGAGGCTGTTTTCATAAGGTTGACCTGATAAATGTACAGAGTGTCTTTTCACACCCTAAAGAGCACAAATGAGGAAATGTGCATTTCGTGTAAGATGCAAATCTGCTTTCCTATTCATGATTGTGAATGCAAAGGATGGTTGATCTATAGCTTGTCAGGGATGATTCATTTGTTCTGATATACATCTGAGTAAAACTTGCATGACTGAGACCATGAGTAGCGTACATTAAAGCAGTAGAGGTTAAATTTACATTCACAGGAAACTTGACGTGAAAAACCGGGGAAGTAGAACTGCAGCTACAGGGCCATCTAGTGGGGCCCACTATAGTGACGGTTTCTTCTTATAGATATTTTTAAAATACTTACAAATAGCACTGCTGTTCAAATGTTAGAGGTCAGGATGTTGTTGTTTTTTAAGACATACTTTTATTCAGTAAGGATGCATTAAAATGATCCACACTAAAGACACTTATAATGTTATAATGTATACAATTCATTCAAATGCATAAGCATATTGAGAAGCATGACTGTTTTCAACATTCATAATAATAAGCATATATTAGAATGATTTCTGAAAGACAATGAAGACTGGATTAATGATGCTGAAAATTGAGCTTTGCATCAAAGGAAGGAATAGTGCGGAATCTGAATACTTTTTTGTTCATTTCATATCATACTTTTAATTTTACGTAAATTCTTTAAATCTTTTTCAGATCGGATTTTTAATGCGTATATAAATCTCAATGTAAGAGTATCCTAGTGACTGACTTCTTGGAACGCTAAATTGTATTTCAGCATTTTCTTCACTATAATTTACAAACAAGTACTACACAGAACACACAACTCCTTAATCTAGATGTCTATTGTGCCATAATAGTAAACAAACTGATCAAAAAACCATAATGAAAAAAAATAAATTACACTCTAATTTTAAAATGAATTTTTAGAAAAAAAAGAAAAGAAAAGAAAAGCAAGAAATCTGCGTGAGAAAAAAAAAAAAATCCTCAAAAAGTTCTTGGACATCTCTCAACAACATTTACGGGCAGTAATACGCAATATGGTTACAACTACACATAAATTCCTCTGACAAAGAGAGTATCTGTGGCTCCCTGCAAAATGCTGGGAAACTCAGATGTGTCTGTTACTCAACACTCTTACATGTACCAGTAGAAGACTTTGGGTTTCTTAGCAACCTTACATTTCTCATATCCCACCCACAATAATGACAACAGTGAGGTCTGCGAGAAATGTGCGGCACTATGGCACTGATATGTGGGATTGTCATACTTCCCTATCTAGATTCAACATCTCAGCAATTCCACATTTGTTTCCCGTAATATACACACACACAAATATATATATATATATATATATATATATATATATATATATATATATATATATAAATAAAATTGTATTATGACATATACATATATATGTATGTGTGTGTGTGTGTGTGTGTTTGTGTACTTAAAAGATTATGCATAGATTATACATCAAGCTACCTTGGTGTTTGGACCACTAAGTTTCAGTACATTGAAAACCATAAACGGCACTTTTTGTACTTTTTCTCTGGTTTTGCCGTGTAACTCAGAACCTCTGCTAACTAAGTCTCTGACATCAGTGACACAAGCCATTGCAGCATTTATGATGTAAGAAGTGAGCATCAGCAGATGAGTGTATAGCCCTACGTGTCACAAGATGCTGCATACTGTCATTTACCATACATTCAAACCCACATTTACCAAACATCCATGCCCAGAGTGGTTTACGCAGCCTCTGAAAGACTTATTTCTGTCTTCAAGACCCAAAATTCAAACCATATTTTAACATTTTGATGTATGTGTGAAATCGTTTCTTCTAAGTCAAGCAGAAGTTTAATATTTATAAAAGGCGTTTTTGTGTAAAGTGTGGGAATATGTGATTCATTCTGTTCGGTTTAGTTCTCGCTCAGTCATCAGGGCGGGAAGTCAAACCATAAGTTGCTTCTAGTTAATGATTCCAATGTAAATCGCGATAGCCCTGTTGGAAAATATCAGCTGACAAATAAGACTAGATGATATTCTGCGTCTGAGACTTGTGGTTTCAATGTTGTGAGCCTGAGTTTGTGTATGCGAGCGGTCTCGCATGCACATACGGCCGCCAGAGATTGTGTGAAACTGTGCAGAAAAGATCTTCCAGGAAATGAGAGCAGATACATCACGTTTTACTGTGACTCATCTGTTCACTAATTTTCAGAATTGAGACTATACTGATTGAGTTTGTTTATTTTTCAAATGTTTAATGAAGCTGACATTTAAAAGTAGTTCATCTTTCGATCCTGCTCAATTTTTGTTAAATTTAGTCCACTTACTGCATAAACAGTACCAAGATAAAAGGCTTTTGTGAATTAGCATTTAGGCTACTGCATGTCTAGCTATTCATTTCACTTGACAACTGAATTGCATCCATTCAAGGTCTTTCAGGCCTTTCAAATCCTAATTTGCTCTGCGATGAAGAGAATAAGGCAGTGTCAACAGAGGCAGGTAGGCCTACTGTATTTGGTCTTCATAAATGGCATATATGGTACAGTATATGGCTTCAGAGTGGCTTTATTTGTTGCTGTCTGAGGGGACGCTGTGATACCAGGGGGAAACTGTAGAGGGCACTGATGCTCTTTCTCTTCCACTAGGAAAAAAAACGAAAAAAAAAAAAAAAAAAAAAAACTGCTTTTGGGAATTCAGTTGCAAATGTATGGCACACTTGACTTAAACCTATTGTAGGCGCACATGTATCCACAGAAGTAGAGCATTAGTTATTCATAAAATTCTATTCTTTCACCATTTCCATGAGTGTTTGCTTATTACAAGCATTTTTGTGTTTCCAGTTAACAAATGTGAAGAAATATCAGCTCTGTTTAGCACATTTTAGTATAGAATTTCATGCATTTGCCTCAAATTTACACATAAAATGTTAAAAAAGAAGCAAATTTCAAGATTCAGTTTGGGCTAGTTATACCTAATAAATGATTACTTAAATAACACAAAAATGAGTTAATAAGTGAAATAAGTTTGTTGAGAGAGTACAATAACAAATTAATCCTGACAGAAAAATCAATTAAAGCTAAAAAGAAATATTTAAAATAAACAAATCAAATAAAAATGACAAAATATCTTCACAATATACATGAACTAACAATGAGCAATATATATATGTTTACATCATTTAATAACCTTTGTTAATGGGTAAACTTGACCTTAAAAGTGTATTAGTAAATATTGAGACTAGTACATGGTACACTATGTAACGTTTTACTAAAATGACTTTTTTTGTTCCGTAGAAGAGATGTTAGTCTAGTTGAACTACAGAAAATCAACCTATTATAACTCATAATAATAGCACTTATTTATGAGATAGAAGTCTTGTTCAGAGGCTACAATACAGTCAGACATCTTCCAATCATTTATATGATAGGCATTTGCACTGCTTGAACACTTGTGGATTTACAGGGATGGATGATTCAGTTGAGAAGAACATTCTGAGCACACTGGATTTGAGTTCAGTCCAACATGAAGTTCCCCAGACTGCTCATCCTGCTGAGAGGCTCGGCTCGCCTGTATTTCACCTTTCGTTCAGTCTGTTTCGTGTGGGGTCTGGGCATACATTCAGACAACGTAGTGTGTCTTCTTTGAGCTCAGCAGCACCCTCTCTATTTTAATGAAAAGGTGAATAAGGCTATATTTTATCTCTTCTATCTCCTGCTTCAGTGACAACAGCCAAGTAATGTTTTATATTTGTTAAGGAAAGAAAGAGATGTCTGATATTGTTCCTCAGTGGCGAAGATATTTTTTTAAAAAATGTTGTAATGCCTTAATTGTTTATAATAATTGACCCTTCGCCCGGCAGTTTGATTGACAGGCAATCTAACCAATCATAACCCTGAATCTGCCATTTTGTCCGATGAAGCAGTCAGGGGAGTTAGTGGATTAATCTTGGTGAACTTCAACTTTAAAAAAATCTGATCTAATCTGTCTTTCCACTCTTGAAACAACATTCCTTCTGATGTTCATACATGTTTATTTGATGCTATAAATGAACTAGTATGAAGAGAAGAGTATTCACGAGCCGCTTGAAGGAGTTACAGTGATCTGTCACGACACATTAAAAAGACACTATATGGTATTTATTGTTTAAACTTCTTTAAAAAATTACAATATTTGAAATTTGAAACTTTGTTTCATATCAAAAGTAACCTGCTCTGTCTCTGTCGACGCGCTGTCAGTGTCCTCTTTGCTCCAGGATTTTTTTCCATGATGTATGGCGTGAGAGCGCATGGCTTGTCGAACATCGCAACAGTAACTAAAGGGGGGCGGGTCTTTGCAAAGGGTCAATTAAAGCAATACAAAAAGAAAATACAAAATGAGCCAAACGCCTATTGAGCTCTAATGAGTGTTTATAATGGAAAGTTTTCATTTACGTTTTGAGAGCAGGTGTTCAAATCAAGGATAAAAATATATTCACCAAACTATTTCCAGCCATCAAATGGACTGAGCTTTAATTTAGCAAGGCATGTGTTTTACACGAGCAGCCTGTGCCACTGGCACTGGAACACTTAAGCTCTGAGAATCGTGCCATTCATTTGTTTAATACTTGAATATGTAGCCTGCTATTGCAACACAATCTAATGGCAAATCATAAATATACTGCCAAACTGGTGTCTATCCCTGTGAATTTGTACGATCACATTTGTACATTTACATTTGATCTGCGTATGCCTCACTGATGGTAGGGTTTAGGGCTGGACCGTCATGCTTTTTTTTTTCTAAAAATATTTTTAATACAGATCACATTGTATGACGACTCTATACAAATAAGCTGGGAAAATGTTAAATGGTTACAAATTGCAACGTGATTATTTTGTACTCTCGCTCTACAGTACGGTTCTATAAGATCTGCTTATGCCCCACTGATGGTTGGGTTTAGGGGAGAACCCTCTTGCTTACTTTTTTCATATGAGTCACATATTACAATTTCATTCCACCTTGTAATATATTTCCATTTTCTCATGAAATGAGAATTCTATTCGCATGTATCCAAACTGAAAATATATTTTAAGGGCTCCTCAGAATCCTCTGGAGAACCTCAATGCATCTTAATATAAAAGGCTAGTTCTCTGAGGAACTTGGCTCAGGAAAGGCTTTGAGACATCTGAGAAATATATTGAAGTTCCTTGATTTTGCAACACAATATTTGAGGCACCTATTAGACGTTCTCTAGAAGGTTCCAGCAAGGTGGCAGTACGAGTAGCCCAAAAAATCCTCTCTTTTAAGAATGAATCTGAATGCTGAGGGTGTAACAAAGTTCAAGGCTCAGGGAAGAACACTCTTAAAAATAAACGTTCCAAAATAAAGAAGAACAATTTTTTTTTTTTTTTAGTGTGAAAAACATTTTAATTATCTAAAGATTCCTTTTCCACTTTAAAGAACCTTTAGTGTAATGGGAAGCTTCCAAGAATGTTAAAGGCTCTTCATGGAACTATCGAATGCCAACTTATCTTAAGGAGGCAGGGATCGGCAAACGTTGAACGTAAAGTTTTAATGGCAAAACAAACAAAATGAAAGTAAGCAGCTGTCAGCATAAATGTAAACAAAGCCATTTAAATGTGCCGGGCCTATCTCACGTATAGTTTTGGTTTTGTGTCATGCTCATGTTTCTTACTTCCTCGTTCGCCATGTGCTCCCCTAGGCTGATGTTTTATGTCGTTATTTGTCTTAATCATGTTCACAGGTGTGTCCCGTTTAGTCTTTAGTCTCTGTGTATTTAAGCCCTCATGTTTGCCATGTGTCTTTGTCAAGTATTGTCTGTGTAACCACTGTTTGGTAAGTGCAATGTTCCTGTTTCAAGTCTTTGGTTTCAATTCTTGTTGGGAATTATTAAAAGTGCCTCCTGTGGACTCCACATTACAGCCTGGTCCTCTCTCGTCTTTAACTGTTGTCACTCCTCCTTTTATCCTTCCAAAGCTCCTCAGTGGGACTTGAGACTGGTGTGTGGCGCAGGTGTTACTCATTAACATTCGCTCCACTGGCCTCGCTCCGCTCCCACGGCTCTCGGCCCCACCCTGCTTTGTGCCGCCGAGGATAATTTATTTCAGCATCGATCTTACAGTACAATGCAAATAAGCAGTCAGGTACTTGGGGGAAAAAAACGGGATAAATGCTGAATACATTTATTCAGTTACCTATTTTATGCTAAAATGTTTTTTTCCTTTCCAACATGGGAGTCATCCCTCCCACATCTCCAAACCTCTTGCCCTAATAGCACTCGCCTGTGGTTGTAATCCATGCTTTCACCAATGCATTGAAAATTTTGTGTGTGAGCTCAAAGCTTGACCCGTGTTCTACCACAGATTCCTTAGCCAGTCTTTCTCACTACTTCTGTCTCGCTGAAAACTCATAAACAGCATACAATAAATAATCTTTTAAAGGAACAGGTACCCGCAAATTCTGTCATTTACACCCTCATGTCATTCAAAACCCATTTTGTCACATGAAAATCTTCAGATTGAATCGTTATGCAGTTTTCCCCATGCATTGACATTCTGAAAACACAAAGGGAGATAAAATGATCATACAAGTAGTATTTAAGACTTTCTAAAACAATCTGAAGATTTCTTAAGAGAATAATTACTGAATAAAGTTTCCCTGCAGTTAATAATCTTATAACATGTAGAGGGTTGACACCAAGTCAATGTATCAGATTGGTAATGCGTTTTATGTATCACTCTCTTCAATTTCTGACACATAATAATTGATTTAATTAGCCTTTGGCTTCATCAAACAGCTAATAATGTGTGGCTAATGTTACACAAACCATGTTCCTGTTTGCCATCTCACAGTCAGACAGCTGTCTTCTAAACCTCAATTCATTTCCTCTTATCCCTCCCTATTCTAGCTTATGCTACTCTGAGCAACGTCTGAAATTTGCATTGTGAGCACTTCTTATGTCTGTTTGCCTCTTCATGATGAATCGCTTGTTCTATTCCTTTGGATAAATGAGTCTGCCAAATGAATAAATGTCATAACATCCTAAAAACATAAATAATTCACCTCTTATACCCAACTTTTTGTGTCCCTTCTTAAAGGAAAATGCCACCTTGCGTGTACGGGATTGGTTATTATTTGTGACGTAGGGAACAGGGGTGGTTTCAAACTGCGTTTTTGAGATTGTCTTTGGTTCACTGCAGGTTTAAGGAGAAAATACTCCGCAATGGTGTTGACTGATGAATTTGCACATGGTTTATTCTAAAGCACATTAAAAACACCACATAGATATATAAACAACATGAAAAACTTGATTATCCCCACGGGGGGGTGGTTAAATATTCACATTTTCTTCACACGAAGCTCTCGTATTTTAATCTTGGCAGGATGAATAAAGCCACTCATTTTCAATTTACATTTCTGAGTGAGTCATTTCTTTATCGTTACAATGAAAGATGTTTGCACAGTTCTCATGAAATTACACGTGGATTGAGATTACTTTACAAAGTGCATGCTGCGAACCACAAAAGTATGCTGTGTTTGCTCTCTGCGAGATGCTTATATCTTAGCTCAGTAACTAAAGGTTGCGATATTGCTTCCTGGTATTAAAAGTAAATAACAGCGGAAGGAAATCTTAATAGGTTGACCTACCTCTGCACACCTGTTTTTTGTTTTTTTTTTCACAGGAAATACTAGTAAAGGCTTTTCTCAGTCCACCTTAGGGTAATGATTTGATTTGATCAGACCAACTTCAAATGTCTGTGGGGTACAAAGCAAACGCATACATCTGTCGAGACTGAACATGTATAAACCTTCCACTGGACAAATCCCATTTACTCCAGCTTGAACAGGTGAAGAAGGGGTAATTCTCTCAAAACCCCCTCTCTTGAAAAAATTACTTTTTCTTTGCTCTCAATATCCAATGCGAGTCCAGCGTGTGCCGTCGTAAGATAATATTTAGTATTCAGTACTCGATGTCCTGCCTCTCCCAACAGAACTGATCTCTGATGAAATCTTAGAGCTCTCATTTCTTAATATGAATCAGAACCATGAAATGAAGTGGTATGTTGAAGTACTGTTCTGATGATGTACTTTAATAGAGAAATATAGTCCGTTTCAGCATTTTTACTCGTTTATTTACTTTCGGCTGATGATACGAATTGCAAACTAAGCTGGTTGTCTCTGTAAGATAAAGAGCGGCCACATATTTTTCAAAAACATCTGTAAAACTGATCACAGCCTTAGTGTGCTAACAATAAAAATATGATAGTGTGAAGTAAAGCTTCACACTGCCATCTGTTGGTCAACAGCGTGATTACAAAATGTTGACAATGTGTTGAGTGCAAATTAACCGTCTATTTAAAAAATCTGATAATTAGTGAAAAAGGTTAAAGAGTTCCAAACATAGCTGTTGCCTGAATACAATTCAACTATAACTACACACAATTCACAGGTTTACTACCAAATTCTGAATGATTACAGACTGAAAATGACCACAGAATCACAACGTCTGGGACCCAGGGCCCTATCATAAACCCGGCGCAATGTGACGCCACTTTTTTTTGGCTAGTTTCAGCTCGACGTAGTTTTTTCATGTCCTGTACCATTTTGTTTAAATAGCAAATGCGCTCGCGCCCATCTGTTCGCCCATCGTCTGAAAATGAGGCAAAATGACTGTGCCATTGACCAACAAAAACCTGGTCTAAAGTCAATGATTTTTTTGTTATTTAAAAAGGCATGTTAGTAATATGCGCCTATAGGCAGGTGCACAACACGCGTACACAAACATGCCAAGTCTTAAAAATCATAACGGATAGTCATTGCGTTTATCAGAAATACCCATTTGCAGTAACGACAAGTGAAATCGGCTAATTATTTGACCCATCGTGGCACTACACATACATGTATTTAACTGACTCTTCAGGTTGAAGGTGTCTATATTCTGCCTTGTTAATAGTAATCAGCCATGGTGCAAGCGCACTTGGTTTTTAAAGGGAATGGAAGATGACACTCTGTTTGGTTTATTGCACATTACAGCCAAAAAAAAACACCCATGACTAATTATGAGACTAAGTACTACCCTTTTGGACCATGTGACTGGCGCGTCTCCCATTTTTTCCGTCGTTAAACTCGCAAAAGTGGATTCGGACACGCTCCAAGTGCACCTGTGCCATGCGCTTCAGACCATGTGCTTGGATTGTTAAAATGGGGCCCGCAACAGAAGCTAACCAACATTAAAAAAAAAGATACTTAACCCTACAGAAAGATGCTGAAGGAGAGCAGAAACTGGACTCCTGCTCAATCAATAGAGGTGGCCTGACCGCTATTTCACTCTGTTACATATATGTTTGCGGTTCGAGAAAGCCCTTAACCCACAATCTGGTGAACGTGGTGAGGGATCCATGCAGAATGGATTTTTATGTAGGAATCATCAGTCTCATGAAACGTGGTTGAATGGTTTCCTAATGCCAAGAAATAATGGTTCATTGGATGGGACCAGCTGCACCCCTGCACTTTCCTTTGATGTTTCCATATTCCAGAACTCGAAGATCATTCCTGTTATGGTGATTATTTTCAGGATGGCAAGAATATGAACAGGAAGACAATAAAGATCTAAAAGTATCCTTTGCTCAGTTATGGAGTTATGGCATAAGACTCGTTTTGATATTTTTAATCATTTGTAATGTTTTATAATATCATATAGATTTTCTTTTTAACCAACTAACATATCAAAACATCACAGAATTCATTAAATTTATTGCTAAAACAGACTGCTTTTTTAAATGTTATTTTACCACCAAAATTGTTTCTTCCTGGAGAAAAAACGGCATTTGTTAGGTAAAGAGATTTTTACTTTTCAGGATGAACAGTAAAGTATAATCTAAATATTATAATCTTAAGATATAACAATATTCCTACAAAAATGCCTTGTTTGAAACACTTTGATTTGGATGGATGATATATATATATATATATATATATATATATATATATATATATATATATATATATATATATATATAGATAGATATAGATATATATAAATGAATTATAAATTTAATAATAATAATAATTAACCATTTCTGAATCCAAATAGTTTCAAACAAGGTATTGTTGTGGGAATATTGTGTTAATTATTAGCAATTTACAGTTAGGAAAATAAGAAAAAATGTTAGGAAATGGTATGAAAAAAAAATTACATATAAAAACAAGGCATTTATGTATGAAAAGTATTTAGTATATACATTCTTTCATACATATACATATATATATATATATATATATATATATATATATATATATATATATATATATATATATATATATATATAATTGAAAGTATATAAATGCATTAAAAAATGCCTTGTTTGAAACCTTTGGATTTTAGAAATGAGAAATTTTGTACAAAAATTATGCATGATTATGAAAAAGTGAATTAATTATTACAAAACTAATATCACTAATTGTATCCATCACATCAACTTCAGAGGAATGGTCTCGACTCTAGGGCACAGACTGAAAAGTCTGATCTTTGCATTCTTCATCTCTCAGAGCTCTTAAAGAATTGAAGTTATTCTTACAGAATGGTGCAATATCCCACTTTACACAAGATTCAGATCATGTATATCAGACGAACAAGACGAACTAAAGGAGTTCTGAAGACAGAAGACGCCTCTACCCCTCATTACACCATTATTAATTCATTGTCAGGTCTTTTCATTATTCTCACTCCATGCAGTTTTCCACACAAGCAGTACATCAATCAAACTCCCATGTTATATACAATCACTTCAGTCTCTATTCGTGCGTTTCAGACTTTTCTACAAATAATAATTCCTTTATCACCCTTAATGAGGAAAAACTCCATTGGCATAGCATGTGTCAAGTGTGTATACGTGCACGCGCCTAGTGGGTGACTTTTGGCAATAGCTTTTTCCATCTGTGAAGGGCTAGTATGTAGGGAGGAGGCTCGCTGCAGAGGCTCTTCTCTGGCAAACATGTTTCTGGGTCTCCCCCTTGAACAGATGGACTTCCTAGGAAATTTAGATGCCTTTAACCACCATCCATCTCTATAACAACCATGGAACCAATCAAAAGTGCTAATTTACACCCACCATAACACTCGAAAAGCAAAGCAACCATTTCAGAATCAAATTTGTACCATTATTATGTGGGTCTGGGAGGTGAGCAAGAGTAATCTCAGAGAGTTCTCGCGGTGTGGCCATAAAGCAAATAACTGTTTGGGAAAAGGGCCTTGCTGCATCAGTCTGAGACAAATAACACTTGTGCAGAAGGAAGAAATAATATGAAAGATACAAAAGACTTATTGCACACAAATCACTGGACAGCAGCCAGCTCAATTAAGATGGCTGTGAAAAGCCTCGTTTTTGTTGCTCGTAATGGGGTATCAGTATGCAACAGGTTTGTACGGAATCTATATCTACGGCTAGCTATAATTATACTGAAAATGCCTACCGACTTCTCACAGTAAACTGCTGTCCATTGCCTGTAACTGGTCAAAAGGTCTTTTTTTCTACCATGAGCTTACCATGATCAATATTAAATAATAGTATGCAGTGGTTATCATTGCTTATGTATTGCATCCTTAGAATAGTCACTTTTTTCCCCCAAATAAATTAAGACTTTTATTTAGCACGAATGCATTAAATTGATCAAGAATGACAGTAAAGACTTATTGTATTTAATGTATTGAATTATGTTCTATTATTCCTGAAAAAGCCTGAATTCTGGTTTCCACAAAACATATTAAGCGGTTTTCAACATGGATACTAATAAGAAATGCTTCTTGAACAGCAAATAGGCGTATGAAATTGATTTGTGAAGGATCGTGTGACACTGAAGACTGGAATAATGATGCTGAAAATTCAGCTTTGCATCACAGATATAAATGACATTTTAAAATATATTAAAATACGTTCTTTTAAATTACTTCACAACTTTCCTGTTATTATTGTATTTTAAGAGATGAAGAGCCTTTTAAAAACATGGTAGTAAACAACAATTAATTTTAAGGTACACTATCACCCTCTAGCGGTTAAAAATTAAACTGCATGCATTGTGCGTACAAAAAAAAAATGTGTGTGTGCTTCGTTTTTCTTGTGCTTCGCTTTTTCGTGTGACTGTACGGATTAATTTGGTTACCCTTCAGCTCATAAAACGTTCATTACTAGGCTTAAGAGATATAACCAGTTTACATGTAAATAAGGAACTCAAGCTGACTAGCTTTAGCACAGCGCAACAACAACAACAACAAAATGACCCTTCACAATAAGAAACGCTTTAGTTTCTATTAGAAAGCAACATTTTATCTGTACAATAAAATATCTTACTCACCTGTTTAGTAATAAAAACGCCATCTTCGCGTCGCTTTTGCAGTTCTCACCATCTCCGAAAAGCTATGCAAATGCTGATTTGCGTTCTCTCTTTGCCAGCAGACTCTCCTCTGTTCATCGTCCGTTTAAAACGGGTGATTTTAGCGGCTCTATAACCTTCGTTGTGATTTACACATCTATAACACTCCACCATACACTTGTCAAAGTAGCCGGAGCAACTTTTCTATATATGAAGACAAATGCCAATGACGTGGCACGCAATTTCCCGGGAAAACCATCCCGTCAGGTCTAAAATATAAACATTTATAATTGATGATGCATTGACTCATTATTTAATTTATTCCTTTTTTTTTGTTTGTTTTTTTTTTTTTTAAGTGTAGCCCTATCTTTGATGAAGCAAACAAGGACTAATTTAGCTGTATTATTATTTTCTTCATAGAAACTCCAGATTTTCTTGTCATTGCTCCTGCTGGTGATTTTTGATGTTGTTTAAAAAGTTTTATTTTTTCCCTCTATTTTAGCTTAGTAGGAATAGAACTAAAAAAATATTTTGTTTTTTTTTGTTTTGTGCTTATATGTGACAACACAACTATTTTGAAAAAGAAAATGAAAAAAATTATATATATATGTGGATGATGGATGATAGTAACACTATTTGTTTGAGGGTCAGTAACTTAGGAGTTGTTCATGCTAGACCTCTCAAACTTTGATACATTGTACCCACGTTTGTCTACTACAAATAAAACTCACTTGAAGTTGTACTACACAATCACAGATTATGTGAGTTAATGTCAAATACAAAGAGTTCCTTTGTGACAACCTACCCCACTACTGGGGTGAGTTGTAACACTGGCTGGAGATAACAATAAGAGGTAAGTTGACAAGGAACACACCAGACCCAGACTTCTTTTGGCCTAGAGGTTCCAAAGTGTTTCATGTACGCAAATACAGAAATTTTCATCATCAGACAAATCAGAACACTCTTGGTCATTGGACTTGGGGTTTTCTTCTTTGGTGTCTGAAGGGACACATCTATTTTTTGCCTTTTTTCCCGGTGTTCCTATTTGTTTTCTGCCTCTTCGAGTGCCTGTGTATCTGTAAGGATTTCTGATTGTCTTTTCTTCCTCTTACTACTGGAATTCTTTTTTGCTCCTGCTTTTGGAAATAGATGGAGAGCAGATGGACTGAAAACAGATGGCTGGATAGCCGAGGTGGAGGCTTGAGCTATTTGGTTAGCTGAAGTGGAGGCTTAGGCTGGTTGATCACCTGGAAAGGAGACCAGAGATGCAGACGGCTCAGGTCGATCTGTGACTTCTGATGGTGCATAGTCACACTCTGGAATGTCTGGATTGCCTGTACATCTAAAACCAGCTTCTATGTTGTTTTGGGTTGCAGCTTTTGGGAATGCAGTCTTGACTGAGCCTGGGATGTTGTATATTGACATGGTTTTTCCAGGATTCATTTTCATCCATGCATCACTGGCTGTGTTGACCCTCTTCTCGAATGGACCGTAGACTCTATACGATCAAGGGGCTGTAGCTTATGGGAACCATGGGGTGGGAAAGACAGCAGCTCTATCATTTTTTTATTTTGCATTAGTTTGCCTTTGTATGCTTTACAAAGTGTTGCAAGACGAGGAAACCCTCCTCCTCCATCCAACCAGAGCCATTACCTCATCCAACACTACCTGGTGGTCCATTGCACAGGAGGTGTATCGTTTACAGGGAAAGACAAAGACTGGAGGAATGACATTTCCCAATGCATTCACGGCACAAGTCAGAGATACCAGGACACCTCGCTCTCCTGATGTCATTACTCTGTATTGTTTAGCAGCACGGCATGCAATAACATGGTCAGGAGTCTGGACAGTTGTGATGCCTGTCTCATCCATATTCCATATATCATTTCCATCAATTCTGTGCTTCTCAATCACGTGTCCAAGCTTCTTGAAGAATCTGCCTACCTTGTTAAGATTGAAGCTTATGGCAGGTGACGGTTGCCTGTGCACTTCTGACCGACAGATTAAGGTGGCGTTTCATGAAACCTGAAAACCAGTCAGATTCTGCTGAGGAATTCTCTGCCCATGACTGGGGGTGTTTACTGTTATTTTTCACTGCCAACTTGTATGCAAACTTACTGATCTGAAAGCAAGTTGACAGTAAACACGTTATTCCCCATGAACGATGTCTTTGGGCAATCAGTGATAAACAATGATCACTGCAGAAAAGCTCTTAACCAGTGGTTTCTTCAGAATAGAGACAATAATTGTTTATTTTTCCCTTTTTTACTACACAGGTATCATATTCACACCTCACTGCGGTTAACCCACAGTACCGATCAGCTGCCTCCTAACCCTATTCAGTCAAGAGCTCCTCCTGTGCCTTACTGAAGACTTTCTGACCACTACAGTGAGCCTACGTGGGGCTCCTCACTTGAACCTTCTTCTCTAAGCTTCTGTAAGCTTTTACAATATCTGCACAGTGTAGTGTGACAGATGGAATCGGCCTTGGAGCTTTTCTCAAAATTTCTGTAGGGACACCACTGTCTGTGTTACGCTTCGACTGCCTAGGCATGCTAGAAGAAGAGAAAAGTAAAAAAAAAAATGTAATCATCATAAGCGATTTGTGACATTGGTAACATTTTTAATGAACTGTTATAACTACGCCCACCCCAAGCAGCCATTACATAGCTACTGTTTTAGCATCTAGTTTCAAATTAAATTAGAGGAATGGCTATTAAGATTATGTAAGTCAACGCTTTTTATCTACATTACAATGAATGCTAGGCAAAACATAATCTTGATATCTTACCTGAAAAGCCCTTTTTTGGGTGATAAAATTCACAATCTTACACATGCCACTTCTCATGTTAGCTCAAAATCTTCTTCTTCTTCTTTTTATGGGCAACCAACTCCTTAGGAGTGTTAGCTGAAAATGGAGATGGGAGTGTATGATATGGATGACATCACCATAGGCTGTTCCTGATTGGTCAAACTGACAGTGTTACAACTAACCCCATGTTACAACACTCCCCGGTCTCCTTTATATTTTTACCACGGAGAGACCAAACCTAAACTCATCCCAGGGAAAACAAATCATATGGTGGATTATAAATGTGAGTCCAAAGACAACCCCAAGAAAGATTCCAGTCAGCGACGTGTTGCTCTGCATACTGAAAGCCTTGAAAGGGAATTCTAAACAAACAAATTCAAACAATTCTCTTTGAATTTGACCTACGGTTTGCTCCGTTTCTGAAAATAAATGTAGACGTTTAAAAAATTAATGTATGTTAATAATAAAACTTTAATGGCAATGATTAGGGAGCCAGTTGGAGATGCCACCAGAAAGAAACTCTATGAACAAAAAATCTAATTTTATGTAAAAATATAACACGGCTTTGAAACAATATGAAGGCGAGTAAATGCCGGCAGAATTTTCATTTTGGATGAACTATCCTCGTGATTAGAAGTCTATTAAAACAAATAAGTGGATTGGGGGTTTAATAAATTATATGAGCTTCAATATACAGTGGAATAAACCAAACTACTCCCCTGAAAACACTAGGCGTCTGGGGGACCTGCAGCATCCCGGAGGAGCTCTGAGCTCATTTCTACAGTGGACTAATAATAAACCACTGGCATGATTAGTCACCCGCTCCTCCGTCTTCCATGTTTATTAATCTGCACCATCCCAAAGGTCACGCACAGGACATAACACAATCACTGGGGAGTCAAGCAATAGATGTTAACGAGCCTTTTAATATCAAGAAACTCCGCAGATGCCTCTGAATTGAAGAGTATGGTCTCATCTGTCTCATAAAGAAGGATACTGGGAAAAAAATACAGCCGTGATATTAGACTGGGAGTGTAATCAGCATGGCCGGCAGTGGCTTAATCTTGTGTGACTTGCACAAAATGAGGTTTTGGAGTGGCCACAAGGAGATGTGCTGCTTGCTTGGGTTTTATTACTCTGTATTGAATCAGACCAACATGAAATACTGTTTCAAAGATGATTATAGCGTAACCTCAGAAAAACTGATGTATTTCTTAATGAAATCAACATGAGAAACACCCAAAAGCCATTCAAAACTATACTCACAACTTCACGCCAAAGCTCGCAGCAGATCTTAGATAGGTTAAACGCCGTATTTCATTGCCTGTGAATCAAAATGAGGCTGTGAAGAACAGAAATACAGCTTGTTACACTTGTAAACAGATAAAACATTTGTGTGTCTCTGTAAACTCTAGAATACATCCACTGAGAAAATTAGGAAGGAATAGTTCACCACAAAATGAGAATGCTCTGCATTTGTCATCATTTACCCAATAAATCATTCAGATTGATCTTATGAACAAGATTATCTGAAAAGATCCGATCAAAAGAATGATCCATTTAAAAACTGCAACATACGTTTACAACATTGTTGCTTCAATCATGAACTCATTGGAATACAGACTGCAAATCATATAGGTGACATTTATGATTCTTTTATGACACTTTCATGCTTCATTTCTGTCCTTTTTGATGGTCTAAAGATCTAACATTCACTTTTACTGCATGCAAAAAGATAGAATAACCAGAACAATACCATTATTCAATATTTCTCCTTTCGTACTCAGGGGTGTAAAAAAAACATTGATAACTAAAAGTAAAACTAAAACTCATTTAAATCATTAAAAATCATTTTTGCTAAATGAAAAGATAAAATAAAATAAAATAAAACTATTAAACTTAAACTTGAAAAAAAACTTGCCATGGCATCTTACTGAAATAAAATAAGTGCTAAAATGACTAAAACAAACAAACAAACAACAAAAAAATTAAAGGTAAATACAAATACTAAAAAAAGCCCCCCAAAAAACACATAAAATTATCAACACTTAAACCAAATTTAACATGAAAACTGAAATTATATGAATAAAATCTAATTCAAAATACCAATAACTTCTATAATAACATCTATAAAAAATACAAAAGATAACACTGGAAGTAATACGTATACAAAGTAATTGCATTGTAAAAGATGATAGTAGAAACATTGAGTTTCCATTTTCCATTTTGTGAAACACAGAAAATATTTTGTAAAATGATGTTTTTGACCACTCTAATATCTATTTTATGGAGAAAAAAAGAAAGTGCTAAAACTTTTCTTATTTGTTCCACAGAAGAAATACACAGGTTTGAAACAACGTGAGGGTGAGTAAATGACAGAATTTTGATGAACCCAAATCCGATCAGTTCACTCAAAAATAAAAATCTGCCATTAATTACTCAAATCATTGCACATAAAAGCCTAAATTCAGTCTGTTCATCATATAAAGCGATCATGTCTCTAAAGAAAATTCAAACTAAACCACTCAGTTCATATGGACTCTTTATGAACTTTTTGAAACATCAAAGTGGAGTCTCGGAGGGACAGAAAGCTCTTAGATTTCATCAAAAAGATCTTCATTTGTGTCCCAAAGATGAGCAAACATCTCACAGGTCTGGAACAACATGAGGGTGAGTAGTTGACAGAAGTTTCATTTTTGGGCGAACTATCTCTTTAAGATCGCAACCTGTTGAATGAACTTCAATCCCAGACTCATTCAAATTCACGGCAAATCAAACATGATGCCATAGTGATGCGACTGTTCAAAAATTGCACCATTCTAGTCCAGGTTAGCTGTTGTAGCCTCTCATGAGCGCTTCCATGGCATTCTAATGACTATAGCACTGCCTCAAGGCCTGCTGTTGCATTATCTCTTCAAAACAAGCCAAAGACAGACCCCAAAGTTGTCAATCCGCCAAACCAACAAAAACCCACTGCAGCAATCCACGAGGCAGAATGTGAATTCAAAGAAGCCTGTGTTACAGCTGTCATCCAGATCAAACGACAACACAAACTCCTTAAATCTACTGTCAAGTGTTATTTAAAAAGCTTGCATTTGGATGCAATAAAAAGTATTAGCTAACAGTGGATGTCTTTGTTTAAATGTGGTGGAAGAACCAGGTAATGTATTAAAATCCATCCATTTGTGAACAGTAATTGCACGATTCTAATTTGACCTCAAGGCTAATTTGTGTGCTGTTCTGAATAGTTGAGATGTCCACTAGCTTCCATCCATGATCTTACTTTGAAGTTTGAGTGTGGCTTTGCTGAAACTGAAATTACTAATTCAGTCTGGGCTTTTCTTTATGTTTGCATATTATGGTGGCCTACCTTGTCCCACATTTAGACCTTTTAGTGCTTTGAGGAACAAGAAAAGTGAAGCTTCACCGTTGCATTACAGACAGGAGTTCACTGAGGCCATCTGCTTCCCTGCTCATTGTGAAATCTATCATCACGTATCGTATACCCTTCACAATGACTGATAGGTATGCCATAAGCTGTTCTGTAAAACATTCTGCTCCGAAGGACGTTTTAAAAGCACTTTTTACATTAACATTTATATTCATCTTCCAGGCAGATGCTTTCTTGCTGTAGACACATGCAAGAAAGTGCTTGTGGCAATTATTCTAGCCGGCAGCGTGAGGTACAAATCAAGTACAAAAGACAAAGCCAAAAAGTGCCAAAAAGAACGATGCTTAGAAATCACACAAAGAATTCATGGCTTGGAGGAAACAAGAGCCTGGAACGACGCTCGCTTTCTAAACCAGGTGAGCAAAGACGAGTTGCATAGTGATGCTCCAGAGCGGTGTCTTGAAATATCTGGTGAGAAATATAATAATAAATGCATTTCTACCACAGTGAAGCATGTGTGGGGAGCCTTTTTTGCTGCTGATATTGGTGAGCTACTTCCCTGTGAAAAGTCACTTAATGCTCTGGCGTACAGGAGAATATTGCAGAATGGCTTGCTTCCCACAAATGAACAGTTATCTCCTGCCCAAACTGCAAAGACAGCTAAGAAGTGGTTTGAGAATGAGTCCATCGGGCTCACGTTTTAGCCTCGAGGGTTCAGATTTGAACCCTATAGTGAATATTTGGTCTCACACTGAACTCAGACGAACTGGGAGACATTTTTCCAAGTACTTATGAACTGTTTGAAGCCATTGACATTTAGTGGAACAATTCTAACTCTTCTCCCAGTAACACGCAGTCTCGAAGTTGAGGAAGGCTATTCCATGCTAAATTAACTAGATAAGTTACCTATAGCATTTGTGCCATTCTTGCTAATTTCCTGGCCCTACCAGCCTGACCAGCTAAAAAAAGTCTAATCAGCTAACTGATCAGGATTTGTACTAAAACCCTCTGAAACTAGCAAACTCTATCAGCCTAACCAGATAAAAAGGTCTGATCAGCTAACAAGTGTCCCAAACCCCTCTAAAACCTGGAAACTCTACCAGCCTAACCAGATAAAAAGGTCTGATCAGCTAACAAATACCCCAAACCCCTCTAAAACCAGTAAACTCTAGCCTAACCAGATAAAAAGGTCTGATCAGCTAACTAACTAGTACCCCAAACCCCTCTAAAACCAGTAATCTCTACCAGCCTAACCAGATAAAAAGGTCTGTTCAGCTAACAAGTACCCCAAACCCCTCTAAAACCAGTAAACTCCAGCCTAACTAAGCTAAAAAGGTATGATCAGCTAACTAACTAGTACCCCAAACCCCACTAAAACCAGTAAACTCTACCAGCCTGACCAGATAAAAAGGTCTTATCAGCTAACTAGTACCTCAAACCCCTATAAAACCAGTAAACTCCAGCCTGACCAGATAAAAAGGTCTGATCAGCTAACTAGTGTCCCAAACCCCTCTAAAACCTGGAAACTCTACCAGCCTAACCAGATAAAAAGGTCTGTTCAGCTAACAAGTACCCCAAACCCCTCTAAAACCAGTAAACTCCATCCTAACCAGATAAAAAGGTCTGATCAGCTAAGTGCACCAAACCGCTCTCAACCAGTCTGACCAGCAGACAAATACGAAAAACAACAATGGTGCAAACCATGACCAGAGACAGTTGCTTAGTTACCAGAACACCACTGAGCAAGACCGTTCTGACAAACCTACTAACATAGGTGATCTTCAGAAAGACCCGTTTAACATGTTTGCTTTCACTGTGGCTGAATAACTGTTGAAAGGTGTTTCTGTTGCATAATGAATGAGATAAAATACTCACAGCCTGCATTTGTAACTCCAAACAAGCTCTGAAGAGATTCCTCTTCCCACTGCAGCACTTTGTTTGTAATGTTTTTGTAGTTGTGAGTACCTAGAAGTTCTCATCATCATCATTTGTTTCAACCCTAAGTTGGAAACAGCCTTGCTGCAGATGAATCTTTAATGGCCCGCATCATTCAGACATTGGATCGATTTTGGGCGCAAACTGTCTTGGAAAATGTCTCAGCACCATAGAGCTGGACTGCCGGTAACGGTCTTTCTCTTTTCTGTATTCTCACTTCTTCTGGTATGTATATATATATACAATTAAATATTATATAAATATTATAACTTACATGAAAATAATATTTCATGCGTTACAATATTAAAAATAAAATAGTATTTTAATTATAAAAAATATGCTGTTGCTTAATATTGCTTATATATATATATATATATGTATATATATATATATATATATATATATATATATATAGTACATACATTAATATTATTTTATATATTATATAAATTTATATAATATAAATGTATATTATAAAGTAATATATGTATAATATACTCTCACGTTTTATAGTATTTTATAATATATGTACCTTATTTATACAATATATATATATATATGTGTGTGTGTGTGTCAATTTATATAAAATTAATATTTTATATATTACATTATATACAATTAAAATATAGCTTTTTAAATTAAAAAAATCTCAGAGACTGTTGCTTAATATATAT
The DNA here is from genome assembly GCA_037194245.1 of Opsariichthys bidens. Lineage (NCBI taxonomy): Eukaryota > Metazoa > Chordata > Actinopteri > Cypriniformes > Xenocyprididae > Opsariichthys > Opsariichthys bidens. The sequence continues at coordinate 9,564,405 of CM074284.1, read as the reverse complement.
ATATATACATATATATATATACATAAAAACATATATATTACTTAAATTAATATTATATTATATATTACATATTTATATTATAAATTAATACATTATATATTTGATTAAAAAAATCACCATCACATTTTATTGTATTTAAGAATGTTTATATTATATAAATATGATAATTTATATAACATTTCTATTTTATGTATTGTATAATTACAAATGAATTATTTTTAATTAAAAAAATCTCAGAGGCCGTTGCTTAATAATGCTAATATATATATATATATATGTATATATATAATTTAATCATTTATATAAAGTTCAATCATATATATAATTTTTTTATTTAAAATAAAGCTTTTAAAAAAATCTCTGAGGTTCTTGCTCGATATTGTTATCCTATTACAGCAAACAGGAAATGAGATGGGGAGACTCCTTGAAACATCCCCGCAGCCTCATGCATCTAATCACAGCCAATCTCTGACGTGCGTAATTCCAAGATGACAGGAAAATGATTTAGCCCGTTGGTGATTGTGTCATTCAACTGAATCCCTTCCGCAAGAGAGTGATGCAGGACAAGGTCACCTCATTAGCATGGCGTGAATAAAAGCCAGTGGCTGCTGTGGCTTCAGGAGGTAGTTTTTCCGAGCTCGGCGGCTGGCATTCTCTGACATTTTTGTGGCAGGTGAGCACAACAAAAGGCTCTTTAAAACTGATATCATAAGATGGCCGGGCCTGCTGACATGATTACAGAAACAGATTTCTATAGGGGATAGCGCTGTCTCCATTGTTGCTCCACTTTGTCCCCGAGAAAGGAATGAAAAAGGAAAAACAGACTTTAAGATTCCCGCTGCATATTACATGGCTGTGGGATTTTTTCTTTAAGAATGCGGCAGCACCATCTGGCATGCAGGTTTTTGAATTGGCACATCTTTAGGGATTGAAACAACAAAGCGCCTGTGAAGCTCTTTGATCAATTAATAATAATAATTATAAAATCATAAATATATTTTTTTTGTTTAAAAATTGGATAATGGATTCAATTATGTTTTTGTTTTATTCATTTGAAACGCTTTATTTGCTAAATATGAAGACACGTGGGTTCTTTTATACTGAACAATCCTTTGTTCTCAAAGTCTTTCAACTAATGAGTGTCATTAGCTTAAACTTCACATGTTCCATTGGGATGAATGTCACACCGAGGCCTTCACGAAATGCTTTTTTCCCCCAGTAGTTATTTATTGATTACTTTTAAATGCTACATTTTAATAGACATTCTATTTACAACTAATGTGCTTTTGCTCCAGCCTATTTTAACTTGCTTATTCACTGAACAATTTATTTCTTTTGTTGTATGAATAAAATAAGATAATGTGCCCAATCACTTATCACTTTTTTTCAGTAGCTGGAGTTTAATTAACACTAGCAGTAATGAATACAACTGTAGACATGCAATAAAGTAGACACAAGTAATAACTAACATAAGGCAGTAATTTATCATTGTCAAAAGACATTAAAGTAAAAATAATTTACTCAAACTCATGCCATTCTAAAGCTGTATGACTTTCTTTCTTCTGTGGATCACAAAGGAGATAATTTAATGAACATTCGGATGGGTGAACTGAGTGCGATAACCCCCAAAATTTTTAATTCTGTCTAATCATTTACTCGCTCAATTCAAGCCGGATTGATTTATTTACTACTGTGGAATATGAAAGTATAGAACCAAACCTCCAAAACTACAAAATAGTTTTGGTCACCATTGAGTGCTGCAGGGATTTGTAGTCCAAAAACCTGGAAACAAGTTAGCATTTTAGCACTTCCGGTTCAATTGCTCTGAAGTCAATGGGTTTTTTGATGAAATGCCAGAAATAAATTCTGTGGTTAATACAAACTCAAGATATTTTGACGTTTTATTCTACGAAATAAAATACATCAGAATCAGAAAGAGCTTTATTGTCAAGTGTGCTTGCACAGACAACAACTTTTTCTTGGTTCTGAAGCTTCCAGTGCACATAAAGCCAAACAGGTAAACTAATCTAGTCACTAGTTTGCTTTTACATCCTCATTGTGTTTATAATCGTGCTCTTACAATACATTCGAACTCAGACCTTCAGGGAAAAAAAATATTTCATCAATTGTGCTATTTTAAAGGTTCCTAATTGATTTTTGGAGGTATCCTACAATAGGTTTACATCATTTCAAAGGTCAAAAACACTTTAAGTTTCTCATAATGTACATTGTAGCATTACCTCTTTTCTCATTGTGTCTGAGACGGTTCAATAAAGGTTCTCTCGAAACCCCTTCTTCCCGAAAGCCTACTATGCTCTGATTGGTCATATTGCCCAGTCTGTTGTGATTGGTCTACCACTCACAACAGGTGACTGTGGTGTAGTTTGTTTATAGTCTACGTTTAGCTTTTTACTTTTTGCTTAAAAATTCATAAATATTGCAATGCAATGAACAAATCATAAACCTTTGCTGGTCACTGTAATCAAAAAGCCAATGGAACATTTCTAATGGGGTTGGCCTACAAAATATACATCATCACTGGTGACTTCCAATTGTATGGATAAAGGAAATATATATTTTTTTATGTTCTACAAACGAAAGAAAGTTATACATATTTGGAATAACATAAGGATGAGATGACAAAATTTCCATTTTTGGGTGAACTAGCTCCACGATTAATCGTGAAAAGTTCGCGATCTCGATTCAAGCACCCACGCTGTCATATTTTATTAATGACAATGATTCGCCATGTCTTTTAAATCATACCGGAATATTCAAATATGTGTTCACGCTGCCAGAGCCAGAGAGAGCAGTTTTGAACCACACATTTTATATTTCTGTGTTAAATATTCAAAGTATCCCAGAAGTATAACTTTTACATTCGTATATAAACACTGATGTCTACAACAGCGATAGACCAAAATAGAGCAAACTACCTTTTGAAATGAACTTGGTGTGCCAAATTATAATTACAAATTGCAATATATATTTCATTTAATCATTTTCTAGCAATTTATATTTTGTCAGAACCTCTTGTAAACTACATGTTATTTTGTTTGGTTGTACATTCAGAATCGTGGGAGAATCGGGATCTCTATTTGAAACCAAAAAATTCGTGATTCTCATTTATTCCAGAATCGTGTAGCTCTAGGGTGAACACTTTCTTTAATAGTGACTGAAAGTGTCAGGCGCTTTACTGCTGCCATTTATGATCTGTCACAAAGCAGCTCTGAATCCATTTTCTCCCTTGTTCTGATCTGAGAAAATCACAGAGAAACATAATAAAATCATACAGGACCGACTGAGACTAAATATATCGTCAGATGTTAGAACTCATCTTGTGGACACTTCGTTTCGCACAGTAATTTCTTTGACATCTTTACAACCTGCAAACCAATGGTGTGATTAATTTCACGTTACACTGAAACTGGGATTCACTTACAAATCGGAGAGAGAGAATGTCACGGTCTGTTCTTCCTCCACTGGCCAGACTTAAAATGCAGGTCATACTTTTTCAAAAGAATCAATTTCCAATGCTCTAAATTGAAGATGAGTGGACAAAGGTGATTTTCTTGACATGGGAAAGGGAAATTCAAGTGTTGCCACTGTAACTACAGAGAGTGAGAGAGGAGCCGCCAATAAGTCATCTATAACTGCTCAATGTCAACCATGAAATTGAATAAAAAAGTCATATAATTTATAAATGAACCCCTTATTTCTGCCTAGAGAGCCAACTGCAATCGTCATGGGCAGAATGAATAAAACAGGTCTGTTCTACAGATGAAAAAAGATTCTTTTGTTGATTTCTTCTGTCAGTTTGCAATCCTAAAGGAATATTTTACTCAAAAAATGAAAATTCAAAGTCATTTGCTCAGTGTTTAGACCTATGCCATGGACACCTTATTTGATTTGAGACTGGTAGTGGAGGTGAAGATTACCTGATTTAAGGCCGAATTTCACAGACGGCTTAGATTAAGCCAGGCTTAAGCCTTAGTTCAATTAGGACATTTAAGTGGCTTTTATAAATGTGCCTTAGAAAAGAAAAAAAAAACATTACTGGTGTAGATCTTGAGACAAAACAATGGCACTGACATACTTTAAGATATGCCACTGCAAGATGGTTTCAGTTAAAAGAGCTCAAACATGCATTTTAGTCTGGGACCAAGTTTAAGCCTACTGTGAAACTGGAGATAAAATGCTTGGGATATAGTGCATGAGTTGGGATGAAAACATTCCAATGATGAAAATATATCAAAAATACAGGTAAAACAGTAATACTGTAAAATATTGTTACAATTTAAAATAAATGTTTTCTGTTCATTTATTTTAAGGGGTCATGACTTAAGAACTCAAATTTGTCACCAATTCCAATACAACTTGAGTAAAAGTCTTGTAACAGTGAATGCAGCCTCAAAGATGCACTAGTCCTTAACACCTAAGCGACATGCCAGTTAAAAACAAGAAACAGTTCATTTGTGAAGACAGCAATCGTGTTTATTTTCTAAAATCAAAATAAAACCTAAAAATTGAAAGTAAAAAAAGTTTAAAAAAAAAAAGTCAAGGGCGATACAACAGCCTCTTAAACATCTGCAAACAATCAAGTAAGTGCAAAAAGCACAAGATATAGTACCTTTAATGCCCCGTAGCTGGTGTTTATATTACTTCTTCTGTAGCAGAAATAAACTACTGCAGAAAAAGTTAGTTGCCATGCAAAATGTAACAATTACGTTAAGTATTGGAGTAAAGGGTGCATATACTTATTAAAAAGGGGTGATTAAAAGTTGCTAATATCTTTGATACTAAAACTATAAAGTAGCCAAGTACAGTAACTAACTGCCACTGTTATGATTGGCGAACATTACGGCATAGGAAACAGTATCAATGCCCCCTTGCTATTGCACTAATGTTCTTAAAAACAGATCAGGGTCAGAATGAGGGTTGGAAATAATTGTGTTTCTAGTATGTTATTTATTTGTTTATTGATTTGATTTGTCCATTGATTTACAGTATACAGGGAGACAAAATAGACCCAATGCCAAACCTGTATTTATTTCTGTACAAAACTCCACTTATAGAAAGCTAATGCCATCACTTGCATAGAAAAACAAACAAAAGATCTATTTGTAACATACAAACATATGAATCTATTCAAAACCCTCCCCTCAAAAGCTAAAAATGCGTTCTCCACGTGTCAGAGTCAGATCATCCAGTGTGGTTTGATCTTCCAAAGCAATCCTGGAGTGCGAAGCGAGGTCATCATAACACATGAAAGGGAAGACTGAACAGTATGTTACAGCAGATGTTGTTTCTGCACTCATTGTCTTTCTCATTTTACTTACCCAAAAAATATGATTCTGAACTTGGCCTCAAGGATGTCTTTTTATGAAAAGTACTTTGATACAGATTTTGAAAAGAATGTGTTTTCTCTGTAGCACTGTGTGGGAGTGCAGCCGTGATGAGATGTTTTGATGTGGTAGGGAAGGGTGCAGTGTCATCTGCCTTTTGGGCGCTCACTGTATGCCTTTATGCGTTGTTCATTCTCAGACTTGTGCAAACATATTTGTATACATTATGTAATATTGCAGAAAGATTTTCTTTCCCTTTAAGGCATAACTGAATCTATTGTATTTTAGAGCATAACAGCCCTTAAAACAGCATTATCAGTAGCAAAAAAAAAAAAAAAAAAAAAAAAAAAAAAATGGTTTTGGCGGTGTATGTGTGGGTTGTGCGTTGTTAAACTGTAAACATTTGGGGTGTTCTGAATCAAGACAACAGAAATTAGCAAAATACAAAAGAATAGCTGAAGACTGAAGACTCTGGCTGCTGTCTCATCCCCGATGACTGCTTAAACTAAACATTGCCTGTTAGGCTGAAAGTACATATTGAGTTTTCATTGATAACTCAAACAGGACCAATTAAAAACATTTAAATGTTTGATATATAATATTGGATTTATGTTGTGTATGTACACTGTCTTTTAAAAGTATGGGATCAGTAAGATTTTGTTTAACAGAAAGTAATACTTTCATTCAGCAAGTTCCCTGAGCAGCAAATCAGCAAATTAGAATGATTTCTGAATGATCATGTGACACTGAAGACTGATGCTGAAAATTCAGCTTTACCCTCACAGAAGTACATTACATTTCAAATGGGTCATGACATGGAGTTTTTTTATTATGATTATTTTATTATATTCCTTGAGGTTCACTAATAACTGACTTTTTTTCCTCAGAATTGACCCTTCACAAAGACCCGCCCCCTTTAGTTACTGTTGCTATGTCCGACAAGTCATGCGCTCTCACGCCACACATCATGTTCACACGAAGCGGAAAATAAATCGAAACTCTCTCCTAAACTGAAGATTAGTTATTGCATTTACAATTATGTCCAATGTACAAGAAGGATTAGTTAAACTACTCATTAGTCCCGCATTACTTCCTGCATAGTTACTTATTAATGATGGACCATTATTCTAAAGTGTTACCCAGGAATTAATTACATTGTAAAATTTATTATAGAAAAGGGTTCTTTATAATTTTAATCACTGTTGGGGAAAGTTAATTTTAAAAGTAATTGCATTACTCCTGGGCTGGGTTTGTGGAAGGAAGGAAGGAAAGAAAGAAAGAAAGAAAGAAAGAGTTCAATTTTTGGCAAATGAAAAGGCCCTTTCACACTAAAAGTGAAATGAAAGACTGAAGAAAATGCTAATTCACATCTGTCCAGTAGAGGACGCAGCTCAAACAAACCTTTCAACTGTTTTCATCCATCTGGATTGCAACAGAATAGGACACAGGAGAGGAAAGTTCAACACTCAGCAATTTAGAAATAAGTATATAAGTATAATAAGTATAAAAATATCTAAAGTCATTTTTGCTTATTAATAATAATTGGACAATCAGCAGCAAAGACATTAGTTAATAAAATGAGATTAAATACATAAAGTATATTTGTGTTATTTAACATATTTAATTTTTGCAAGTTTGTGTAATAGTTGGCATTTCACTGTTTTTATTCATTTTGAACAATACTAAATCCGTTTTGTGCAAGTGAGAAGTAATTAGTCCAGAACAACTATGTACTTACTCCCGATTTCTCTCAGCATGACAGAAGAGGCGCCAGTCAATAAATGGAAAAAGTAACAGATATTTTGCTGTAAATTTAAAAATAATGCAATACTTTACTAGTTACTAGAAAAAGTAATCTGATTACGTAGCGCACGCTACTTGTAATGTGTGTAACAGTATTTTACATTCCTGTTTTAACTTTTTTTTTAATCAAATAATTGTGTCATTGGTGAACACGAGACTTCTTTCAAATATCATGCAAACCCCAAATGGATTGTGAGTGGTATTTTATGCACCCATGCAGAAATATAGATAACCATGCCAATCATTTATACTCATTGTGATCAATTGAATCAAATGCAATATTATTTTTACAAAGTACATTATACATTTTTTCCATTACTCCTTATACATTTTCAGACTTCTCTAGCATAAGTTGTATGAGAGTGTGCTTGCGTGTGTTCTCATCTGTGTTAAAACCTGCCCTGAATCTGTCTCCACTGTTTGTCAGACTGTCAGTCTGCCACCCCCACCCCCCACGCGGCACATGGCACTAAACTGTCCTAGTATTGAGCAGCGCTCGACAGAATGTCTCCATTAACAACTTGCCTAATGCACAACAACCCTGATCTTAACCCTGGGCGACAGTAAAGTGCAACCAACAAACAAACACTCAAGCGTGCAAGTTCATGAGAAAAAAAGTTCATGTACTGAGAATAGCGTGAATACTATATATATATATTTTTTTTATTGCACATCAATTTTTTTTTTTTTTAAAACACCATGTCTCGGTTTCACTTTATTTGGATGGTCCCTTTAACACATTCTGCTGACTATAAGAAACGTTGAGCCTAGATTTCTTCTAACTCTCAAAGTATTAGTAGAGTACTTCAGCTGTCCTAATTTTCGCAAATTTCCAGACCGCGAGCAACAGCGCATGCGTAACAGGACAGAACAGTCCACAGTCCGATACGGGTTATGCGCAATTTAACTTCCGTATTCTGTAAAACAGATGAGATCACTTCTGTTTTAGATCTCTTGTATGTGCCTCATGAAAAAAGGACTTAAACTGATGTCCCTCGCATATGTAGATTGATGTCTAAAAGCTTTTTTATTATTATTATTTATCTTCTTCACACTAACGTTTAAACATTTCATAGAATAAAACACCTATAACAATGTGAACTCGGTAGATTCGCTGATGAAAGCCCATAGATAAAGCATCAGTTCATACTGCAGTTAACACTTTCTCTGAGACTGGTTTTCCTGTTTGGCCACGTGACGTTCGACATATACTCTACACGCACAGTACTGAGCACAATGTGCAGTCGTCGAAGAAGAGTGTGGAAAAAGCGATTCAAAAACAACACGGAGGAAAACACGACACTGGAAGTGGAAGTTGACGAGCGTTTGCGCGCAGAGATCAGAAAGTACCAACAGTTGTATAATTCATGTTTGAAAGAGTACAAAGACGTGTTTAGGGCGGCAAATTCATGGAGGGAGATAAGTAAGAACATATCTTCTGACCAATGTAGCAAAGGTGAATGTACTATTTTTCTTCTCAGATCCTGCCCAGCGGATGTCCTATTGATGACATGACTCATCTCTGATGTCTGGTAGAGTATAGAAAAAATTGTACTGCGCATGTCGAACTCGGTCATTCGCACGTTGAGTATACTTTGAAAGATGCGTCCAGGCGCGGAAAGTGAAGTATACCTGGGAATTTAGGGTTAGAATAAGGTGACGTACACTTGCAAAGTTACTTATAGTCAGTAGAATGTTGGGGAAGCATCATAATAAAGTGTTAGCAGAAATTGAGCAGACGGTCTACTTTGAGAGTTAGATCACATGTAGTTGCAAAGTTACTTATAGTTAACAGGATGTTCAAAAGGGATCATCAAAAAGTGTTACCCGAGTCTCACCAGAGTGAAGAAAGACAGGCCATGAAAGAAACAATAATTTTTTCTCATCCACTTTGTGTAATTACATTAAAGTTTTTCAATTTAACAAGTCTAATGGACAATTAAACTGTCCCTTTTCTTTTCATGCCACAGGCAGAGACTTTTGTAGCCTTTAGACAATTGTAACCCTTGAACTCATTGAAATGTTTTTCTAGGAATGCAGATCTTGATGTATATAGATGATAATACAAGCAGACATTTCTTTTAAGTAACTGTCTTCATCCCCCTCAAAAAAACCTTGTGGTCTTGAAGCAAAATTTAATTGTCAGAAATTGAAGAGCAGTTATAGCTGACAAGTTCAGCAACCTAGCTCTCATTTCAGTTCCACTGTCTTACCTCCCTGCCCAAACTGACAGGGGAGGGAACGATGGCTAAAAAATATAGAATGAGAATGTAATTTTAAAAAAAAGGGAGAGAAAGAGAAAAAAATACAGTTGTTGATATAATTATGATGTGCTACTGCAGAGTTTCAGTGAACATGATATAGTTTTGCATGTCTGAAGGTGCTTTTAGAAAGTTTTTCATATGGAAGCTAACGTTTGATATTCTTATGAATCGTATTCTTCCGTTGAACATATTAGAAGCCGGATTTTGTCATAGGACCAGCTTAAAAACGGCTACAGTCATTGATTCCCTGGTTAGACTTGAAGGAGTGTTCTAGGTTCAATACAAGTTAAGATCTATTGACAACATATGTGGCACATTGTCGATCAGCACAGAAAGTTTTTTCGTCTCGTCTTTCGGTTTTATTTAAAAAAAGGAAAGCTTGTAACTCCCAAATGGCCATTTTGATGTAGATTTGTGGCTATACTTCTTTTGAATAAGTAAATACTTCACAGCTCTTAAAAAAGTATGTTCTACTTGTGTACATAGTATGAATGTAATCTGGATGTACATTCGTCTTGTTGTCGCTGTCAGTGTCAGTTGCGTCGCTTCACTGCCATTCACAACTCCTCTCCCATGGCCTCATGGGATAGTAAAGCGTTCATCAGATGCGTTTTTCAGAATCTCGCCGGAAGAAGTTATTCATCCGGGTGCTTTTTATGAATTCTATGAATTTGTTCGTACTCTTTTCACGTACGTTTTTTTTGTTGTTTTTGTGCCTACTATATAATAGGGAAATCAGATGCAGCCATAGTCTACCTTTTTGAAAGTCCACGACTCACCAGACTGTACGTTTTCTCATTTCTTATTTCTGGTTTCAGAAAGGTCCCCTATATGTTTCTGGATGCAACTTTTTGCAGTTGGGCCCCTAGTGGTGGTCGTAATTAACCTTCCTGTTTTTCTGTGGCAATTGACATTATGCCATACGAATCTGTTGATGGGGCTTAACTTGTATTTAAACCAGAACATTCTGAACATGAACGTAATGAGATAGATGGTAAAAATCACAGAATGAACCAACGATTGCAAAGCCGGTTGACTTCACTGCAGATTTGTTTTCTTAAAAATAACTCCTGTGTTTGTATTGAACCACCTGAATGTGAGATTAGCATGACAAAACAAGAGCTTTCAAATTCACACTTACATTGTGTATCATTGTGAGGAACAGCTTCGGATCGCCCCCGCACAAATCCTGAGTTCGATTCACTCCTGTTCCTGACTTAACCGCATTACATCAGATTAACTACGAATCTGATGTGTTCAGAAATTCTGCTGGCTTTTGCCAAGCAATGCTTTACTAAACAATATCATCGCTGCTCTCCATATAAAGGTTGCCTCAACTGAGGTTAATTCAGGATAAATCCACTTTTGGAGGGGATCCTTTTGTCAGAATTCTGTCACGCCGAGTATAACCGCATATTAAGGTCCTTTAAAGCTGCATCTTCAGGATGATTGGAGCAATGGTGGTTGATGTTCTTGAGTAAACATAAATAAGTAACCAAAAAGAGCCCTTTTGTGATTAAAGTAAAGGCTCACTTTCCAGAAGTTTGTGTGGTCTCCAGTGGAGCAGCTGTGAGAACACCTGGCCTTATAGTACATCACCATTTGCAATGCCATAGAGTCTCTCACAAAGCAGATGACATATTCAAGATGATAGTTATTATGGCTTTCAACGATTCGGTGACAGCTACCTTTCCTATGATTACCAGCTTCTTGTGCAGTATCCCACTTATCCCCCACTGTCCATACTTCTGCTCTGCCTACGATGAGTGAATCATTCTCAAATGTGGAGAACAAGACCGCAAGGCAGACTTTTACATAGAAAATGCAATCTTACAAACTTAACTTTGGTTAAGCTCAAAGAATATGCCAAAACAGTTTTAAGCATCGAAATGTGCTTGTCCAGTGAGTCGAGATGAACAAATGAGAAAGTAACTACAAAGTACATATGTAACTACATGCCAACTAACTCTTATTAGAGTATCAGTAGACCGTATTACACAGTTGGGTTAGGTGTTAGGGTTCGGGTTAGTTGAATAAGTGACATGTAGTTGCAAAGTTTCTTATAGTCAGTAGAATATCTGTTGGAGGAGCATCATAATAAAGTGTTAGGAGATATTAAAGAATTAGTTCACCTCAGAATTAAAATTTCCTGATAATTTACTCACCCACATGTCATCCAAGATGATTATCTTTCTTTCTTCAGTCGAAAAGAAATTATGTTGGTTTTTTTTTTTTTTGAGGAAAACTTTCCAGGATTTCTCCCTCCATATAATGGATTTCAAAGGCTACCAACGGCTTGAAGGTCGAAATTGCAGTTTCAGTGCAGCTTCAAAGGACGATCCCAGCCGAGGAATAGGGTCTTATCTAGCGAAACAATCATCCGTTTAAATAATAAGTAAATAAATAAATGAAATTGTACTTTTTAAAAACATATGCACATCTTGCACTAGCTCTGCAATGCGCAAAGCATTACATAATCACATTGGAAAGGTCACGTGGGACGTAGAGGTGGAAGTACTACAATAGGAAAAAAACTCCATCTCATTTTCTCCTCCAACTTCAAAATCGTCCGACATTGTTGTCTTACCTTTTTTTTTTTTTAGTAAAGGCCCGTTGACTTAGTCTCTGCACATTTGCTTTGTAAACACTTGCTTGATACTTCTGCATATGTCACACGTGACCTTTCCAGCGTAATGCTTGGTGCATTGCAGACTGCAATGAATTCTGGGGTGGGCAAGACCACAAAGGATCCATAGGTTGTATTCTTCATTTCATGGGAAACGAAGGACGCATTTCGCAGCCTTCATCGTGGCCCAGTGTAGCCTTCAAATATTCCCTTTGAAGGATGCAGCCAATGAATTGGGACTCGGCAACGAACGGGGGAAGCACATGGCGGGAACACATGATGGGGTCAGGGAAAATACATGACAAACCAGGAAATTAACAAAAACTAATTATCGAAAAACTTCTAAATAAAAAACAACTAAATCTAAAACGATTAAAAATATTTTGTTATTTGAAATAACACTAAAATGAAATAAAATACAAATATTAGAAAAAAAAAAGAAATATTGCCTTGGCAAAATAAAAGTAATAAAATGAGTCTAAATGCAAGTACTGAAATTGCTAAAACTGAAATAAAAATAAATTAAAGCTTAATAACAATATAAAAAGAAACAAACTTTTAAAAATGAGGAAAGCACAACAAAATTACTAAATCATGGTAATATAACTATTGAACTTAATTAAATAGAATTAAAACTGAAAATATGAAAATAACAGCTAATTCTAAATATTAATAAATACTATATATACAATACTAAAATAACACTGAGCAGTGTATCCGGATCCATTCTAGATCTGCACTGGCTTGTTTCCAGGTGTCTGGCCCCTGCTGACCTCTCATGTGGAGGCCTCTGACAGTCAGAGAACCAGTGGCAGTAGCTCCATTGTCCCAGTCCATAATCTGGATTTAGGCATAATAGCAGTTTGGAGTTTCCATGATATAATGGCATGAAAATCTCATTCCAAGACAACAGTTCTTGAACCGGAGAACATTGTATGAGTAGCGCAGTGCGTCTTATTTGAGAGTTGTAAATTGTCCCTGCTGGGAAGTATTAACTGAGATTAACCACTGTTTGCATAGCTGAGGATCACTGTGATCTAATCTTACTTAAAGTTCAGTGTAATTGGTCATTTAACTTGCGTTTAGTGTTATTCTTGCTATCTCAAAAATTAAGCCTATTTTATCATTTTTCTGCTGAGAAATAGCTTTAAGCAGATGCATAGCTGGTGTCACAGCCTGGCCAAGCTGGTTAGGCTGATCTTTTTTACTGGTTTTGTAAAGACTGTGGGTTCTTGTCAGCTGGTTGGGCTAAGAGATCAGATAAACTAGTATAAATCAGAGCAATCAAGACCATACCAACTACAAACTTTAAGCTGGTTTGATTGACAGGCGATCTAGCCAATCATAACCTCGAATCCACCATTTTGTCCGACAAAGCAGTCAGGGGAGTTAGTAGATTAACGTTGGGGATCTTTAACTTGAAAAATTGTGTGTACTCACGTCTTTCCACGCTCGAAACAACATTCCTTCTGATGTTCATTCATGTTTATTTGATGCTATAAATGAACTAGTATGAAGAGATGATCGGTTCACGAGGAGCTACAGTGATCTGTCACGACACATTAAAGAGACACTATACGCTATTTATTGTTTAAACTTCACATCATGAAAAATGGTCTGGCGTGACAGTGCATGACTTGTCAGACATAGCAACAGTAACTAAAGGGGGCAGGTCTTTGCGAAGAGTCAATTGAGCAATTAGTGATGCATTTTATGACCACGTTGAGAGTGAAAAAAGACACTTGCTCAGATCTCAGACATGTTGTAATTAGTAATTAATTAGTAATTCTTTATAATTGGTCATAGTTACCTATTAGTTCTTGCTAATCTCATTCAGTAATTATTGATTACCTAATAAGGAACTATCTTAGTCCTAAATTCGATATTACTAATCTTGTTTTTAAATTCGTTAATAGCTGAAGTGTGTAATGTTGTACAACTCATTTGCCCTGCATTACTGCCTGCATAGTTACTTATTAATGACGGACCATTATTCTAAAGTGAAACCAATTCCTGTGATGCAAAGCTGAATTTTCAGCATCATTACTCCAGTGTTTAGTGTCACATGATCCTTCAGAAATGATTCCAGTATATTGATTTGCTGCTCAAAGACTTTACCCTTTGTAAATGTGCTACATTATCTGCTTACGTTTCTCTCTGAGCATCATGCCCAAGACTACAGACTTCCTCTTTTCCTTTATCATATCAATGAAAAGCATGTCACAGCTTTGAGTGTTTGTCTCATATTCTACTTATTAGCCATCTCTCTTACCTTGATTGCTTTTCTCTGTGGACATCTCTCAAGGTCATCAAAGACATTTAAAGACAGATGCTTCTTCCTTCTTTTGTGAGACCATGCGATGATGCTACTTCTCGCAGCTCCAAATAAACTGCAAAAGAAAAGAAACGGCAACATTTTCATCAGTAATTCAGCTGATGAGATCAACACGGTACACAGGTGGAGTTAAACGAGATGCCCTGAAGTCATATTCAGTTTTCGACTTGACACACTTCGAGACAACAGGTGCAGTAGGGCATAGATGAAGACAACAGCTGTCACTTTAAACATGCGCTGACAGCATCATGTTAAATCACACATGATGTTGAAACACTTTGAGCTCACGCAACTGTCAATTTAGGTATGTTTGTCATAATGACAAAAGGAACGGTATACGCCGAGAGTAGCGTGTGCTTGCTAACAACGTTGTTAGTGTTGCTGATGTTATTCAGGCAAAGCTTTCTTATCTCTCTCTGCTTGACTGGCAAGACATGAGGTTTAAACAAAGAGGAGGATGAACATGAGAAAAAGAGAAAAGTGTCTTATCAAAACTTCAGGCGGGAAAAACTGCTTACTTTTTTGGAACAATTATGCCATTGTTGATGCTTTAAACTTTGCATGTCTTTTAATGGAATTGTAAATGCAAATTCATTATTTGCTCATCAATTTGTTGTTATTTGTTCTGTGAAACATTAAAGTGTTTTTATTTATTTATTTATTTATTTTATAATCTACTCCTACCTGTGGCAGATGCCTAATTTATTTATTTATTTTTAAAAAAGTAACATTTTTTTGCTCTCTTCTGTGAATATATTTTAAAAAGTCTTTTATTCCTGTGATTCTGATTTTTTTTTTAGCAGTCCATATGCTGATTCAAGAAACTTTTCTTATTATAGTGCAACAGTGCCCACTTTTTCAGTGGAGCTTTTTACATTATTATTTTTTTTCTATTAATTTCTCCCATAGAATTTTTAAAAAAAAAAAAGTCTTTGTTAAAGTCTCATAAGCCGTGAACCAAGTAGTCTCGTCAAATAGACGAACGACAGAAGGTCTGGACTCTGTCGCAGCTTTCGTTGGCCAAGGACCGCCCAAGGATGTCTGACCAACATGTAAAGCAACCAATCACAGTTCGTTTTGTTCAGTAATATAGTCAACAAAAAAAAAAATGTACTTGAAAATCAGACAATAAGACAAAGAAGACTGTGCACAACACCTAAATATTTGAATACATATGCATATTTTGCATTATATATATAAATATGCATATATATTCAATATTAGCATAGGGACACTCGATTACATCATTTGCGGTGTTTCATGGGAATGGGAAGAGCTAATGGGATCTTTTTGCTTGTTTCAACATTCTGATTGGTGGAATTTTCTATAGCATCGTGGGTAATGTAGTTTTCACCATATATTCTGCTGTTGAACGCTATTATTTTAAAGTATAATGTGGATTAACATTATTCCATAAATCAGGTTTATGTTCAGTTTTGTCTTTCTAAGTTGACCCAGTTTCCTAGTGTGTATCAGCTCTTTATATTATCCACACCTGACACAAATCAAATAAATCAAGCTCTTTCCTCACAGTTAGTATAAACCTTAACTTTATAAGTTATCAATAAAACCAGTTTGGAGTTGTACTTAGTATAGTTTTACCTCTGGAACCCACCTGTTCACCCTTTTGAAAACAGTTGCTTTATATTTTTTGTAGTAACCATGATACCCCCCCCCCCAGGAATGTTTAATAAATATAAATAAATTTAATTTAAAAGAACAGCATTTATTTGATATGTATATGAGAACTGTTTGTCATTTTATGAATCCTTAGGGAATAAAAGTATTACATTCTCGTAAAAACATGACCACGAAATTTTGCAAAAATGTACTTCTGCAAAAAGACGCTTCATGTTAGTGTCGAAGAATACCCTGAACCAGCACATATTGAAGCAGTCTAGAAATTCATGCTGGTCTGTTTAGAAGATAGTCTATTTACATATTTTCTCTAATAATAAAATGTCAGAGTGACAGTAAAAATGTCAGTGCTTCCAGCCCTAGTGGTCCATTTCTCACCCATTTCAATATGTCAGCAACATTAATGAAGCAAATGACCAAAAACGTTTTCCATCTATCATTTCTCAGTTACTCGATGCTGCTCAGCTTATTAGATTGCTCATGGCAGAAATGAACCAAGGAAAGTGAAGAGAACGGATTAAATAAACAGAAAAAAGCCAGAATTTTTGGGAAAAGAAACTAGTTTGACGTCATTTCTTAATAGATTTAAAATAGGAATTTCTTGATTGTGCCTGTAAAGAGCATGAAATGAGCTTTACACTATATTACACTACTTAACATCAGTAACATTATAAAATAAATGTCCAAAGGACTACAGTATGAGGTGTATACTTTTGAAAGCATAAATTGAATTGCAAAACAGCTTTGAAATATTTAGGAGGGAGATGTATATTTATAGCGATAGAAATCGATAGCCCTTGTGGCTGTGCGATCCATTTGTTTCAGATCTGCCCTGAGGACACCTCTGATATAATCAGCCTGAGAAATATGAGGCCCTTTTCTGGTCGTTTTCACTGCGTCTGATGAACAGCGTACTGCTTGTTTACAGATTCAGCAGATGTGGTTCCTGTGTTGCAATGCAGTCAGATGGGAACGATAATTTACCCTGGAATGTGTGTGTGTGTGTGTGTGTGTGAGGGAATATATGTATCAGTTTGTAGATTGTAGCAAGTCTAACCTGTACCCTTAAAAGAGACTCAAAAATCTTTTACTCTTCAACTTGAAATGCATAACTGAACCATTTCCATGGAAACACTAGGGCGTTTAGAACAAAGCAAATGCAAACGTTCTCAAATTAACATCCAAGTGCAATGTTTAAGGAATTTGCATTTTATATAGATTAAGTCCAAGAGATGTTTGAAATTTGTGCACATATTGAATCTGCATAAATCAATTCTATCCCTGCAGTTTTTTATTTTTTATTTTTTTTATCGATGTTATTAATGTGATGGATAGATTTTTCCTCCATATGCAATAGTCTAACAAACACAATAAAGTATGTGTCAATTAAGCTATTATTTTTCATCTACTTGATGAATTATACAAATTGTTCATAAATGTTAATTAGGAAAGGTCAAAACGTAGGTGGTGTGCAGCATGGTCATTATCTGTAAATGCATCTATTTGTATTGTATTTTATTTATATTTTAATATCATATTTTAATAAACATACATTAAACAAACAAATGTTTGATTTATGTGTGACCTTTTAGCAAAATGATCTGGATTGAACTGGATATGGGTGGGGCTTAAACTGGAAGTGCATTAAAATGATCCCTTTTATAGTGTCCATATCACAAATATGATTTAAAAAAAAAGTCATAAAATATTTTAATCGTTTTATTATGTATATTATGTAAAATAATGATAAAAGTTATTAAAAAAGGTTCTGCTTGAATCAAAAGGTAACACTTGACATTAAGGGTTCATGACATAAGTTAACAATTAACAATACTTTTACTACAGCATTTATTATTCTTAATGGTAATCCTAACATTTACTAATACATACAAATTCAATACAGTTGAATTTGTTAACATTAGATAAACATTCATTAACTCACATCAGTTGTGGTAAACAGAAGCTCAATTATGTTTGCTTGATGTGAGCGAGAACCAATGAGGCTCATTCTTGTGAGTTATACAACACGTTTAAGCTTCCAGAAGAGGTTTGTTCTCGAGTGTCAAGCAGCTTCTAATTATGTTCGCTGGTCAATGTTTATATGTGAATAACAGCCCAAATGAAATCTGTTCATCAAATAAAGTGATCGTGTCTCTTCGGAAAATTTGGTCAAATCCACTCGATTCATATGGATTATTTTTGTGATCTTTTTATAAACTTTTTGAAGCGTTACAGAGTCAACTTGTGTAGCAGTCTATGGAGAGACAGAAAGCTCTCAGACTTCATCAAAAAGATCTTCATTTGTGTTCTGAAGATGAACAAAAGTCCTATGGGTTTGGAACGACATGAGGGTGAGCAATTAATAACAGAATTTTCATTTTTGGGTGAATGTGAAATTCAAAATTCTGTCATGAAACTCTAGATGGCACAGGCTGATCTGCTTGCAATCACATCATTTTCTATAGGGCACAGCTGATTGGTTCCTGCTGTATAAGTAGCCAATGAACTTGCTGCTAAACCTTCAAATAATAATTAGTTGCAGAGTGCTTTCAGAGACCCTCCACCTTCAGTCCCGTACTTGTTCTGCAGCAGTAATATAAGCAGCAGTGTAACAGATTTATCCTGCCAAGACCGATCATGTCAACATTGTCATATAATTACTATATTCATCATCCTCCTGTCCTTTCAAGGATTATAATTGTTAACTTAAACTAAACCCATCAAAACATTTTTATTAGTTGAAATAAAATCAACATTTACTGAAATAAAAGAATAAATTATTTCATTTCAGTTATAGTTGGCATTTCTCATTTTTGTTTAAAGTACTAGAATAAAGTACTAAAAAGTACTAAGTACTAAATCTAAATAAACTAAAACAGTAGCTTAATAAAAATTTCTTTTGGCGGGTTAGTTGAATGATCATGCATTTTTACAGCTCCAAGCACAAACCGAAGTTCAGTATTTGTAATTAGTATTGAGTCCAGCTGCAGTGAATTTGACAGGTTTGATTATATATTGCAGTCAAACAGCAGGTGCCTGAGGCTGTCCTATTTGATCTTGACTAGACAGTGGTAAAACTCCAGGGATTTACTGTGATAGGTCATAATCCCACCTTGATGGCGAGTATTGTCCATCCAACTGCATGTAAAACAGCCATACTTGTTTAACTTTGGCATTTGTAGCTGTTTTTTCTATTTTGGAGAAAGCTGCAATGTAAACCGCTACTCTAAAAATTCTTACAATCATCAATTCAGTACAGTTATCAAACCATATTACTGTCTATAAAGCTCTTTCTTCATATTCTTAATACATTTCTTATAATGGAGTATTCATAGCCTTTGGGGTTTTCTGGGTTTCCAGATGAGAACTAATGTCACAATGGAAGTCTCGGATATGGACACCCGCAGCACTCCGATAAGAAACCTAAATCCTTTTTTGCCTCGCTTGGGATCTTCAGTTCCTTGCTCAAATCCTCTGAGCCACATCATTGAGAGTTGACATAACCACAGTCTTTAACACACTGCAGGGTTTAATTAACAGTCTGCACAAGCAATACTAAAATGACTCCCCGTTTCTCTATGGATTTAATCACAAAAAGAGAAGCAAGCTCTGAAAGAATTCAATATGAATAAAAGGTAAAACGTAAATTAAAATTGGGAAATTTGAGAAGGGGGAGGAGAATTTAGACGTGCACCTGTTTTTTTTTTTTTTTTATAAGATAGTCTTCTCCTCTGGAAGCCAATTAGAGAATTAAGATGTCCTTCAAGATGGCTAACTTTGGTCACGGGCTGGAGGGCTGGAGGACAGAGAAGTGAGGAAACAAGGAAGCATCCATTTTAGTATTGAAACATCCATTTAGTAGCTGAAAGAATGACTCATTCATTAAAACAGTCATTTGTTGCCACCTACTGGTGTCAGCAAAAAATCTGATCCACAAACTTGGTAGTCTGCCTGGAACGCACAAACACAGACAAGCAGAGCGATGGCCTACAAAGTCAGATTGAAAAGTACTAGCGCCCCAGAAAAACGGCTTTGCAAAACATTCTAGAAACCACCTGTCACTCAAGTGCGTTAAAAACTCTGTTAAATTATATGAGTCTTATGATAATGTCATTGATAACACCAGAGATTATGATAAAAATAAGCATGAAAATGAGCCAGTGTGATAAACAGCCTTGGACAGGAACAGTGTCCCGACTATAACGTCTAGCCCACGGAAAACATGCAAAACAGTTTGAGCATGTGCATTACTTGATTGTAAATTCTCACTGATATGACTTAATAAAATTTCAATGGCCCATGCTATAAATAAATTTACCCCAAATGTCACTTCTGGCAAACACACACTCCAAATAAAGTTGAAAGTATACTGGCTGTAAAAAATGCAAACTAATTGGGAGTTTGATTTGATTTTCTTACCCAACAATCTTCAACCTCTCTTTGAAAGCTCTTTAGAAAGCAAAAAGCAATATTTGTGTGAAAGTTAAAGCGATTAATGCAGTCAAGTGTGCATGTGCAAATATAATAAATATTGTCAAAATTTAGACTCCAAAGATGGATGTCCCTTGAAAATCTAGGACATTTGGCACATGAACAGTGATTTGGAAAGCAAATCCCACATTTAGGGCTTGTATCAAAGTCTCTTTGAACATCACTGATGTAACATAATACCATTTTAAATATAAACTAACTAAATATCTCTCTTCATGATTTATGCTTTTTAAACTTTCTTATAATGCTGAAAATACAGTCAAGAGTATAGTCAACACTTGAGAAATTTCAGAATGGAGTGAAAAACAATAAAACTTCATTTTCCCATAATGTGAGTATGAAAGAGACTAATATGAACAACATGATTTTAGCATATTCATGAGCAAATGTCTAACAATTACTTTAGCATTTCATGTTATGACACATCAACTATAAGCAAGTCTATACATATTTTTCCACATTCATATTATATAACAGCCATCTGAAGTTACCAGACCATGAAATAATCCACCATTGATTTATACTCGTCTTTCTGGTGCGTCCTGCTTTTTCAGGCAAAGCTTGCTATAACCTTGAGGATGAAAATAGCTGATAGTATGCAGAGTATAATTTGTCTGAGGTGCATGTGTGAGAATTATTTAACAGGAATATAGTGAGGAGCATGATTTCTGTTCCAAAGAATTATAATGAGATCAGGACCACACCAAAGCCAATTCATCATCACAGAAAAATCCCTGACATTGTGTTCTCGAAATAATCGGTGATATTAACAACCACTTAAGTGCCAGTTTTTACCTCAGTGTGTTCTTATAATCCAGCATACTAATAATCACAGCTTTGCCGATTCAGACCAACACAATGGAAAGTGTGCAAAAGGTTAATATTGAGTAATTATTCATTGTAGACACAATTTTCTTTATTTTGTCTTTACCAGTAAAATATTGTCAAAGCAAAAAGGATTGTTTTCGAGTAACATGCAGAAGTGCTGTTTTGTTCCAGAAGGAGTCAGTCTTTTTGAATGAACTGGATGAGTGAATGATTCAACGACTCACTCATAAAGCCAGTCACCTGTTTCGTTCCTGAGTGAATCAGTGTTTTTGAATGAATCAGTTCAATGAATTATTAAATGACAGTCACTTGTTATCATCTACTGTCAATGAAAAATCCTATTCTTTAACTCTGTGGTCTACAGTTTAGAAAGTACAAGGAATTATACTAAAGTTCAAATGTGGGTACTGTCAAACTTTTATTTCACAAGTATGGTGAAAAAACACACAAGAATGAAAGTTACAAGTTTGGATAGCAAACTTTAATCACACTCAGTGGTTTGAATTTGTAACTCTGAGACCAGATTTTATATTGGACATTGTGGCAAGCAAGGCACGATTGCTAATGAACGTAACCTGCGTGCCACACTGCTCTCGGAAGCTCCATGAGGATAATAGGAGGAATGATAACATTGAAGGAGGAGATGGGACTAGGCCTGAACTATTTATGTTGCTGTGTTTATTATGCTGCTTTAATTTTTTTCACATTGATTGTTTGCTGGTTCTTACCTTCTTTTTCCCTGAGCCTTTAACTTTGTTTGTTTGCTCTGAATTCTTCTGACTTTGAAGAATTGGTGCAACTGGTTGTCCTCAGGGAATGATAAAAGTACACTAAATGTTTGATGATCGTCTTTGCTTCACAGACCTTTCTCCCTTTACAATCCCATGGCTATTTCTAAACCCCATCTGAGTTGTGTTGCAGAATTAAAACCGTTTCTATAAGATACATAATTCAAAATAAGCCAGAAAACATTCAAATACAGGGTAATTAAAACAGCATCAATTATCTGGTAATTATAAAGTAAAATTGCTGTAATCACATGACTCCCATAGATCATCGAGCTCTACTAATTTATTCAAAAATACATAAATATGCAATTCATACATAAAATTGCTTGAATGCATAAATTGCTTTTACTAGCTATTATTATTATTATGGTGGTTAACTGATAATAAAATGAAGAAAAACAAATCATTAAAAGAAGAAAATCCTTGAAAGAAAAAAAAAAAAACAATTAGCAGTTTTAACAATCTTGTATCATTATTTCTTTATTTAAAAAAAAAGCAGTGAAGTATTAAAAGCATATTTTTTAATATAATGATTAAGGTATGTACATGTATTGTAAAGATGTAAGGAAAGTTATTTTTAACTATATGGTTACACCACATGACATTTGTAGTTGCAGTTTTTAAAAACCATAATAAAGCAACAATGAGTACAATAAAACTTTTTCTTTTTCTTGGACAAGCAGGACATCAATACATTAATGGTCGTGGACTTCATTACCTCGAATCAAACCATCAGAAAGAAAACGCATCCCTTGTGTGAGATATTCTGGATGTGCTCTCTAATAAACAACACCACCACCTGCTGCCGCTGCCCGCATTACTTTTGAAGTTCAGCATTTGACATTTTGCTTCAGTCTTTCTAAAATAGTGGATGGTCAAAGAAGCGAGTCTTCAAATCCAGTGGCTGTGCATTCAGTACTGACATACTTGGCAACTAACTCAGTGTTGACAAAGTTCAAAAGCAGAAATCCATGTGTTCTCGATGCTCTAAACTCCGTCTTTTTATCTGTCTTGGCTTTTATCTATCCATCTTTTATCTTTCCTTTCAAAGATTATTGTGAAGTTATACGGCTACAAAAGTTGCTTTCGCCATAACCACCACCCTGAAACATGACTTGAGGGGCCACATAGCTATAGAAAACCCATTTGTTGCCCACTGAGTTGAATATGTACATTTTATCACACATTTTACGTGTGGAAGGCGGTTTATAAAAACACCTGGTGAGGTATCTAGTGTAAATCATCTTCAGAGCCTGCAGCACATGAAAGAACATTTAGAAGCCATTAGATTTCCCAGTTTTCCTGTCATGTTCCTGTGGCAGGGTGTTCACCAGAGGCATGTTTTCTAAACTCACGGTACACAGACATTTCAAACCACTGGAGCCTGTCAGACACTCAGACAGACTTACTCAAAAATTACTTCAGCAGCCATATCCACCAACTAAAAGAGTGGAAAAAAAGAATATGGGACATTTCCAGGGAGCGTGGAAACACCAATATGGTTTAAGCGTTATAATGAGATTTTGGGAAATCCTGTTTGCCATCGCTGTTCTGTTCTGCTACATTATTAAAGCCAGCCTCATCTTTGCCGATGAAATCCTGAATTAAATGTGAAGATATTTTAATGCCCCAGGCTTGCGTTGTAGTACTTGAGACTGGTCTTAAGACCAATTTTTTTTTGTCTTGTCTTGGTATCGACCACATTTGTCCTCGGTCTTGTCTCAGTCTCACACTAAGAGGACTTGAGACATAGTTTCAAAGTCAAAGTCAGCTTTATTGTCAATTCTACCATATGTACAGCACTTACATACAGAGAATTGATTATTCCGTTACCCTCAGACCCTCATTACAGGTAACATAACAATATCAACGACAACACTACAAGAAATAAATAAGTAAAGTGACATGTGGAGATAAGGTGGCAATAGGAGATAATGCAAAACAGTAGAATAGTTCAAGACCACAACTACAGGGGTTATCACTATAACTGGTTATCACCAGTGCAATTATTTATTATCATTATTAATGTGACTGGGTGTAAAACCTACTGTTTAAAATGCAATAAATAACATTTTTTTGTTCAAATTTATATATGCTGTTGTGCCGGGTCAAAAATTAATGAGGGGTTGAGTCAAAAATGTCACCAAATTGATACAAATGGCCACAAATCTCAAGATATTATTATAAAAAAGTACTGGATTTTTATATTATAAAATGATTAAGCAATATCACAAGAGCTTAATTTTGAGCGTGATTGTTGGTTGTCTTGATCTCATCCCCTTAAAGTCTTGATCTTGTCTTGGTCTCAGCACATTTTGGTCTTGGTCTCGACTAGGTGGTCTTGACTACAACGCCGAGACTCTTGCTCTTGAGTGTTTGGAGTATTTTTAGTTTTTGCTTTTTCATATAATTGCCTCCTGTAATAAAGCAATATCCCTCATTAACCTTGCTGCAAATAAATTATCAAATATAAAAAGCCTTTCCTATAATTGTATAATTATACCTCTGAAATGAAAACTCCAGGATGATTTTCTTTATACCATGAGACTATGAATGAAATAACCGAAGGTTTATTTAAGCAATGATACATTCACTGATGTACAATGATACATATGATAATAAATTTAGGACAATATTCTGATCTGATTTTGAGGTGATCCAGCCAGAACCATTACCACAGGGGTATAAAATCAAGCACCTTGCCAGGCAGTCTGCATTTACAAACACTTGTGAAAAAATAAAATTGACATTCTGAAGAGCTCAGTGAATTCAAGTGTGGTGCTGTGATAGGATGGCACCTTTGCAATAAATCAGTTTGTGAAAATTTCAGCCCTGCTAGATCTTCCACAGTCAACTGTAAGTGGTATCACGTATAGTCACAGAGTGCTGAGGTGCATGGTGCGTAAAAGTCACCAACACTCTGCCAATTCTACAGCCGAGGAGTTCCAAACTTCCAGCATAAAAACTGTGTGGCGGGAGCTTCGTATGGATTTCCATGGCAGAGCAGCTGCATCCAAGCCTCACAGCATCAAGTACAACGTGTCGGATGGAGTGGTATAAAGCACGCCGCCACTGGATTCGTTCCAATTGTAAAGTTTGGTGGAGGAGAGAAAACAGAATGGGGCTGTTTTTCAAAGGTTGCCTAGGCCCTCTACTTCCAGTGAATGGGAAATCTTATTGTTTCAGCATACCAAGACATTTTGGACAATACTATGCTTTCAACTTTGAGGGGACAGTTTGGGGAAGGACCTTTTTAATACCAGCATGATTGTGAAAAATCTTCCCAAAAGAATGGAAGCTGTTCTAGATGCAAAGAGGGGACCAACTTCATATTAATGTCTATAGGCTAGATTTACTAAATGCGGCAAATTAGCGTGATCTACTACTGACGCGCAAATTAAAGAACACAAACGCAGTCAAATCATTTACATAATGACCAACACAATCTAACAAGAACAGCGCAAATTAGCGTTGGCTTGCAAATAAGCACAGCTGATGCTCATTACTTGCGGGTCAAAAAGACATGTAATATACGGATAACATCTTCCTCTGGCATTCCAAAGAAATTAATACGAGTGGAAAATACTTTTTCCCTTTACCACATGCTTTCTGTTCTCTGCGGTGTCAAGCAGCAACATTTGCAGCCGTGACTCAAAATGGGTTAAGACATGCTTTTTTGGGCGTTAAACAATGGCGCACACACCAGTCATTTGACCAGCGCAAATATTAGTAAATCGTGTCACGTGATTCATTTAAATACTCTCCTACCACAAATGTTGTGTCTGAAAGGGAAACTACCACAAATGCAGTAAGGTCAACCACAAAAACTGCATTTACATGTTGGGTAGTCGTGGCCTAGTGGTGAGGGAGTCGGGCTTGTAACCTGAAGGTTGTTGGTTCGATTCCCACGCTGGTGGGGATTGTGAATGAACAGCTCTCTCTCCACCTTTGATACCATGACTAAAGTGCCCTTGAGCAAGACACCTAACACCAAATTGCTCCCCTTGTAAGTTGCTTTGGATAGAAGCGTCTGCTAAATGATGAAAAAAGAAATTTTCAGCACTAATTTTGCACTGCGTGTCTTTAGTAAATCCCGACAGTAGTTTTTTAATGCCAAAAGATGGTTTGCGCTGGTGCAAGCTGTTAGTAAATCTGGCCCTAAGTATTTAGAATGCATTGTCAGGTGTCTCAATACTTTTGTCCATATAATGTATATTACAGATGTTTTAAACAGTGTTGTTATTACAAATAAATAATTTCTGTTATCTGAAATAAAGTTGAAATAAAATAAAATGCAAATGTTAGATTGGAAACGTATTACTAGATGTAATAAAATATGATAAAGTACTAAATTACTTAAAAAAACTGAAATAAATATAAAGTTAAATAGAAATATTACAAAATAAATGTAATTCAAATGACAAAAGCACATCAAGATATCTAAAACAAACGAAGAATAGACTGAAAATATAAAAAAATATAAAATTAGAATAAATACTTTAAAAGTATAAATAATACCAAAATAACACTGTTTTTAAATTAGATGAATGAAAAGAGGGGTGCATTTTGAACAATAATATGTCAGAATATCAATGGACCATCGGTTTTTAGAATATGTACTTTTTTATATTCATAGTGAATATCAAAATCTCTCAATGGAAATTCACAAGGATTTAAAGGGGTCAGGACCTGAAGGCAAGATCATAGAAAACGGAATTAAATAAAGATTGCAAACTGCAAGCGACGCGTTGCTCATCTCTTTATTAAAGTAATAATTTTCCCCCGCACTATTCATCTGGCACAAAGAGGACAATTTGTCTTAACTATACAATGTCACCAACAGTTATTACAGACAAAATCCTCCATTCACCTTTTGTCTGAACCCTTCCTTTTACCCTTCTCTCTTTTCTGCCTCATTCTATCTGGACAGGTCACAGTCCATCCCACTAACACAAATGGCTTCATGCCATGCATAGAAGTGCAAAATTGAGTGCTTGGCCAGAGAGCTTTCCTTACCTCCTCAGCGCTGACACTCAGGTGAGAACCACCAGAAGCAGCAGCAATTATCATAATTATTCCCTTTTAAGAGCCCAATTAAGAAGGCATCTTGATAACTGAACACATTCATTTTTATGTTCAAGTCAGAGTGATTTATTAATCACACCAGAGGCAGGACTGAGGACATATTCTACCTCTGTGGCATTCACACCGCAACATCCAACTGCCATTTCTGTTTGTTGTGCTCCCGTATCTGTCAGTGGGGAGGATTTTCTACATTCTGACCTCTTGTGCCCATTGGGCCGAGCACCTGTGGACATCTTGACCGTCGTTGTTCCTCAAATGCTTTTTGCCAGCCACCCGTTACCTGTGACACTGTCACATTAATGTGAAGACGATTTCTGGATGCTGGCTGGGCACAGAGCCGCAGATGTGTAGATCAATGCAGCAAGCACAAAATCAAATGTAATTATTCTGGATCAATGTAAGCAGAAATTAGACATGTTTCACCTTACATTCATATATCATAAAGATCAATAATTCTCGTCTGGACGTTCTAATAATTGAATTTTAAAGGTATGGAAGAGAAGTTGCAATACTCTTTTCTTTCCTAATGTGACGTATATATATCAGCGTGACACGTCTTCTCGAACCATCTCGGATGTTCGTGGTTTGCTATTGGTTGATATTATGTGAGTGACAGGTTGTCCTGCCCTCTTGCCAGTAAACACATAATCAGAAAAGAGAAGAGGTTTATTTTGAGTAAAGACTACAAGGGCATATGAATAAATAACTAATGATATGCACAGATAAATCATTTATAAAAACCACTCCAATATGCAATTAAACAAATGGTCATGGTCACTTTAAAGCTAGAGTTTCCTGTGACATGTTCAAAACTTTGAAATGCAAACTTTTCAGAGAGAAAAAATTAGATTTTTTTACCAACCTTAAGCACTCTCACCAACAATTAGACATAATGTAGTGATAAATATGATGCCTTCTGCAGTTAATTAGTCTTTAGTGACATGTAATGCTCTCAAATGCTCGATTCATCCCTGAGGGTGTGTCTGTCTGTCTGTTAATAATACAGGAGCCTCTCCTCTGATGGGTAATAGGGACTCAGTTTACTGGTCTGAATTATGCATTCAGGTAATGCAATTAACTTCCATGATTCCAACAAAGAGCGTTTGTGAGGATTCAAGAGAAAAGGGCCATTTGTATTCTTGCACGCAAACATTCGGAAATCCAGGGAGTCAGCCAGTGAAAAATCCTGAGCTTCAGAACATTTGTATTAGTAAATAGAGACAAATTGTCCTTACTGATCTCAACAAATCACTATTAATTTAGCTGTAAACAGTGAGTCATGAGGTCAGATTACAAAGGGCTTTCAAAAGACAGAAAATAAAATATATAAATAAAAGAGGTGTTAAGTTTTGGGTTTTTATTTTGGAAAAAAAAACATGTTTTAATGAAGTCTAAAAATGTAAATGTACAGTATATGCATGCACACTGTAAATATAAATACCTTGCAATTTCACTTGACATTCCATTAGATATCCCTTAACACAAGAGCAAGTTGTAGGAGGAGCTAGGGTGGCGTCAGAGGTCTGACCACCAGCGGTGGAGCCAGGAGAGATGGTGACCCAGGTGGAGCCAAGAAGACACAGAGACTGAGCAACACTGTCGGTCCTGGAGGCCACTTTGGAGCCGTGGTGACGAGTGGCTGAGGTGGAGCCGGTGGGACCGAGGACCAAGGTGAAGCCAAAGGGTAGGCGGAGTCCAGACCTCAAGGGGTGGAGGGACTAGGAGCAGCCAAAGGCCTGCAAACCGAGGAGGAGCTTGGGAATTGGGCAGGACCAGTGGAGACACAGGAGACTTGGAGCTGGAAAGGACCAGCGAAAACTTATGAAACTTGGAGCTGGGTGGGACCAGTGGAGACAATGAAGACTTGGAGCTGGGCGAGACCTGTGGAGAAACCTGTGGAGACATGAGAGACTTGGAGCTGGGCGGAACCAGCGGAGACACGGGAGACTTGAAGCTGTGCAGGACCGGCAGAGATGTAAGAGACATTAATGGGAATATGGGACTAATCCATTCCAATTCTTCAGATAATATATAGGGCCCTGACACAGTACACCCTCAGAGATGGGAGTATGAGTGGGGATCCTCTCCATTCCCTCAAACTACACTAACATGCCCTCTGGGATGGATGTTAGTGCCGGCTCAGGTACCTGGTCAGACTCGGCAGGCTTCAGCTCTGGGTCAGCTGTGGGCAGCCCGTAGGGGGGCTGGCCTATGGAATGGAATGGGCATAGATGGTGCAGAGTGGGCTTCCTCCTGCACAGTTAGAAGTGAACCAATCACCCATATAGGACATACTCAATGCAGTGGAGTAACAAAAAGCTGTTTTTCCACATTGGCATTATCTGAAGGAGATCTTTGTCAAGCCCCCTCGAAAAGCATTTTCAAGGTGCTCTCATTTCAACTTGTTAAAACAGATCTAAAAAGTCAACAGTGGCCGTCCTCCCTGATCCAGTTATAGGACCCACTGGGTCCTAGGGGTGGATGGCGTCAGCTGCATAATCCATGTTTTTTGGGTCTGGTATTCTGTCACGTTTCAGACTTAATTAAAATAAACAAAAGAAAGCAGTTAATCCATCCAGAAACAAAAACAGGAACAAACATAAAAGCTATTTAAAACAAAGAAAATACCAGACAAAGGACCAAGGGCACTCAGAGCAATATATGTATATATATATATATATATATATATATATATGTGTGTGTGTGTGTGTGTGTGTGTGTGTGTGAGAACTCAGGTTAACACTGACAGTAAACTATCACTCAAATACTTATTGAGTAGCCTAATGTTAGCTTTATTTACATTCTGTTCGTTTTGTTGACAAGTTATAATAAGTTTAAATAATGCAAAAAGTTTTTAGCAAATGGCTAATTTATTTGAAAGCACCACAAGCTTTGTTGTGATGAAGACTAAAGCGGCACCGACTCTGACATTCACAGCATTTACAAATGGCACCATAAGCTTGCAAAATGCATGCGCTAAATAGCAAACTGTCTTTCTTTGGTCTTTGTAGTGAGTGATGTTAAGATGACTGCATTTTACTCCAGAGTGGCCAACTGCTGACAGTGGAAAGTATGGTGTGCATAGAAAGATTTTTCTCTATGTAGGTCCTAATGGCAACCTGCTGTGATGAGTGAGAGAAGCTAGTCAGTTTGACGCCGCTGTAAGAGACAGCATCAGTATGTCTCACAGCACTTCCTTCTAATCACTCTTCTGTACACTTCAATACAATAAACATACCAAAGAGTGTTTTGATGTAGCAACAAATTAAATGAAATTGGTAAGGGACACATAGAAAAACAGTTTGTTGATATTAGTTAAATGTTGACGTTGATGCTTCACATTTAAGCGGAACATTTTCCAGTACTTGTGTACTGCAAAAGTGATGTACTGAAGTACAATCTGATCCACTAAGTGTTTCCTCCTATTTACACTGGCAGGATGAAGTACAAATGCAGCATTATTATTATTATTATTATTATTATTAATAAAATTTTTTTTATTTATTCATTTTCAGCATCTACACAGAACAGATATCTAGAAAATATTCACAAATTGGGAGTTTTGGGAGTTGATTTAAACTTTCTCAGCATTTCTCAGAAATTGCTTTTGATTTACAATTTCAAATTCCATCCCTTTAGATTTTTGCAACATCCCTTTAACCAAGCTGCAGTGACGTTCCAGGAATTTACAGCATGGGAAAACAGAATCAGAATCAGTGTTGTATTGCAATGTATTGTTTGTATTGTAATGTATAGAATGCTTCGTAGATAACATACTTAAAGTGCAAAGATCCCGACAACTGCATATTAATGGCAGTTAAATGAAAATGTATTAGTTTTTTTTTTTTTGCTTTTTGTTTTTTAATTGAATTAAATTTAATTGTTTAGGTGTCATTTTTTGTAATTTCTTCAATTATCTGAGTAAAATTACTGCTGAAACTAAACTACTAAAATGTACAAGCATTTCAGGTAAACTTAAATTGACTTTAATGTCATTTCTGTTGAAACGTGATCTATTTAAATAGCCTAAATTTGAGATTAGAATTCATAAAGTTGCAAATTCCAAGATGCAAGTGTTTTGTTTGGCACAAAACTGAATTTTGTGCACATTTCTATTGAATGTAGCAGATTGAGAAGAGCCTTATGACCACATGTCCATTGTCTCCAAGTACATAGATTGGTGGATTTATGCTAAAAAAGCAAGACATTCAGCTAAACTTTAATCAAAAGCACATACAAGATTGAGCTTTCCTTTCCGTTTTAAACGCACAAGTTGTGCGTCATCCGTATATATGCTAGTGTCTGGTCTCTGCCCTGTGCTCGTTCCCCATCTGATGGGTTTTAATGTCCTCTACGGTTCAGAGATTGAATAGCTGAAACCAGACCAGGCTGTGCCAAGTCTGTGAACCACGGCAGCAAACAGAGCAAAACAGAACATGCGACTAGCTGAGCCATTTTTATCCAGTGTTTAAAAGGGAATTTTTAATAAAATATATAGCAAGTAAACACATACAAAAATATCATGATGTGCTCTGAATCATCCAAAAAAAGGCCTTGACTCGACAAAGCGAACCACCACACCACCTATTTTTGTTTCACACAGCTAGTCAGCTCCCCAAAAAGGAAAAAGGAGAAATCACATCAATAATAGATGGCATCAATACAAATGCCCTGTGGTCCAGAAAGCACTAACTCATCTCCAACCTTTCTATTCTCCGCTTACCTCTGCAGATGCATAGGGAATATACAAAGTACTCTTTTAACTCCGAACGTGTTTAAATACCACATTTAAGTAAAAAAAAAAAAAAGCCTCAAATGTAACTCAAAAAGCTAAAATCCTTTATGCCAAAAATAAAATAAAAACTATTGTTTGGTTTATGAATAAAAACATGTATCATTCTAATTAAAAAAACACATTGAATGATCCTACATTCTCATATGATTAATGAACCCATTCTAACATTTCTCAGGTTTCGTTAAACCAGTTAAATCCAAAAAACAAGATCTATTGGTTGCACTTTATTTTACTGTACATGTACTTACAGTGTACTTACCTAATAAAGTACTGATTAATATAAAGTAACTACATGAGTTCAGGTTAGGTTTAGGTTCAGGGCTTGTATCTGGTTATTACCCAGTTATTGTAATAACTATAAGAAGTACATGGGGAACAGGACTGTAAAATAAAGTAGGTAACACTTTATTTTACAGTATCATTGTTAAACATGTTACATGTAGTTACTGTTGTAATAACTAGAAATTATGCATAACCCTAAACCAACCCAAACCCTAACCCTAAACCTATAGTAAGTACATGTAGTTACTAAATAATACTCGATACTTAAATGTATAATTACAATGTAACAAAGACACCTTAAAATAAAGTGTAACCCCAAACTCTCATCCTAACCCTGACCCTACAGTAAGCACATTTATTCATTTGGCTGACGCTTTTATCCAAAGCGACTTACACGTGAATGTAAATGTGGTTAATTGTTATTACTCAGTACTTAAGTGTATAATTACGCTGTAACACTAATACCTTAAAATAAAGTGTAACCATAAAGTGCTACCGATCTATGAGTGGTTGATTAGTATATGTTAAATGAATTATCTCAACTCATGTGCTATTAATGTTTGAGAAGAATTCAGTTGTAACCGGCATTAGAGTCCCTATCTAATTACTTTTAGTCTGAGAGTATCAATGTTGAAATTGCTTTTAAAATGTAGACCTGTTGTAAGTTCAGTAGTACGATATGGCCAGGTGTAAAATCAAGGCATAATGCATATGCGGGCGCCTTGCTCCTAATTATTATGCTGCCATGAAAGTGTTGATGGACAGCTTGTAGGTGTGAAAGATCATGTTCCAGTAACAAAGCTCATTGATCATCATGACATGGAGGTCAGCACACTGCTGAATATTAATTTGCAGATTTCCCTCACTGAAATCTGAAACTGATGAAACTTATACGTGTTGCATGCTTTTCTGGTTATGAATATCTGAAATTCATGAATAAAAAATGTAATTAAAAAAAATAAGCTTTGCTATTATACCCCCTTTTCATACACACTTTCTGTAGTTTTACTTCAATGATAGGTTAGAATTTTGTGAATTTTTGTAGATTTATTTTCACAGCCATCTTTGCTCATATTTACCAAGGGTGCCAGTAATTCTGTAAATTGACTGTATATATATATATATATATATATATATATATATATATTATATACATTATAATGTCTATAAAATGTTAATAAACTGAAGTCCTCGTTGAAGGTAAACGTAAATAATGTTATTATCTCCCTACAGACCCCAAAAAAATAGGCTGGAGAAATTGGGAGGAACATGACTGATGCTCTATCTGTTTTCAGTAGTCATGTAAAGATAACTTTATTTCCCTATCTATCAACATTTGGGCTTAAATATGGCTCCCTATTTTCTCACCACATCATTTCTCTATCCTCCTAGACTGGAAGACTTACAGGAACATTACACAGAGTCATGAAACATATATTATACCTTCCAAATAGATGTGTCCGTATGAAGGACACTGGCTCTTGGAAACCAAGTAGCTCAAGCAGCATCCATAATTCATGTGTGAAATGATAAAGGATGCACAATATGCCACTGCTTCCAATTCCACTCGCCAGCGATCAGACACAAATAGCTGCTGAGGTGATGTGTCTTAGAGCGTGCTCGCTGAACCTGGTAAGACAACTGAGGATTAAATAGTGACCTCTCTGATTGATGACATGAAAAGTGACACAAGAAAAGTAGAAATATTAGTAGTCAGAATGAGCGTGCCCTCCGGCAATATTCACATCCTCATGTCCGTGACTCTGCTGTGGAATTGTGAATTGCATGCATGTGATGTTGCATACATTAATGCCTTCTCTAGAAAAAGTGCATCTGCCAGTACCATGAGGTGAACCTCTGAAATGAGAAAATCCCCTCTTAGTTTGAGTCATGCTCAGTCGAACACATTAATTTGATTTGTGAGTCATTCATTCAATTTGATGTATACTCTATTAAAGCTTATAGAACAGCCTTTAGATTACAAAATTAACAAACAACTAGTAATAGTACTATGACACCATACTATTACGGTGTGCAAAAGGCAAAGAGATGGATCAAAACATATTTTTACGTAATGAAAAAGACAGTTAAGGAAGGAATGCAACAGCTTTAAAAATGCAAAGGCATTACTGGACCATGAGTAGAGCTAAAATGAGGGCTTAAATACATAGGAGATAATGAACTGAACAAAGAACAAAACAAAAACAAAACAATCAGTAACCATGACAACAAATAATGATTGAGTTCTCAGGCAAACAATAACAGGGAAAGCCAAACTAAGCTATTTGTAACTATTTTCAAGTTCAAGTTTTTTTTTAATAATAAAAACAATACATTCATCGTTTCCATGAAAACAACAAAAACGCACATATATTTGAAAACGGTGACGTCATGTCAATGCGTATTACGCATTCAGTCTATAGTCACGTAGTGTTTCTTTAAAAAGTGACATCGCCAACTACAGGCCTGGCAGCATAATACAGCTTTTTTAGTCATTTTTGTGGATCCTTATGAACAGGGGATAATTTTGACAACATGCAAGTACAATATTTTTATATGATTATAATGCAATGTATATATGCAAAATGCTATTTATTAAAA
Organism: Opsariichthys bidens; assembly: GCA_037194245.1. Taxonomy (NCBI): domain Eukaryota; kingdom Metazoa; phylum Chordata; class Actinopteri; order Cypriniformes; family Xenocyprididae; genus Opsariichthys; species Opsariichthys bidens. The sequence continues at coordinate 9,529,524 of CM074284.1, read as the reverse complement.
CATTAATATTAACATTAAAACATACATACATATATATATATATATAATATATATATATAATATATATTATATATATATATATATATATACACATACTTAACTTAAACTTAAACAGACACAATGTATAAATATAAAAAATATAATGTAAAATTGTGGATATAATTAATCATTATAATTATTATTAATATAATATAAATTTATATAATTATAAATAAATTCAAATTAGAATTGTGTTATGAATGAAATGTGGTACACAGCTAAATATGGTTGATTGACTTAAAATAGTTTATTAAAACATTTAAAAAATTTGTACTTGTTTGCTGTGAGCACAACAATGTAATTGAAGACAATATATATGTGTATATATATATATATATATATATATATATATATATATATATATATATATATATATATATATATATATATATATATATATATATATATTAAAAAAAAACACAGAAAAGGGTAATATTGTGAAATATTATTACAATTTAAAACTTTTTTTAAAAAGCAATATATTCCTGTGATGGCAAAGCTGAATTTTCAGAAATCTTTCCAAAATGCTGATTTTGGTGCTCAAGTAACATTTATTATTATTATCACTGTTAAAAAGCTTAAAAGTTTCAGGAATATTTGATGAATAAAAATCAAATTGCATTTAAAAAATAAATCTTTTGTAATATTACAAATGTCTTTACTGCTATAATGATGATTATGACATTCAGAAAAAAAACAAAAAAAAAACAAAATTCTGAAGTAACACCCTTACACATAATTCAATTTCATGTATGTTTTCATGTTTATTTATTTATTTATTTATTTGAACAATCAATCATTTTGTCATCTGAAAATGCCCTTGGTAACAACATAATTACAAAACATGCATCTAACTGCAGGTGTGTACACAACAGAAAATCTTTATGGTTGCTCGTTCATGCTCGCATTTTTCTGTTTATCGGAGGTAAACTGCCATTGATCCCAATTTCCTTCTGAAAACCCGTATCAGGAGCAACAGATTGTACTACATCGTGCAAAATGTCGCTTGTAATCTGACACTAAGAGTGAGATAATGATATTTTGTTTCTTTTCCTTCCTCTTACTGCATGACTGAGACTGGAATTTAAATTCTTTTATTCTCCTCCAGCATTATTAAATCACCAGTGACAGGCTTGAGCGTGAATAACACTTAAGATTTCAGTGTCTGGCAACTAATACGTAATAAGGAAGGAGACGGGGTGTGACTTCTGATTCTCTGCTTAATCCTTTTGATCTGAATCATTTTTCTTTTCTGGCTATTCTCCACACTTACTGCCTCTCAGTATATGGTTAAGGATTAAAACTGCATGAGGAAAGGCCTGTGCTCTTTATAGATTGTTCATACGGCGTGATAAAATACCTCCATTTTACATTGCTAGGGTTGGAGAATGTGCTTACTTAATGTGTTTTAATTTAATGGATATTAGCTTATTTATTATTTGTGTCGTCCTTCTCAACTGAACAACAATGTAAAGGTCAGAACTTTTTAGCTGCAACATAATTCTTTGTGAAAAGTGCAAGTCTTTGAATATTAATAACAGGCAATAGCAGGCATATCAAAAAGTTCAGGAAACAAAGCGTTTAATCCACTTATATGAAAATACCCATCCATCCATCCATCCATAATATCCATCCATCCATCTATCCATCCATTCATCCATAATATCCATCCATCCATCCATCCATCTTTAATATCCATCCAGCCATCCATCCATCCATACATCCATCCATCCATCCATACATCTATAATATCCAGCCATCCATCCATCCATCCATCTATAATATCCAGCCATCCATCCATCCATACATCCATCCATCCATCCATACATCTATAATATCCAGCCATCCATCCATCCATCCATCTATAATATCTAGCCATCCTTCCATCCATAATATCTATCCATCCATCCATCCATCCATCTATAACACCCATCCATCATCTATCCATAATATCCACCCATCCATCCATCTATAATATCCAGCCATCCATCCATCTATAATATTCATCCATCCATTCATCCATCCATCTATAATATCCAGCCATCCATCCATCTATAATATCCATCCATCCATCCATCCATCCATCCATCCATCCATCCATCCATCCATCCATCCATAATATCTATCCATCCATCCATCCATCCATCCATCCATCCATCTATAACACCCATCCATCATCTATCCATAATATCCACCCATCCATCCATCTATAATATCCAGCCATCCATCCATCTATAATATTCATCCATCCATTCATCCATCCATCTATAATATCCAGCCATCCATCCATCTATAATATCCATCCATCCATCCATCCATCCATCCATCCATCCATCCATCCATCCATCCATCCATCCATCCATCCATCCATCCATCCATCCATCCATAATATCCATCCATCCATCAGCTTTACAGCTTTCCCTGTGCTTTAAATGAAGAAATCATTCACAGTTGTTTGTTTGCACCTTGCACCATTAGTATGCATGATGGAGTGGGAGAGGGAGACTTTTGGTTTGACAGTTTTAGCAGCTCCTTGTTATTTTTGTCTTGTTGCCATGCTCCTCACATAAAGTGTCAATTATAGCGAGCAGGGCTAATTATTCCCATTAGGACTGTGTGAATCCAGTCAAGGACACCTTCATTTAAAGACTTATCCTGCCATCAGTGGGGTCAGAGTGCACCACAGCGCTGCCATACTTCACTATCACCTCAATAAATAATACTAAGATGCTAATTGTTTTCAAAAGTCAGTAAGTGGGTAGGAAGATGTGATGGATGTACTCTTTAATCTTTGTAGAGACTAGTTTGTGGTCTTTGGAAAAACAGAAAGATATTTAAATAGGATGATTATAATGAATTACTTATAAATTGGTTTTGATTACCCCCCGTATAAGTAAGCTAAACGTACAGAGCTGGGTTTAAAACGGAATAGTTCTTCTGGTTACTATTGTCACACACAAAACCAGTGGTATTAAGATTTGGTTTGGTCGGTCAGACCAACACCACACCGAACACTGTGAGTGAGAAATCAGGAATGGTGAGAGAACATTGTGCTTGGTACTTTTTTCATCTTCATACCAAATTGAAAATCCAGCCGACAAACTGAAGATCCAGCCGACAAAGTTTAAATCCCATCTAGCTAATCCTAAAAATGTTTACATGTTACTTCATTTGGCGGAGAGTAGGCAGAAAGCCGGTGGTCTTTTGTGGCTGTTCGAACACGTTCGACCACCTGAGCGTTTCCACACCGAAAGCAATCCGGTCAAATCCGGTTTTCCAATCTCCCTTTGAATCGAACTTTGAGCATCGTAACTTTGCAGATGTTGTTTATGCTCAAACAGCAACATTACATATGAACTAAAGTTAAAAAGTGAATCTATCTATCTATCTATCTATCTATCTATCTATCTATCTATCTATCTATCTATCTATCTATCTATCTAATATATATTCTATATATCATGCTTGATTATTTTAAATAATTTCTTTGTAAAACCTGGGATGTTGTCTGAGGAAACAGCAGGAACTCACTGCATTTGCTTTCAAGTTGACTGTTATTTTTTTCTTCTCTTTCTCTAATTCTTCATTTACTCATCGTGTATTGCACTTTTCAATTAGACTTTCGGTTTAATCACGAAAGTGTTTCTTCTTAATCAGTGCTTGTTTGAGATAATATAGAGGAAATCATGCGGAGAATTAAGTCCCTGAATGCATCCTAATTATCCCATTATACATCTGGAATATGCGTTCTGTGCATGTAACATAGAAAAGAGGCAGAGATATGGTGAAACAATGTTACTTTTTATGCATACTGTGATATGCAAGGGATGGCGCACAGCCAGCCAGTCATTATCATAAAATAAACCAGACAGGGTTTGTTTTTTTAGGGTGCGTTCACACTTGTCATGTTTGGTTCGATTAAAACGAACCCTGGTGCGATTGCTCAGTTAGTGCGGTTTGTTTAAACATATGTGAACGCTGCCATCCGAACCCTGGTGCGCACCAAACAAGCGGACCGAGGCCGCTAAAAAGATGGGTCTCGGTCCGCCTCCAAACGAACTCTGGTGCGGTTCGATTGATATGTGAACGCAACACGGACCAAAGACATGTAAACGAACCAAAAACAGGACGTGATGCCTCAAGATGCGACGCTACAAGTCAGCTGATTTGACGATGCGGAAAGATCGGTGTATCCAAAATGAGTAGAGGGCAACGTGGTGCAACGAGCAGGTAAAGCACCTCATCAATATTTGTTTCTGCATACAGTGGAGGAAATCCTGCCGCTGTTTTGAACATTTTATTGAGTTTTTAGCTGGTAAAAATAAAGCATTTGTACACGCATAAAATGATGGCGTTTAATGCAGTGTTCGGTAAGCGAGCTCTGTTGCGAAATATACGTCATAAAAGCAACCAATCAGGTTGTGATCGTATCCTTATGCATTTGGTTTGGTAACTTAAATTTCGCTGTTAAAAATGCCAGTGTGAACGCTACGCGGACCAGGACTATATGTTTTGTTTTGTTTTTTGGTCCGGACCAAACGAACCAAACCAACCGAACTACACGTGTGAACGCACCCTTAATCACCTTAGCAATAGCAGCAATAATGACCAGCTGACTACATTTCACCCACTTATTATATGGCTACTCAATAAATAGATACAAACAAACAAACAAACAAATAAATAAATAAGTAAAACAAACATGCATATTTATTTGATCCAAAATTATTTTATCATGTTTCAGAGTGACATTAAAGACATGAAACTCTGAAACGGACATGAAGTGTTATTTTATTTGTGATAACAATAAAACTATACATAAAAAATGACCACAGAACGCTGCAAACTGATCAATCAGAATCAAGTATTCCAGAAAGCTGCATGTATAATAGTTAGAAATAATTTTTTTTAACCAAAGCTACCTGAAAAAGAAAGCTGGCCCCCCCCCAAAAAAAAAAAAAAAAAACAGAATCATATCAATATTCCAATAGGATTGTCAGCCAACACTGGGATGCTATCTTATATTTGTGCCAGACTGTTTACATTTCAGAGCCAACACATAAATTAGGTGTCAATGTTGATGTGTATATGCAGCTTTATAATGTATTTTTGTTTATTTATTTTAAATCAGATCTTTTTATGGGCGCATGGGAATAGCAATAACAAGTTCAGAAAAAGTAAACTTTAATTGTCATATTTTGGCATCAGACATATACTACACACAGCCTGTATTTGTAACATTAAAGTGAAAATTTTGTACTTACTCAGAGAGCAGGTGGAAATCATGATCTCACTGAAGTAAGAACGCAGGAAAATTCTCCCCTGAGGAAATTGGTTTCCTCTGTCACTCATCTTTAGCCTTTGTAGTTCTCCTAAAAGCAGAGGGGTGAAGTTAATCTGAAGCATATTCCACTGTTATAGCAAACAATTTCCCTCCCTAATTCCACACCAGTCAGGGTTTATCATCCATTAATATATTTTCTCCCAATATTGAGGACTCTGGTGTTCCAATCATTGGGCTGTGAAGCATGCATATTGAAATCACATCAAAGTGTTTCTCACTGTTTGTATAGTATTTGTAATTAGCCTCTTTAAATTGAGAATTCGAGAACAGAGATGGTACAGTGCACATAATTTTTGCTTAGTTGCCCTCGCTAGTAGAGCAAGAGTACAAAACATGACATACTGAAAACCCAGCAGTTTCAGCGAACAGAAAGCAGTGGTACAGATGTTGAGGAATATGCATCATAAGACGCTACAAAAATTAAATGCACTTGCTCAAGTGTAAACGGTTTGCTGATCAGTTTTATTAGCACACAAATGTCCTTTTTACTGCCTCTCAATTTGCCTGACAAAATTTGTTGACAAGGGGTTTTCCAATTATGAATAAAGGAAGGTTTGTGGTTAAAGGTGCAGTATGTAATATTTACAGTTAGTGGTTGAAATAGGTACTGCTGTCTAAATTCAAAATATTGGAAAGAGTTGTTTCTCCCTCCCCCTCCTCCACAGGCTCGACGTTCATGCAGGTTGCCAGATTGAGGACACTCAACAGGAATGAGCGGAACTGTCAATGGAAGGCAACAAGCCTTACACACTTTAGGTTGATGAGTTCCGCTCTTTAACCCTTTATGACTGGTGTGATCAGTCTTTCCTGGTCCCTGGAGCGTACGATCACACCGGTGTGATTAGAACATTCAGTGCATCACATGATCAACTGCCAAATTCAAATGTGCTTGCGTGCTTTAGCTGGCGCCGGATACTAACAAAACAATATATTTAGAGTAGGAAAATACACATTGATGTCTATAGAAGCGACAAAAACAATCCTTTTCATAATAATTAGACGTTTTAATCATATAACACTTTGTCTATGCAACTTTAAAGTTTACTCCTTCTTCTCCCAGTTGACCGGTTCACTTATTTTCATGTATTTCGGGAGAAGTGGATGAATTTGCTTATTGTAAATCTAACAGATCTGATTCTCTGAAATGTGGCGCAAGCTAAAATGGTGGCGCCCATCATACGTAGAGCTCAACTAACACGATCACTTGCGCATATTTGACAATTGGAATATCAGATGTTTCATGCTGTAGTAAACAAATTTGTGAATATTTTGAATGAAAAAGCAGTCATACTGCTCAACAAACATATGAACTTAGCATGTTTGCTACATATCTGCAAACATATTATAGTATGTTGCTTTAAAAAAAGATAAAACTTAATACAGTAAAACTTTATTTTAGTGTCATTGTTACAAATGTTTCATTTTCATTTTTCATTTTTCATCATTTAGCAGACGCTTTTATCCAAAGCGACTTACAAGGGGAGCAATTAGGGGTTAGGTGTCTTGCTCAAGGTCACTTTAGTCGTGGTATTGAAGGTGGAGAAAGTGCTGTTCATTCACAATCCCCACCTTCAATTCCTGCCGGCGTGGGAATCGAACCAGCAACCTTCAGGTTACAAGCCAGACTCCCTCACCACTAGGCCACGACTACCCTATGTTACATGTACTTACTGTAGTAACAACTATAAACGATTTATAATTACATGAAACTAACCGTAATCCAAACCCTAATCCTAAACCTATTGTACGTTCAAGTAGTTACTTAATATTACTCGGTATTTAAATGTATAATTACAATGTAACAAAGTCACCTTAAAATAAAGTGTAACCAAAAATACATACAGCACCTTTATCATTACATAGGCTACATTGCTAAACACCAATAGGTGGCAACAATATAGGTCATCTGTTATGAAGGAGTCATTGAATAATTTACTCAACTAATTCATTAAAAAGTAGTTAACTGTAAACTACAATTACAATTTCTGAGTCATTAAAAATTTACTCCAAGGCTCTAGTGTTTAAGCATCATTTTTTGTCTATTTTGCCAACTGCTGAACATGACTTTTATCAATCTAAAGAAATCATAGTATTACTATAGAACTCAATGGCTACCGTCAACTCTGGTTACCAACATTCTTCAAAATATCTTTGTGTGTGTGTGTGTGTGTGTGTGTGTTCAGCAGAAGAGAGAAATTCAAACAGGTTTCGATCAACATAAGGGTGAGAAAATGATGACAGAATTTTATTTTTTGGGTGAACTACCCCTTTAAGAGTAGTAGTAGTAATAGTGCTGGAAGTAAAAATGTCTGGTTGGTTATGAAAGTTAATACCAACGGGTAGCAGACATGCAAAACACAACATTACAATTCGGGGTCTTTTTACACTCAGGAACACAAATGAGTTGTGCATATCAATGAATGACCAACCATGTGCTCGGAAAGCAATAGCAGTTTTATAGCAATCTGATGTTGTCGAAAAGGAGCCAAGATTCATTTTGTGTCCTTCAGCAACTGAATAGGGCCTGGAAGCTGACTGGCATCAGCAGATGTTAATCTGGGTCACAGCACTGGTAAAAAGGGTCTTGTATAAGCAGTGATCAATCTGGTGACCTTGGACGTGTAAACTGAATATTCTTCCTCCGCTTTTAAAGCATCACAGGTGCACAGAGAACAATGTTATTCTAATTCTCCCACACCAACCGGGATTTGAAGATCTGTGGTTCACTGGTGACTCCCTGATGACAGTTAATATTCAGTGCACACACTCATTTCCCTTTTGCAGTTAGGGTTTGATGATATTTGTTTGATTCCCAAAGCTTGCATGAATCAAAGATCGCTCAGCACATAACATCCCTCAGCTCTACAAAATTCGTTGTCATCCTCCATTCCAAAGATGTCACTTCAAGCTTATAGGCTAGTCATCCTGAGGTCCGTCCCATTCATGAAAGCAATATGAAATTCCGTCGACCATCCGACCAAGGTCTCCTCTGGTCAGTCTTCATGGGAACTGGGTTTGACTTTGATTTCTTTGCCCCCTTTCCTCAGATGTCGTTCTGTCTCAGCTCATCTCTATTAATGCTCTCTCTCTCTCTCTCTCTCTCTCTCTCTCTCTCTCTCTCTCTCTCTCTCACCTGGCACACAAATGTCATTCAAATGCTAAACGCCTCCTCGTTCGTCCACATATGCAAATTGACAGCTCGTCTCGAAAGAAGCCGCTGCCAGAACAATCACATTCAAAGCTGCCAGAAAGTTCCAATTGTCAATGTTGTTTGATTCTTCTTTCACATTTTTTTTTTCATTTTTTCCCCCTTTTAAGTATATTTAAAGACTTTTTTTTCTTCTTCTTTGAGGTTTTGTCGCTATGAAAAAATACTTACCTGCTTTCATGCGTGTGCCGGGCAATCCACATAGGGTTTCGGATTCTGTCGGAACAGCTCAGGTGAGGGTTCCACTTTGAAAGACTCCCAAAACGTCTCTTGTACCCACTGAATCTCAAGTCGGCCTTCCTTGGTTAAATACCCAAGACATGAAATGAAAGATGCTGTTTAAACAAGGCTCTATCAGAATTCTGAAAGAACACAATTCCAGAGAGGTTTGTCTCGCATAAGTGGGGAAGCAAAGCTCATCGTTTCAGGCTGCGGTCGGGAAGGAGATGGACGTCTTGCAATTTCGAGTGCATGTCTTCAAAATATTTAAGTTTAGCTTAAATTAATGAAATATTCAAGCCCATGGGCACAGCCTAACTCATTTTCCCAACCTTCTGTCCTTCAATGGCTTGTACTGTGCCATTTAGTTCTGTAATCATCACATCGGTTATGCAAACATCTATGGGCTTTCATTCAAAGTCCGGGACGCAATTCTCTCAAATGAATACTGAACTGAATGTTTCAGGCTACCTTGATGAGTTTAGTGAATAAATGCACTGTGTGGTATATATACCTAATCTATTTGAATATATTTTAGATACTCATTATGTAATTATATAATTATATATCATTATATATCATTAGATTACCTATGATAAGCGAGAAGGATTCTGACAAAAAACTGATGATTAGGTCAATGAAAAGCAGATATTTTTTTTTCTGTCCTACTTGAAATGTCATATTTATGATCATGATGCTTTCACTTTTCAACAAAAGTTTACATTCAATGATATTAAAGTGTCATGTGGTGTACAAAATAATAACATTCCTTATTTCCATTTTTATTATTATTATTATTATTATTACAATTTTTTTAGGTTTAATTATATTCGGTACGTTTAGTCTTTTAAGTTTTTTTCCTTGTTGATGTCAGAAATAAAATCCATGTTCATCATAAAGTAATTGTGTTAATGAATAGCATGATGCCATTGACCCATTTTCCAAGATTTAATGCTTGTAAAAAATAGTCTCACGTTGCTCAACACTACCTCTTATTTTTTCTTTAAATGTTTAGTCCAATCTACAAACACATATCTATCCTTCTGAAAAATGTATTGTCCCCATCCGTCACCATGGCAGTGACTTGACATCATCTGCATCCATGCACTCATCTTACAATAACTGATGTCAAAGAGTGATTTATGGTCCCTTTGATTCAGGCTGACTTGAACATGATTGCGCTTTTTCTTCTTCCCAGCTGTTAATATCAAGCTTCAGGTTTACGGAGTACTTTTCTCTTTTATGTTTCACACAAATCTTATACACCAAAGAAAGGGTTCAATGTACATCCTGGTGTCCTTTCTATTGTCCCTCTGGCTATCATTGAGATGTTGAAATACACATGCCATTGGTATACAAACAAGCCTGAACATTTCCATTTGGGTTTGATCACATTTTGATGTAAATAGTACTGTGTCCACTGGGACATTTTCCAACAGTCACATTGTGCCAGCAGCGCCAAAGGCCAAATTCCAGAATATGAACTTAAAAGTGTAAGCGAACAAACAAATGCGACCAACACAGATGGTCCCCTTGTCAAAGTCTGTTTGTGTCTGTCACATTGGACACTTCAGGAATGCCATAACTGGACAACAAGGACTGGAAAAATATTAAAGTAGAAGACAGTTTGCGCATTTTCAAATGTATTTTAGGAACAATCCGAATTCTTGAGCGCTTGCGTCCGCCATCTGTTGACTCAACAAACATTATTCTGAGACTAACGGGTTCTGTCTTCATTGAATTCCTCTCCCACCTTGCAGAATCCCTGAATACCAATCAGTCACTGCTGAAAAACACCCATCTAAGGGGTCAAAATCCTTCTTTGGCAAGGCAAATGAAAATATGCAAATGACTTCGACAACAGAAAGCGGGAAGTTAACGGGTAGCACCTGTGCCCATTATCCCATGTTGAATGTGAGTTCCAGGCTCTTGAGCTCTAGTTCCCAGTCTCACGCCAGTTCTTCACAATGACTGGATTGAACTGAAATGGTAAGACTGCTGATATTGTTTGTAGGTCATGCTGGCAAACCTGGGGAACATGTATCATTGTACCCTGGGCTGTCTTGCTGAGTCGTAACCCCTGCAGCACAAAGCTGAATTCTGCACAAAACAAAACACATGCCGTCCCTTAGGAAACAAGGCTCTCTTAGCAACACGTTTTGCATGACATTATAAGTTTGTGTATGCAGTGTCATCAAATTGAATCCACAGCATGATACTGGCAAACTAGTACACAGCATCTAAGCTATCTGTTACCATTCCCAGTCATGTGCTTATGCATGACCCCCAGAAAGTGCACTGTTTTACATTTGCCATATGAATATAAATACTAACAATAATTTAAAAAAATGTTTTTGGCTGGCTAATTTCATCACAACATGTAACGAGGGCTGTATCCGAAATCACACTCTTCCCTACTATATAGAAAGGGTGAAACACAGTATACTATTTTGGTGTTTGTAAACGGCAATGATGTGTTTTTTGGGCGGAGCCTACCTGGTGGGAGAAAGTGACAGTTCTGCAGTAGCAGTTTGTGGAAACTTGCTTTCGCCACGGAATAATACATTTAAAAATGTATTACGAGTTTTCAATTTGGATTTTTTTTTCTCAGAATTGTGATATGAGCTTGCAATTGCGAGTTATAGGGTCAGAATTGTGAGATGTAAACTTGTAATTGCAAGAAGTAAAGTCATACAAATGTTATTGGTTTAAATGTTATCTATGTAAAATGTTTTAAAAGGTTGTAAAATATTATTTCATGGTGAAATTGTATGGCTAATACATTATTGTCATGGTTCTGTTCAGTTTTCATTGACTTTTAGTTTATTCTCAGTGACATGTTTCTTGTTCCACATCGCTCTTTAGTTGTCATGGAGATTCCTTAAATAAACACTGCTGTTAATCATCATTATACCCTCATTTGCTTTGCATTTAAGTTGCAGTCTTTTCAGCTCCCAGTTGTCCGGTCATGTCTATGTTAGAGGTTTGTTTGCCTGCCTGTTTGGATTACCTCTTTGTGGATTATTAAATCTGTGAATGGCAGTGAAGTGAACAACCAGTTGCATAGCATGACAATGACAACATGACAGATGCAGTTACATCCAAATTCTATTCATACGACACACATTCATACTACATAGAACACTCTTTTATTACACTCATTTATTCAAAAGAACTACTTGCGTAGAGAGTATACGATTCTAGAGGCTGAAGTCTTTCACAGTCTGAACGATGTAGTTGCAACAGCTAACTTGCCATGCTAACCAGCCAAAACTTTACCACTTGCTAATGCTTCAATTCAAAGCTGAATATCAGATATACTTTCTTTATATTTGTCTTTAAATCATGCCATTCTATTCTATGATGTTCAGAAAATAGTGTACTTCATTAAAACAAACAAACAAACAAAAAAAAAATCTGCTAGCATTGGCTTTTGTGTTCGGCTGTCAACACTTTCTTGGCTTCCAATTTGTAGTGTAAAGTTTTTTTGATGTGAAAACAGCTCATAACTTATAGCTACATTTTAATTGCTTAAATGTGAATTCTTAGCATCAGCTTTGTACATCTGTCTGGATGCAGTCATGCTCATGTGACATCATGTACTTTTAGTTTTCATATTGGAAATCGGACTACTCGTGCCATTCTGTTGCACGTTCCCAAGAAGGAAGTTGTAATTTCTCATTTTCTGAGTTGAATTGAATGCAGCTAAAAGCACAATTTTATGTTTCAACATTGCTTTAACAGTCTCTAATTTGTTCATTGAGAGTTAGATGCTATATTATAGCAATTATGACTTTCCTATGGATGGTCTTTATAATAATAATAATAATTAACTTACATTTATATAGCGCTTTTCTGGGTACTCAAAGTGCTTTACATATGGAAGAGGGCATCTCCTCAACCACCACCAAGGAGCAGCATCCACCTGGATGATATGATGGCCGCCATATTGCACTAGAACACCCACCACACACCAGCTTATTGGTGGAGAGGAGACAGAGTGATGAAGCTCTGAAGCCAATCAGTATATGGGGATGATTAGGAGGCCATGGTGGACCAGTGTATGACCAAGACGCCGGGGTTATACCCCTACTCTTTTCGAAAGACATCCTGGGATTTTAAATGACCACAGAGAGTCAGGACCTCTGTTTAACGTCTCATCCATCCCATCCTCGTCCCTTTTTGAAAGCATAGTTTCCCCATCATTATACTGGGGTATTAGGACCCACACAGACCACAGGTGAGCGCCCCCTGCTGGCCTGACTAACACCTCTTCCAGCAGCAACCTAGTTTTCCCAGGAGGTCTCCCATCCAGGTGCGAACCAGCTTCAGTAGCTTCAGTGGGAAACCAGTCTTGGAAAACAGGGTGATATGACTGCTGGCTTTGAATGGCTTTGGAGCCACTCGTATATAACAAAATGAAAAAACATAAAAAGAGCCCATTTGTTAGTGAGACGTATTGCAGAAAAAGTATTTTTTGTTTATGTTTTAGTGCTATGAGTCATTGGCTTTCTCATATTAATCTTTCTTGAATTAACTCTGAAACCGATCTGACTCATAGAAATCAATGCCAACCCCATCTTCACTATAAAAGTCAATGAGGCCCATCAACAGTTTGGTAAAAATATCTTCTTTTGTGTCAGGTATGGAACCACATGAGGGTGAGTAAAGGATGACATTTATGATTGTGATTTAAAATGCCATTTAAAAAAAATGCAGATTTGCTCTGCGTATATATATATATATATATATATATATATATATATATATATATATATATATATATATATATACACACACACACACACAGGGATATATATGTGCGTATATATATATATATATATATATATATATATATATAAATATATTGTCACATATGTATTCAGTTCTGTCATGTCTAGTTCAATTCAGTCTTGTTTCATTCTGTTACGTCATGTCTGCATCTGTCCTCATTCATCCTATTAGTTAAAGTATCATCACTTGTTATCATTTAGTAATCGTTATCTGTGTATTTAAGTTCCTGCCTGTGTCTTAGTCATTGTCGGTAATTGTCTGTGCATAGCACACTGTTGCGTGTCTGTTCCTGTGTCAATAAACCTGCTTGTTAATTGTACCTTCGTCTCCTGTCATCCCAGCGTTACACATATATATATATATATATACAGGGAGCCTTTAAAGTTAGTTTTGGTGCATGTTGTGTTCTCAAATGCACGTTATACGCGACCCAAACTCAAAGCAGATGCAGAGATGGAGTGTGTGTAGCGCAGCATTTACCACGAACCAAGTCACTCGGAGACACTGCAAACACTTGCATATAAGCTGCTCGCATGTAAGAACACAGTGCCTTGCTTCACTCTGAAACATGCAGCACATTTATTTATTTAATTTAACAGCAAGCTTTATTCGCGGTAAGCCATATCTTGATTTGGGTTTGATTTCAATTAATCGTACAGCCCTGCAAGACTATTAGTTGCTAGATATGACACTTTTTTGAAGCAGTTTTCTTAGAATATTGCTTTATAAGAAATAATAAAAGAGTCTTAAGCTAATTTCAAATCTTTTAATACGACTTTTCAAGTCATTGCATGAATGAACTTCATGTATTTAAATGAAATAATAGAATAATAGACTGCTCACTCCAAATTACATTGCTTAAGATCTCTAAAGTTTTTACCCGCTTCATAAACCCTAAGAGTATTGTCTTGTTTTATCCAGACTCAAGCACTGAGGAGTCTAGTCACATAGGAGGAGCCATCTATTATAGCTGAACAGACCGAGTACCTTTCAGTAATCAGTTGTAAAGCCCTGTTACAATTGGGCATTACAATTCAAAATGACACCTCAGCACAAGGTCAAGGCAGCTGCCATTATTCACCATGTACTGCCGTTAGACTAATGAAGTCTTTCCCAACGCTCTATCAAAATAAGGCTGTCTTCTGTAATGTATGTGAGCAGGAAAACAGAATTAGAGCACCATTAATAGCACCAAGTCCTACTTAGAGTGATGGGATCAAATGCGAGCCAATTAGACACCCACTTCGCTATCCACAGTACATATTTATAGAGATGAAAGCGTCCAGAGTGAGAGCCGAGAACCTAACTCACCAATTTTGTAAGTGTTTTGGTATGTGAACATCATTCATTGCACATATGCTTTATTACAACTTTATTACCCCCTACAGGCCATGCCCTAAAGCCCAGCTCCAGAAGTACAATTCATGAATACGTTGCTGAATTTTGGAAAACGGATCCGTTTTTCATGTTCATTTCTGGATGGCTGATTCTGCACAGGTGCAACAGGGCCCATATGGCCTGATTTGAATAAAGTAATACGCTCAGGGTTGAGGTAGAATGCTGCATGTGACTCACAAATGGGTTATGATTTATGATATTTACAAAGATTTCTGCTGCTGCTCTCCAGAACGACTTTGATAGTCGTGACGATGACTGTGATGATGGCAGCGTAAATTATAATGATAATGATTATGACATTAGTCATATACTATACTAAAATGCTATAGGTAACATGGAGGATACACCAATACAAAGTTTCTTGGGCAATACAGATATCTGATTATTCAGAATGACATCTACCAATAGTTTGGTGGTAATTTCTGGAGCTTTTTTGCCGTATTCGGTTTGAAATTTTTTATTCGGTTGAATGCTTGCACTATAGACGGTACGATTGCTGTCTCTAAAATATCAAGGTATGCGGTATTACTCTTCGATTCAAAAGTGATTTATTTTTAAATATTTTAGGTAGGCCTACATGTAAATTAGGACAAAAAAGGACAGAAAAGGACAAAAAAAATCGCTCCCAACTAATGCTGTAAACTATCGGGAATCCTCTCATTTAGTACATTACTATAATATTAAAGCTCAAAACAACCTATTTATTTACTGTGATTCATTTTCAGATATAATATTAAAACTCCAATAAAAGCTGAGTTGTATACAAACATTTCAGTTGCACATATAAGGTAGTTTTCATAAAATCTTGTCTTCATGATATATTTATTCAAACATACGTACTTATCTAGTGTTTTTATAGCTTACAAACTGAACATTGGATAACTTTCCTGTTAATGTAAAGTTAAAGGGATAGTTCACCCCAAAAAATAAATTCTGTCTTCTTTTACTCACCCTCAAGTTGTTCCAAACCTGTATGAGTTTCTTTCTTCTGTTGAACACAAAAGAAGATATTTTGAAGAATGTTGATAACCAGACACTTGACGGTAGCCATTGACTACCAAATATTTTTTTCCCTACTATGGAAGTCAATGGCCACTGTCAATTGTCTGGTTATCAACAAACCTTATCGATGTCTTTCTGTAACTGAAACGTGATTACATGAGAGATGATACATGAAGAGGGTTGAGAGATGAACCTTTGTGCTATAACTTGTAGCAATACGAAGATATGACTTGCGTTAAAGTGATCTGACTCGACACATTTAAGAGTGTCAAAACAGCATTTACTAGAATTCTGTGATAAAATGGGTAGAATTTGATAGCTGAGACTGGGTGGGTGGTTCAGGGGAGATTCATGGAGTCAAATAAATCCTGGGTTAATGGCATTAGTGCCCAACTTTCTTCATACACAGTATGATTTTCAGCCTGACACGTTTTTCCACCCCTTGTTTTGAAACAATCTCCTGGCATTGGATGTCATAGAATATTTATAATTTGTTCATAACTGTCTATCATGATAAAATTCAACCAACAAAGCTCCAATACTGATTCCATAAATCAGTTCAGCAAGTACCAAGGCATTTTACTTTGACTGTATGACAGTTAGTTTTTAAATGGAGGACATTAGGTAGGTCACACAGTTTTTGCGTAATATTTTTTTGTTGATAACAAAAGTTGATTACTTAACCCTCTTATCCAAGAAGCCTTGTGGCTATTGACACAAATACAAATACCACAGTTAATTGAAATCAATTCAGCCACCATGGTGAAAAGCAAATCTGAGACACTGTGAAGGTCAGAACTAGAAAAAAAAAAAAAAAAGCCTTGGCTTGTCTGTTTTTGCAGTCTGAGTCTGTGGGAGAAATTGGCTTGTTTGTTGCCAATGAATACCCCTCATGTCAAACTATTTCAATTGAATTCTTTCAGCTGTGCAATCCATACTGTTGAGAATACAGCACATTTCTTGTTATAAAATGAACGGGGCATTCCCTCAAAAAACGCCAGGTCACAATAATCTGTACAAAAATAATTAAATAATTTTAACTATATACTGACCATAACAATGTTGACTGGGCCTATGTGACTCGGATTTACTTTTCCATGTGGACCAAAACAGTCAGAGAGAGGCTCTTTTGAATCACTACTTAACAACCTCCTAGCAATGCCCTAGCAACTATCGAGGGCTGGGTTTAAGTCCTTTTTTTTTGTCCTTCCATCACTTCCATCAACCCCTTGTCTCATTGACTTGGATGTACATCATTGCTTATGTTGCATGACTGCCCACTACTGGCAGAACCCTGGCAATGTCTTTAAATGGAACGACCTAAGCCCTTGATCACTTGGAATCTAGAGCTGATATATTATTTACAATAAACTATAACAATCAGCTTAAACTACAAGTTTTATGCAGAGTATTATGTAGTTAAATATTAAAATATCTCCAATATCATACACTAGGTTTGTATGGTAATATTAAATTAAGCACGATCTGCTGTGACATCACAATCAAGTTGCATTGTGGTCTATGGATCTGCCTGAAGTTTATGAGTAGACTCACTCCCTCTGTGAAAATCCATCGGTCGAGGGTCTGTCCAAATAAACTTCCCTCGCCCACTTGACGAAGTTGGACACACTTCAAAATGACAGCAGGGATTCTCACAAGAACAAGTGCTTAGGGAATTTTTCCTCCCATTGAGTTAAACACAGCTCAGAAATACCCTAGCAACCACCCAAAACACCTTAGCAATCCCCAAGCAAAACGCAGCCACAACCAGAACACCCTAGCAACCACCTAGAAACCCAAAGTACTTGCGATGTATAGTCATTGTTTTGGGCTTGATGCTTGTTTTGGCTTTACATACGTCTCGCTCTGAAGGAAAGGCTTGCAGATAAGAGCAAATTGATTTTGGTTTAATAATAATCTTGCACTTTTAAATTCACCTTGAATAAAGGCATATCAAAGACAATTAACAAAGAGCAAATAGTAGTCTATACCAGCATGGTTAATTAAGGCCCAGGGAACAAACTTACTGAAGGTAAACAAACAAGTCTCATGACAGATTCATTAGAGAACCAAGATCCATATAAGATAGGCTTGCTGGGATTTATGAATTCAACAATTTCATCAAACCAATATCGATTAGGCAGATGCTTATTGACAAGTTCTTGCCTAAACTTAGAAGGCTAAATTGTTGATACTTAGAAAAACCAATTGCGAATGTGACATTGCTTTCGTACAACAGTTAAATAAACAAATTAATATTGAGTAACTTTTATTTTATACACAATTGTCATTCAGAGATTTGTCTGTGTTTGTTCTGCAAACAAAAAGACTTGCAAATGAAGTTAAGGAGGAACGGCTGCACCTCTCTGACCAACTGTGGTGGTGTGTTGCTCCTGAATGAATCAGTGTTTTGAACAAGTGAATGATTCAACGATTCATTAATAAAGAGAGTCATGTTTCGTTCTAATCTGTGGAATGAATGATTCAGTATCTCACTCTAAAGGTCTGTACGGGCTTTAAATTGAATGAATGTTTGACCCATCCTGACTTATGCTGTTAAATTTGAAGTCTGAAACTGAATTTATTTTCTTACAAAAAGTAACATTTTGTATTATGCTGTATTTCAGGATTGCGTGCAACAGATACTACAGTAACATGTGGTCTCTGCTGAACAGAAGCCTACCTGTCATCCTGCTATCATAAGTAAAAACATCTGTGCAAGTTCTGCACGTAACCGCTGAGCTCTTTCGTTGGTTGTACTGACAAGGTTTATATTTCATCCACAGTGTATCATTTGACACTGTAATAAGTTTTTCCTCATTGTGCACCGTGCGAGAGCACATGCATGAAACAAGTTGTATTCAAAAGGAAAACAGACCTCTAACTCACTGGCAAATACACGTCTTCCTTTCTCGGTTGAATCTGCGTTTTTGAACAAATTGGTTGATTGGACAATTCAATGACTCCCTCATAAATACACTTGCTTTGTTCCTGAATGAATCAGTGTTTTTGAGCAAATCGGTTGAATGGTTGACTCCTTTATAAAGATTTGCTGTCAGATACTGATGCAACTGTGTACTTGGAGAAGGAATAGAATTGTGTCAGTACATTATTCAGAGGCATCACTCACTAAAACTCTGAAAACTATTTATGAAAGGGAAAGAAAGTGATAGTTTTACCTTTTGACACAGATGTCTCTTTTTGTGTTTGTCTTCCCTTTATTTTGTTAGCAATTGCTGAACTTTCTTATAACATGACATTGTCTTGGTCTCTCCAGACTGGAGGCATCAATCACACATTCTTTGGACATTCATGGCTTGGAGAGTCTTTACCGTCATTCTGTCCTTGTCTCAGAGCAATGTCTGTAAACATCTATTATAGTGTGAAGTGAGGGGCTGCCAGAAACATCTCTGCTTTAGCCATTTTTGTTGTCAAGTTGTCCCAGTTGACATTAAATGTGCTTGAGACTTGGACACTTTTGGTCCTCTAAGTGTACTTTTCATTTGGGGAAAAAGTAGGGTGCACCCTAAACATGCCTGGTGTTACAGTAAAGAGGAGGCTTATACGATCATATGCTAACTGCAATATTTTTACTCACCCCCATGTTGATCAAGACCTGTAGGACTTTCTTTTTTCTGTGGAAAACAAAAGGTGACTATAGTATAATGGTGACTATATCCAATTCACTGCAACACATGCTGCTGTAAATTTTACAGAATGTAGAAATGCTCTTTCAGCGTAGTTATACACTCTAGAAGATGAACGATCTTGGCCAGTTCTTATTTGTATAGCTTCTGTACTGCATTCAGCAAAGAGCTGTTTGACCCATAATGCATCTCTTTCTGTCCCAAATATTTATGTAAGATATTACTTCTGAGTCTGTAATCAATATTACCCTCCTTATTTATCCTTGAGTCAAACATTTGTTCAGTGGCCCTTGCAAACAATTCAATCTAGGACAATTTAATGCAAGGTCTTGAGCTGTACTACAAGAATGAATTTCACAAGTGCTTGGAGAAGGATATCAAGCTCTGTTTGTTCAATTTCTTAGATGAATATTATCAAACTAAATGAAAATTTAATTATGTTTAGAAATGAATATTTCCCTCATGGTTAATTATTAATGTCTATTAAAGTGAGTTTAGAATCTAGCTTGTCCATTTGCACATCCTGTCTGTGTTTTAGCATGTAATTCACTAAAAAAATTCTATAAAAAATGGTGCAAACACACTCATAAAATCGAAATTGCAATTGGCATGGCATAATTTCTCATCAAAAATAAAAAAAAAACATTCATGTTACTATTTATTATATTATTTTATCTGTATTTGTGCATTTAGAATATTTTATTTTATTTTAAATTCTTGCCATGTATCTGAAATCCCTCTCAGAATATACTCATGGGTCAGTGAGTTTACTTAAATATTCTCATATATACTATATATATATATATATATATATATATATATATGTGTGTGTGTGTGTGTGTGTGTGTGTGTGTGCAGTGATCTTTTCCAAAATGCATTGTCCATATTTGAACATATGTTTTTCACTCTGCATAAAAAACCCCCAGTGCATTTAAATTTTAATCGCTCGCAGTTTATACACTATGCTGCAATCCATGCTCACTTTTCAGTCAGCCTGTTTTCTCTGTTACTCCTTCAAACATGATAAGGCCATCAAACTGAGGCACAGACAGCATCCAGGGAATACAGCAGCATACTGAGCCTTTAATTGTGCCACAGTCTGATGCATTACAGGAATAGTTTGCTATTAGCTCCATAAGACAGAGATCTTCATGCTATCAGATGTTTAGCTTTCACTATTCAACCATTTTAAAAATGCCTCACTCCCACTGAGAGCTCTGTGAATCGCACTGACAGACACAGAACTGATTTGTGCTGTAATTAGGGGGCTTTACTGACTGGATAATTGACTGTTAACACATGTGTTTGTCAGAGACACCTGCCCTCGGAGGCAAGAGCTGAAATCTTTGAGACTGCAGTAAGAGGAGGACTGGAGGTCGTTGCTGTGCTCACCAAAATACTGTCACACAGAGGACAGCAGTGTATCAGTGAATGCTAGAGAGGCAGGGAGGGAAACAGTGGAAGCGAGAGAGACAGGAGAGAAAGGCATTTGCATGTTTTAGAACGGGTTGATTGGAGTAGATGGTTGTTCCGTTGGTTAATTGTTAATTACATCCATCTAAAATCACAATCTACTCACTAATGGGCACTAAAGTGGTACAAATTTACTGTCATGTACTGCTTTTTGAGTGTACAATTTTTTTATGGAGCAGTGTTTAACACTTAGGATAATATCCTTTTATTAGCTTAGCACCGTGCTAGCTTCAAACCAATAATGCATTACAGTGAACTCAGTGGAAAACAAACCTTATCCACAGTATAAAGCAAGCAAAAACAGTGTGTGGAAACACTTACTGTGTCATACTTTAACAGTCCCAAAATTTGCTCTTCAGATGTTGTAGACTCAGAATGTGATTTCAGGTGCAAAATGATATATACATATATATATGACGTGAGATAATGAAAGCCTTCTGAAGCGAAGTGATGTGTTTGTGTAAGAAAAATATCCATATTTAACACGTTATAAAGTAAAATAACTAGCTCTCCCTAGATTGCCTTAAAGGCAATTCCATATTAAACTAATATTAGGGTAATTTTCATTTTAAAGTGAACTAATCCTTTAACTCGATCTGCTTGCAATCATATAGTTGTATGACACAGCTGATTGGTTCCTGATATCAGCAGCCAATGAGCTTGCTGCTCAACTTTAAAACACTTGGTCGGCATCTGTATAGCACCTTGCTGCTTGCCCTCCTCCTGCCCCAGCTCCACCTGTACAGACCTGCTAGTAGTAATTCATATATGCTATAGTACAGCAGAAAATGTCTTACTCACCACAGCATGTTGTGTATGTACTGGCAGAAGCAAGTCCCATAGAAATACTTTTTTTTTTTTTTTTTTTTTTTTAAATATTGAAGGATAATTATTTATAATCAACATTTCTTTCACTTCATCTACCAGTTTGGATGAATAATTTCTCTGAGAACATTATAATACTCATTAGAATGTAAGGTGTCAGTGTTGCTGCCAACCTTTTAGAACAGCTTTCATAATTTTTTTCTTAACATACCTTATTTTCTGTAGCCTATTTGATTTGATTTATTAAACTAGTAATTTGGGTCTGTAATTATACCCTGTATAAAACCTCCTATATCCTCCTATTGTCTGTTGTTGTTGTTTCTTTTCAGGGTGTCTGACAACTGTGGATAAATGTTGTCTGCATGGGATAAAGCGATCTATCCCTGCCTGTCAATCACAGATGCAATTCATTCAGTCAAGATTTATTCTTTTTTTTTTTGGTTAAAATACAGGAGATTAAACAAGTGCTTTTACTTGCTTTGAATTTGCAATGCAAAAATTAGTCCATTTTCACCAGATACTAAAAACTGAGTTCTTTCAAATACTGAATCTCATTTATCCGCATTTGAAAGTTTTCTTTGTGCAGTTTTCCTGTTATTTCCATTTTTTAATCCAATACTTATACATAAAACTAAATAAATTAATAATTTTTGAAATTCACCTACACTTATGTTACATCTCATGCTTTACAAGCATGGCCATACCCAGCATTGAGGTCTTGACCAAACAATTATTTATTGTCAGAGTAGTTTATTTATTTATTTGTTTGTTTGCTTTTTGTATAGTAATGTCCATGTCTGGTCTGGTCAAAGTTTAAATGGACAGTTTACCTAAAAATGAGAATTCAATTATTCTATCACCATTTACCTATTAAAGTTCTGTCACTACAAACCCAAATGCAATTTTACACACACACACACACACACACACACACACACACACGCACGCGCGCACACACACACACACACACACACACACCCACACACACACATGCATATATATATATATATATATATATATATATATATATATATATTCAAAATCTGAAATTATTAAACTTGAAACACATCAACTGTTAAGCCCCTACAGGTATGAGCTCAGTAAACAGGCAAGAACCACATATTCCATTAATACACTGTGATACGTCTTAGTGAAGTCAGTATACTGAGAATAGAACTGCTGTCCTTGGTGTTGAACTTCTTCTGCAGCACTGAGGTTTGTCATGCAGCACAGCACACCCAAACAGACAGCAGCTTAAAAAGGTAGTATTAAAAAAAGAGAGATACAAGCAGAAACTTTTTTCAGCACCTTTTAAAGAAAACCCCAAATGAAACTCTCCCTGTCTGCTTCTCCAAAGGGAACACCTGAGCTTCATGTATATATGAGACACTCTCTGTCGGGTTGAAAATACATTTTTAAATGGGGAAGCATTATTGACCCTTAAATTTGAATTTATAGACGTTAGTCACATTAGACGCTATTGAATTTAACGCGGAAGAAAACAGGACTGTGAGGATAGTTGTACAGTCTTTACAATGTCACAAACTATAAAGGTCTAAGATCACATAATTTTTATAACTCACAACTTTGTATACTGATTTTGTTTTTTCTGAAAGAGATTTCATCAGCTAAACAATGGTTATGATGTGAACAACAACAATCCACTCCATTGAACGCACTGTATTCTCTGTTTTCTATTCCTCACAGCCTCGATTTAATTCCTGTCAAATATTAAATATGGCACTACTCTAACAAAGATCTATATTCCAAGTTTTGCATACATATAGCCTATTTACGGGTTCAGTACATTAAGCATTTGTAGCATAATGTTAATTATAAAATATAAAACATTTTTGACTTGGCCCTCTGGCCATCTACAACAACAGAAAACCATCTTGGAGGGTTTAAAAACAGACATTTGAAACCTGTATTTTTGGTAAAGCACTTTCATCAATTATTCAGTAAAAATCTTATTATTATTATTAAAATATTATTTCTACTGTAAAGTTACACACAAGCACAGTCACAGACAGGTTTGTTTGGCTATCTTAGTGAGGACATTCAGAGGTAATGGTTTTTATACAGTACAAACTGTACATTTTATCCCCCTACAGTAACCCTAAACCTACTCATGACAGAACACATTCTGGAATTATACATTTTTAAGAAAACATTGTTTAGTATGTTATTAAAGCTATTTTAAATATGAAGACTCATGAAATGTCCTCATAAAACATGTTCACGTCGCAATACCAGTGTAATACATATGTCATTATACAAATGTGTATCTCATAAATCATAAAAACAAGCACATACACACACACACACACACACACTTTATTTATTATTTAGCTATTTTAGTAAACTATTTATTTATTTTATTCTGAGGTGGAATCAATATGTTTGTCACATGTCTACAAAAAGCAAATATCAAGCTTACACACATAAAAATGGTTGTTTTTGTTTTACTCTTTTTAAAATGTGTTTTGTTTGTTTTACTTGGATTGTGTATGTTTTATATTAGTATATATTCCCCTCCATTTGTTTAGACCTATTTTCCATTTGTATATTGTTTATTTTTTGTCTGCCTCTGTAAAAGAACCCATATAACACATTATTATTATTATTATTATTATTATTATTATGTTTTTGTTTGTTTGTTTTGTTTTTTGCCCCTGGGTACTGTGGTAATCATCAAATTATCTTGTATAATTTCAACCCTTAACACTCTTTTAAGTATTTTCATAAATCATATTATTAGAGTATCAACTAGTCTGTTCGTCACATTTGGTACCACTAATTGACTACAGAGAGATTTCATTCTCTTGTTATTGCGACGTGTTCTATGTCAGCAGCTTACAGCCAAGCAGATCTCTCCTACTGGCATCACCTGTCTTCATTATCCTCAGCCAGTACGTAACCTGCCACCACTCTTCAAATCCTGAGGAATACGGCCATTCAGAGCCACCAACACTGAGACTGAAATGTGGTTTGGTGCCTACAGTGTGCCATCTGTGGAGGTGCCACGCTAAAGTGGAACCCTCTCTTTTGGCGTTGCTGGTGCACAGACAGGGCTGTCCCTGACAGATGGGCCAAAATAGGGATGTGACTTTGCCTTGGGAAGTTGCCTCACCTCCCAAAGGGGAATCTAGCTCTACTCGCTGGAAAAGCTGGTGTGAAGCTGCAGGGCGGTGTTAATTTGCACTTTAGACTAACGCTGAGGTACAGCCCTTTGCCAGGGAAAGCTCTGTGGGAAATAAACTTTTACTTGGAGTAATTAAAACTAATTATTTTCCGTATTTGATAGGGGGAAATGGGGTAAGATGTGCCATACTCTTAAATGAATAGTTCATCTAAAAATGAAAATTTATTTTCTCACTCTCATGGCATTCTAAACCAGGATGACCTGTGTAGTTTTGTAATGTGACCATTTAGAAAAAAATAAAAAAAAACAAGTAATTGCTTTGTAACACTCAAACACACACGTGCACACACACACACACACACACACACACACACACACAAACACAAAAGGACAACCAGGGGTTCAGCATGTAAGACGTGTATGGTGTACAAGGATTTGAAAAGTCAAAATTATTAATCCTCGATCACTTTTGGTCAGCTTTGACGAAACTCCCCTCAGCTAGCGCGTCTTTTTGAAGTGACTAGTAGCCTTGTCACCTGAATTCGCTAAAACAGACTTATTGGTTTCTACACACAAAAAAACAGGGACGCTTGTCGGTTTCTGCTGTAAAAAGTGAACTCGCGATCCCTTGACAGTGAGCAATTTTTCTTTTGACAAAATGTATTTAGGACGTGCTATATGTGGAGAATAACGCACAGCAGTCAGTTTAGTTTTTTGAATGCCGATTATCACTTTTTGACGTCAGTATACCACAAGAGAAACACTTTTGAGGTTGTTGATGAAACTGAACAGCCTGCCACAGCTTCACAAAATCATGTGAACAGCAAGGATATTTGGGCAGCTTCATGTCCTATAGCTTGATGTTGATTAAATCTAACTTTTTTGTTAATTTATTGTTTTTTCCTAGTAAACTAGTAAAAGTATAAAAAGTTATATAGACAGTTATAAAAAGGTCCACAAAGGACAAAAGTGTGAATAGTTGAAGAAACATCCATTCACTTCCAGCCTCGGTGGCTGGAATGTGGAATAGCAATGTCTAACATTCAAGATCAAGATTCAAGCTTCTTTATTTGTCACATACACAGTTGTATAGAGTATATACAGCCAGTAGTGAAATGTAAATCAGGTCTACTCCAAGATGCACTCCAAGTGCAATTATTATAAGTACTAAACATAATTAAGAATTATATATATATATATATATATATACATCTATATGCATAACATAAATAAACAAATTGTCACTTCATTTCAGATTATGAAAGCAGTAAGTGATCTCAAGCCATATTTTGTGACCATAATCATGAACCCAAGTGTTTGTGAGGGCGAGTATGACAGAAAAATGACAGCAAGAAAGAGAGAAGATGGGCAAGCAAGAGAGACACTGCAGCCAGATTCAGTTTCTGGTTCATTAGAATGACACACCGCAGCAGAGACTGTATCAGCCCCGCTCAGATCAATGGTAAGCTGGTTGCTCTTGGGGAGAGAACAATCTGGAAATATTGTATTACAGCCAGACAGGGAGATGAAAAGTAAGATACATTCTTGTGGTTGCCCTCGATATTGCATTATCTTGTGTCACATGATGTATTCCATACTATTTACATCTACAGGAACAAGAGCTCTGTCAGTGTGCAGAAAGGAGAAAAAGAGCTAAGGGCTGCAGAGAAAAATCAGTGAGTCGTGATTTATTGTTGTTATGACCTTGCATGTGCTGAAGGAGGTGTTTTTCTTATTTCCAAGGTTCCTGTGACATGACAGAACAGTCTTTTAATAAAAATGATTTTTTTTAAAAATGTGTTCAAATGCTTTAACAATTCTGTCATTCTGTTTACCGACATTTTGTTTCTGTCATCTGTCATCTCTGTGGTATTTGCATTTTAAAGCGATATCTCACAGTTAATTATTTTGAAATGAGTTTGTTTAATGTCAGAAAATATCGACACAAATTACATGCATTCCTGTCCATAATGTCAATTGTAATTGTTTATTAATATATTTGAATATTTATCACTTTATCACTGCAGATTACTAGGCTATACCTTGGGGAAGGAATTTTTTATTATAGTTGTTATTTTAGTTATTCATTTTAACTCGAGAAACATTCAATTAAAAATTGGACACTGCAAAAACTGTAATTGAAGGGGCATCAAGGCAATTTTAAGCAAACATTGGCTTACCTTTTCAGAAATGGCGAAAACTGAGCGATTTTAGATGTTGAAGGACAGTGTGAGATGGCGTTTTTAGTACTCAACAGGTGAGTAAGGTATTTTATTGAACAGATACACTGCCATGTGTGGCTCTCTGACAGACACAGCTCGTTGTTAAGCATTATCTACTGTGAAGTGTCATTTCATTATGGATGTTGTCGCAGTGCTGGAATTTATTATCAAGGAAGTACCATGTCTATTAATGGGTAAAGCTACAGTAACGTCTTCAGCTAGTCCGTTTGAGATTATTTCCATCTAAACTGGTTATATCTCTAAAGACCGGTAGTGAATGTTTTATGAGCAGTAGGATAATCTCTCTCTTTTTGTTGTTATGAGAAAGAACCATATCCATCCACAGTCAATGTCAAAGGTATTAATAATTATCAAACTGATGCTGGTTAACATCCATGCACACACAGAATAGTATCAGCATCTTTTAAGTTACTACATCAACAACTTTAATCCTATTGGTGGGGGAACAGATTCAAACAGCTGGATTGTTTGCGGTCGGATTCTATCCCCCATAGCTACTCAGTTAGTTTCTGATTTTTATCAAGCTGATCTCTCAATCCGATAGCCAAGTATGCAGCACGCTGACATATAACACCGCTGTGCTGTTGGTGACCCAAATTCAATTCCCGGCTAGTGGACTTTTCTTGATCCCGCCCCCCTCTCTTGTTTCCAGTTTACATGCTGTCCTAGGTAGAACATGCCAAAACATATATTTTTTACACTGATGCTGGTTAAGATCCTTCATCAACATCTCTCATCATATGGGTGGAGGGACAGATTCCGACAGCTGGATTGTTTGCAGTCAGATTCTGTTCCCCCCATGGTTCTTACACAATGAGGATCTAACATTTACCAAAGCGAATTGTCGAACTTATAGCCCAAAGGACTGGATGCTGCCATATAGTGCCACTGTGCTTTGGCCATCCCAGGTTCAAGACCCGACTCACAGATTTTTCCTTAAAGGGTGAGTTCACCCAAAAAATAAAAATTATGTCATTAATTACTCACCGTTCCAACTCATGCCGTTCCAAATCTGTAAGACTTTCGTTCATCTTCAGAACACAAATGAAGATCTTTTTGTTGAATTCTGAGAGCTTTCTGTCCCTCCATAGAGAGCTATCCACTTTGATGGTTCGGAAAATTCATAAAGAGATAATAAAACTATTCCAAATGAATGGACAGTTTAGTCCAAATTTTCTGAAGAGACTCATTCACTTTATATGATGAACAGATTTAATTTAGGCTTTTATTCATGTATAAACATTGATCATGGAACATAATCGAAAGCTCAAGCTTTGGACTACACCGCTCAATTCATGTGGATTAGTTTTACAATCTCTTAATGATTTTTTTTTTGAAGAAGAAGAAGAATCAAAGTGTCAGTTGCTTAGCTGTCTATGGAGGGACAAAAAGTAGATAAGTATAATAATTAATGATTTTTCATGGCAGAGGAGTAAAAGTTTCCATATATTAAAGGAAGGAACACCAGATTATATAAAAGTTCTTGGAAGATCCCCTCAGTGTTTGCCTTAGTTTTTGCGGTTTAAAAAACTGAACAATATATCTTACCCACAAGGGATGAGTAGGTGGGGCAGGTGATCTCCACTGCAATAAAACCAAGTGTCTAGCCAGGAGGGATATAAGGCCACAAAATCTGCCTTGTATCCTGGAAGATGAACTGTCCCAAAAAGTGCTGTTATAGCCACATGTTTGAGTATTATCCCAATTGTTTGGGATATTGTCTCAAATATTTGAGACCAATATCTATGTAGAAATGGGCAGATCCAAAACGTGCACCATGGTTGCAGGGGCCTGAAAATGTAACTATATAAAGCATATTTACTTTACATTTTTGTTTCATCCAAGTTGTATGGTAAAAAAAAGTGTCATGCTGGCAAAGGTGCAATGCCCAACATTGCATTACAGCTAATTCTTCGACAGAAATAGAAAAGACGGTGGAAATCTGTCATGTTCTTTAACAGGCTTATCAGATGTGAGAACGGGAAGTGTAAGGTCTTACTTAAAAAAAGGCAGAAATCCCATGACATGTGTGCCATCTCTTGCTGACTAATACATTCTCAGCTCTAATTAGGAGAATCTTGGGGCCATGTGGCTCTGCAGTGTCATAATATGCAGTTTACAGTAGTTCTCTCAGGCCGTCTACATCCCTGTCACTTTTCATTAGTTCCGCGGATTCTCTTCGCAGAGAACAGGCCCGAGAGATTTCAGACCACAAGGCACCTGTGAAAAGTCACGAGTGTGCACACATGCTGACATAAGCTATTCTGTAACAGCCAAATTAAACTATTTCTTAAGTAACATCTCAAATTGACCCACATTAGGTGGCACAAAATTAACAAACATTTCATAATTTTGTTAGTGAGATCAATGATGTGACGCTCATTACTTATTCAAAAAACTGCTCTGAAAATACTACATAGTGACTTGAATACTTGACTTATATGGTGAGGATGTTTTTACTTTCTTAATTAAAACTAATTCATTTATTTTTTAATATTAAATCAAAGCCATTGTCATGTGGTTCAACCAATTTACAAATGAATACAATAGAAACAACCCTCATGACTTTGTGTCAAGGTCAATACATCTTTTAAATATGAGATAATTTGATGTTTTTATGACAAGGGTATAGACAAGGTTAGTTGAGGCTGTAAAATGTAATGAAACATTCATGATTAAATATATAGATATAACAATCCAAGATATCAGGTAAAAAAAAGCCCCATTTGAGTTTTTGACACATATTTACATAATATAATATAGTTACGTTATATCACATGAGTAACGAGTACAAAATCGAGTGCTGTTTTTGTCCTGAATAGCATGAGTGCAAATGCGATACTGGTTTTCTACAACAGTTCAGTAAATAAGAAGTTAATATTGTGTTATTTTAGGAATAATATTGTCTATTTTGCTCAGTTTTTCCAACGAAAATATAAAGAAAAAGCAGAAGTGTTCATCTCCAAGCAGCACACAATGGCATTTCATTTCTGAAACTGCATTTTGAACAAATCGGGTGAATCAATGATTCAATGGACAATTCATAAAGAGAACAATTAACTTCACTCCTGAATGAATCAGCCCTTTGAACTAATCGAATGAATGACTCAATGTACCACCAACTGGCAGGTGGTACAACTGTTCTTATTTAGAGTATAATTTCATTAAAAAATAATTTCATATTTACACATTAAAATGCATTAAAAGGTATAGTTCATCCGAACAAGTAATATTCAGTCATCATTTACTCAACTTCATTGTCCAAACGTTTGTGTAATAAATTTTATGATGAACCAAACAAAATATTTCTTTCTGAAGCTACTTTTTTTAACGTATATTTGATGTTTTACACAATAATGATTTAAAACGGTCTTTTAGGGGTGATTTCTCAGCCAAATTTGATGTGCGATTAATTTAAAAGAAATTTAATAGCTTGACATTGTTTCAAACTGCATACAATTTGAAAACGATACCGTTATCGTCTCTGTAAACTACAAAAACATATATTTGTGAAAATGGTGACATCATGCGTATTACAAGTTCAGTCTATAGGCGTGTAGTGTTTATTTACAAAGTGACGTCGCCAATAATGATAGAGGCATGAATAATACAGCGTTTTTAATCATTTTTGCTGGATCCGTGTGAGTGACAATGTTGTCATCAGTACACGAAAAATGCAAAGAAAAAACTTTTACGTTTTTAGTACATTGTTGTTGTGTAAATTTATACTAAGATGTGTACATCTATTTGCAGACAATATGGCATTACTTTTAACTTGATGGTTAGACCACATTACATTTTTTTTTCGCTTTTATATTTCTTTTCTGTCATTGACTGCCTGTTGTTTTGTATTCTGTCTCCATGTAGAAGTCAACACACTGAGATGCTCCATGGCAGATGACATCCATAAATTTACAAAACTGACCTTTTATGTGGTCTATGTGCATGATTAGGAGAGATGGAAATAGGCATGATGTTGGAATAACCTGCTTCTTTTTAATATCCTCTTTGAATGCGCTGTCGCACAAGGATCACTGTCACAAATGCAATTAGAATGCAATGGAGTTGCTTGGCAGTTATTAATCTATTCTTAGGGAGGATAATGCAAATTAGTATGCATGAGCAAAGAATGGATAGTAAGGGTGAATACAAAAAAATATCTTCTTAATTGAGGAGTCTGTCTGAGACACTCCATCAACGAGATGGAATAACATGATTTTATTTTTCTTGTTTGTTTGTTTGTTTTTTGAAAGAACATGGCATCTGGAATTAGTTTTTGTCCATTCGTTTGTATTGTGACATTTGCCAAGAATGAAAGTGTTTGCTAAAAATACAATTTTACACACAACAATTTTGTCACAAGCAGGGCTCAATTATCAAAAAATGGAAACCATATACAGACATTCAGGAACCATTCAACAATATGTTCCCCTGGAAAGACAAATTGCAGTATCTGTATGCACAAATTACTCACAAATGAGCATCTGAATTCCAGCTCTTAAGAATGAAAGTTGTTGGTTTACTCAAGAGTATTATATTGTTCATTATTGAAAAAGCAGATTTGCTGTTTAAAAAGCCCTTTTTAAAGAAATTAACCAACGAAATGCTTGTTGATTGTTCAAAACTGTTCTTGTGACATATTTTCAACTGAAATGGGATATTCAATGAGGACGAAAAATAAAATAAAATAAAATAAAAAATCAAATCTCTGAAAAAAGGTGCGAGTTACATAGCAGAATACAACCAGACATTATTGCGAGTTTGCTAAAACAATCTTAAAATAATTATGAAAGACAAACCCACTGATTGACCTGATTGATCAATTATTCATTTCATGCATGAAAGCAGGAACATGAATTAAGAACAAAGTAACAGGGTTCATTTTTTGTCATATAGACTTCAAACTATAGAATACTTGAAATAATTTATGTTTACACTTGAGGATAAAATTGTATATACAACCTTTTCTTGTCAAGAAAAAAAGAGACTACATCAATAATGCTTCGGTTTGAGTCTTGCGCTCACGTCTCTTCATTACATTAACAAGAGACACGTCAAACCTTTTATAAATAAAAATAAATTGCATGATCACTAAAACGGAGTACTTCCCTACAGTGTAAGTTCCAACAAAACATGTGGCCAATGACAGGAAACCATAGCTGTCTATTTTGCCTTTGCTAATAGCATAATTTCAGATCAGCTGTTCCTGTAGGAGGGAGATCTATAAATACTGATGGAAGAGAAGGAGAGGTGGATGGAGGGATAGATGAATTTAAATGTCGCAAGGGGATCACTGGAGATTGAGGTCAAGGAATACCCCATTGTTACCCAACAATCTACATAATTCCACATAGCAGCATCCAATAAAATGAGTGCGATACCATCTAGATATCACTTGAGATTTTGTTATACTAAATGAGATTCCAAGGCAATAAGAAGAATTTGAATTTTGCATAAACCTTCATGACATAGTAAATTCCTGTAGATGAGAAGTAATGTCATTGAGGAACAGACACACGATTGACCCCGAGGCTGGAGTGTAATAACGGCCCACAATTATGGGACATGATTGTGACAGCTGGTACTAAATAACTTGGCAGGTATAAGGGACTCTTGGATGTATAAGTCCTTTTGAGATTTGGCAAGTAGACTTTCATTTGCTGTTCAGTTCAGATCTGTTAGCTTGAGGCAAGGCACACATTTCTTAATACTTTCAGAGACAAATGTATATAAGCTTGCATGAGATTCAAGTCCATGTGATAAGGCAGTCAGTCATTTGGTGGCCATCTTGTTAATGCCTCTAGGCAAATATATATTATGTATACAAGTACAGCTCCTGTCTACTTGAATGTAGAACGACTGAAATATGTTTGTTGAGATGAACATACTTCACTGACCCCACACAGCAAAAATATCTATCTATCTATCTATATGTATGTATCTATCTATCTATCTATCTATCTATCTATCTATCTATCTATCTATCTATCTATCTATCTATCTATCTATCTATCTATCTATCTATCTATCTATCTATCTATCTATCTATCTATCTATCTATCTATCTATCTGTACACTGTCCAACAAAAACGCCTTCTGAATTATATTGTTTTGTGATTTATGTCTTTTAAATTTGGTTAAATATAATACACCCTCTTTATCTCTCTCTCTCTCTTTTACTTAACTTAAAGATATTGCAAGACAACCACTCAGCATACTAACATAATACTAGCTAATTCTATTCACTTACCCAAGTGTAGTGACGAACAGACCAAACTGTTCGTGACACAACCGTATTGGATGTTACTATGTCCCCCTTTCATTTCTGAACAAATCTGACAGGCTTAACTGATATACAGACCCAAGAACAGTTAGGGATTAGAGTGGTAAAGGCTGTGGGCCTCACCAGTCTGTTAGGTACAAAGTGGGGCACCTCCCTGTAGCATGCTTTTTTCTACGAGTCGTCCATTTTATCCCCCTTGTATTCAAGCATGGAGGTACATACAAGGTGGTTCTGAGTAAAATTGATTTTCTATTGCCCACACATGCCAGCAATCCCCCTTTTTACATAATTACAGAGACAGACCTTCAGCTAAAAGTGATGCATCCCTGCATTAAATGGCTAGTGTGGTGACAGCTGTTTATAGTATTCTTGTGGTGTCCAGGATTGAGTGTGGGAGAATATTTTTTGACCGAATGATGAAGGGGTGAAGTCTTTTTAATATCTCTGTGCTGCTGCCTGAAATAGGCTGACAGGTCCACTTACCATTTGAAGCTCCTCTGTGGTTGCTTGTTGGACAAACACAACCTCTAAATATCCCTTAGGATAAGTATTCTTCAGTCAGGCCGATGTTTGGAAGCCAAAAACGAAAATAGAAGAGTGCATGATTGTAACACCTCTCAAATCAGCTCCAGGTCAAACCCCTTAGAAGACACTGCCTTTGTCATCCTTTGATTTTTCAGTGCTTGGTTCTTTTTGCAAAAATGTTAGGTGATTATTCCAGTGGACACAGGGACTATGCTGTCAGTCTATCATGTTAGTATAGAAGTAACAAGAGAACAAGGAACTCACACTCACCCCTTTCACAGTTGATGTAGTACACAGTTCTGGCTTAGTAGCTCATAGACGAGATTCATTTAAGGTCAAGTTTGTGCATTGGTCATCTTGGACCTCTTCAGTAGAGTTATGGACAGTACCACCCTTGTGTCATGGAAAATCAAAAAGCATTGAAATATTGTCCCTCTCAATCTTCCATATTTGCCCTTCCTTGCAGAGGCACTCAACCTGCCTCAAGGCAGTACAATATCTGCCTGCTCTCTCCAACACACCTTTATAGATGTTGCAGCCAAGATCTATTTACCATTTTGAGAGAGATTTGAGTTTTAAAATGTTACTGTTGACATTTGTACTGTATCTGTCAACTTCCACTTCTCAGAGCCCTCAGTAACTTGGCAGGTGACATAATCTTCAATCCAAAACACTAGGCCTGGACCTTATCGAAGTAGCTATGCCCAACCCAGGTTCACTAGAAAAATTTCATGCCTGTGGGGACAATTCTACAAAATCATATTATGCTGTAAAATGTCCAGTGAGTGGCGTATTCAATTTTATCTGAAACATTTGAACATGTATCTGGCATTGTTTTATTACATTGGATGTACGTATCATGCCAGTTTGTTAATGAAATATTGGGTGAGTGGCTAAAGCTCTATCACTCTAACATAGTACCTATAGTAAACCAAACTGATACTGTAAAACTGATAGTATAAACCTAACAAACGCAACCATGAGATAAAATGCCATTTAGCTTGCTTTTAGGTCTAGGCTCATTTATCTCGATTCATGTTTTACCTGAGCACTACTATGAGTGCAATACTGTACCAGCTGAGCTAACAAGCAAGTTGACTATGTTTGTAAAGCCATTCATATGGAGCTGGTTGTGACGCAAACATCAAAATGTATTACTCTGCAAATCATGCACTATGGTTACAGCATTTTGAGGTCATAACATACAAAAGAATTGTGCAAGAAATCCATAATCTGCCCTGTAATCATAATTTGTGTGAAAAGAAATAATGGTTGTTGGGGTTTTACTGCCACTTCAATTCTGCTGGAAACTAAGTACATTTTTGGAGTTTTGCAATGAGCCTACGTAGCAAATGTCCTCGCTGGAGCCACCCCACCTTCTCTCATTCCAGCCCACCTGATCATCTGTTTGTTTGAGAGCATAATCACGGAGAAGCCGTTAAGCACCTGTGTGCTATGCCACCGTCACGACAAGGGCTTTGGATGTAAATTACCTGCAGTGTTCCAAATGCCACGACAAGCAGTGCATTTACCGATGCAGTGGGAAAGCCCAATGGAGTTTTTTTTTTACCCTGGTGAAGACACTAATGTCTGGGTAATAGGTGCGATTTCACAGCGTAAATGTCAGCAAATCACTGCACACAGGAAAATCCGATGTTGTGTTCTGCATCTCATATATTACACAAGTGTAAGCTCTCAAAATGCCTTGTTCTCTGGACCGTCAATACGTAAATGTTGAACTTGTATGAAATGATATCTGAATGTAATATTAAAGCTTGTTTTCTGTTGAGGCACTTCACTGCAGTCAAAGGCTTATGAAAAAGGAATGAAGGTCATTTTACCCGTATGAAGCGTAGAAAGAATTAAAAAGTCTTTGGAAGTGTCTGGCTTGGCCAAACTTTGTTTTTTAGCCAAGCAAAGCCAATCCAAATGTCCAGTCTCTACACCTTCAATTACCTGCAAGAGTAACCGACTAATGATCACGTGTCATATCCTGTTGCTCCGTCCTGTGCTTGAGCACTCTTACTGAATTAATGAGGTGGCCAGGAACCTGTGATTAATATTTTATGATGCTGCACGGAATGAGTCCATCTCCCTGACAAATTCTTGGGGTCGTGGCAAATAACCTCTTGCCCTTTCTATCACAGACTGTCAAAGGCCTTTTACACCTCCCCACAGTTAATTAAATTAAAGGAATCTTGCCAGAGGAGGATGCAGAACAACTTTGATGAAACTTTTCTGAGAGTAAAGACTTCGTCTGGCACATTGATGCACTGGTGAGATTCAATATAGAGTCCTTGTAGCAGTGATAATGAATACTGCTAATGTTAACATCCAAACTGTGCAGTATAGAGGAGAGAGAGAGAAAGAAAAAAAAAATCCAGCAGCTCATAGCAAACTTTTATTGTGTTGCTCTTAGCTTAGAATGATACAGTAGGCTAAAGTGAGCGCACGGTTTACTAATTTGTTCCCTCGATTTACTAAATCATGCGCAAAATTTACTATTTTGTTCCCTTGATTTGCTAATTCATGTGCACGATTTACTATTTAATTCCCATGATTTGCTAAATCGTCGCCAAAATTTACTATTTCGTTGAATGCAGTTTCCATAAATACTTCATGCAGCTCCTTCCAAAATACTAGGTTTTCAAACCTACATTTTGATGTTTGCATCATTTAACCAGCTCTATATGTATGGCTTTCCTGGCATTGTAAACTTGCTTATTAGCTCACCTGATACATCATTGCACATTGCACTTGCTTTACCTTGTTTTCTTTGGTTAACACCATCAGGTAGGTTTAAGGTATTCATATGGAGTAAGGGTAGGGTAATTTTTATTTCATAAGAAGCTGGCTGTACATTAGAACAATTTGTGTTTGAGACATAACACCTCATGAATTTTTAAAACATGGTTGCATTCAGTTTACATTATTATTTTTTTTTTTATTTTTTGCTGTTACTCTTAAAACTGTTTCTTCTCTACCCAGCGTTTGTCATTAGAATGCAGTAATGGCCATAGAGAAATTACTGTATTGAAAGCAAACACTTAGGCTTTATATATGTGATATCTATATACAACTACTAGCTCACAGAATATTCAGTGCTCAGCAGAGTGGGACACAATTAGCATGGCCAATTCTAGCTGCTCATCAACAGGCGAGCTATTCAACAGACTATGGAGGGGGAAGCATGCAGTGGCAACAATGGAAAGCCTTTTATCATAATATTCAATTTGTGCTTGCTTCTTATAGTATAAACAAGGGACCACACGAGACATAGATAAAGTGTTGGCAATGAAGAGGACTTGCTGAAGAGACTTGTCTTTCTAATTGCACTATTGTATATTGTGTTTATTGTTAAGCCAGATACACTGGCTTTGTGTGGCCTCTGAGCTAAATAGTCTTGTTTATCATGCTGCAGAGAGAATAGTGGATAAGTTGGGCTCAGTCTCAGACGAAAAAAAAAAAAAAAAAACTTTGTATGCGATTTAGTCAAGAGTGTGTTTTGTTAACAGTGCTTTTTCCAGCTTGGCTTACTGGAAAAAATATGCCTGAGGTGACATTTCCGCAAAATTACATTACATTATTTCTTATACATTCGAAACATTTCATTACACTTTCAAAGTGAGAGGCACTAAAAGTGCACTCAGTTTCATCCAAAACAGATCGTAACGTAATCCTGGCAATTTTTTATTGCGTCGGTTGTTTTACTGTACGTATCGTGGAAGTTCAGAAATATGAAATGTCTGGTAAGTGGTGCTAAAAGGTTAATAGTTGCATTTGAAGATAATGTATCACCTACACTAAACCCGACCCTAAACCTAAACAATAGTCTTAACAAGAAGAAATGTGACTTTTTTTTTTTTTTTTTGTGAAGCAACCATTCCATTTCCGCTTGCTTCAAGTCTTTGAGCTCTTCTATTGTCACAGAATTCGTAGCCGAGCGCTGTGCAATGCTGTATCAGGTGAGTTTACTACATCAGAAAAAGCCATACATATGGAGCTGATTGTGTGATATAAACATAATTTAAATATATATTAGTTTGCAAAACACGGTAAAAGTGTTTTGAGGTCACGACAGTATTGTGCACGAAACCACATGAAAAGAAGTCTTCATTTATCAATAATGTCCCCCTGTAATCACACTTGGTGAAAGTTGCCATACAAGACAGTTAACATACATCCAATATTTGGCCTGACAGTAACCAAATATTTCTTAGTTATAGATGATGAAGAAGAAATACACCAATAACAAAATATTGATAAATAACTCGGTCATGATAGTTCTGAAAGGATCCGAGGTGTAGGGATGGTGGTGGTGGGTGCAAATGCCTGTGCAACAGACTGAAGAGCATGCGTTTGAATGGGCTTAAATATGGATGTTAATTAGAGTAGGTCGAGTAATTGATCAGCTGAGCATCAGCTGACAGAGTTAGCAATCAGGCAAATGCCTGAACTACACTTGAGTTACATTCGGTCACTCAAGCTCTACTACTGGCACATGAATTTTACAGGCCTCCAACATGATGTATAAATAAACAGAGAGCAGTTACCATGCTATAAACATTGTCAACATGTGCATATTAGGTTTGAGCACAGGAATGTTTCTTTGGTCACATTTCCAAGTATATGGATGCCTCTGTGTTTTATAGTTGTTTCTCAATAACAATAATAATAGTAATAATAAAACATTACTATTTGGCAAATTCCAATTGGAAGAGAGCATTCCTATGCACTACCCACTCAGAAGGTTAAGCTCTTCTTGAAGTAGGGACTTTAGGGGAAGCAGGACACTTGCTTGTCATTATGTTGCTGCTTGGAAGACTCTTGGTGGAGTGAGCATTGAAAGACTACATAATTTCCTCGTTATCTTCACTTGGAATGTTACCATGACAACAATGCGCAGCATCCATCAGACCATTAACTGTTCATGCAACATGAATCTCTTACTCTGTCTTTCTAATATAGTTGTTGTAAATAAATATCCATTTGGTCGTAAATATCCTCGGTTGGTCATGGGATCTTAAAATGGCAGTAAAATATGTAAAATAAAGCACCTTTCTTAAGGCTACAGAAATGACTATTTCTAGAGAAATCATTTAAAATTACATTTTTAAAAATTACTGTTCATTTCTCTAGGGTAAAACTTTTCAATAAAATAAAATTACTGTGTTCACTTTACTTTACAGACAGGTTGAATTAAGATAACTTTCTTTGCTTTGTTCCTTCACGGATTTATGGAATTCCATACAAAAATAAATCTCTAGTATGGGTAAAATTACATTTCAATAGCCCTTTTCCATATACCTCCTGCAGAAAAATATATATTATTACAGGGCTGTGTTTCTAACAGCTTTTTGACTCCAGATTAAATTGTATGAAATTAAGTACACCTCTTACCTACTCTCCACGTCTGTTCTATTTGATGGAGCATCAAGACAATGAACTAAATCTGGTCTCTACAGCATTTCCTGTTATTTGGCAGTGGAGATGGAGAGGTGAGGAGAGGAGAGGAAGTGACTGATCCATCCTCATTCATCACAGAGACGCAGTCCTGCCGTTTAGTCTGCTGCGTTGTCACGGAGTATGTTTACTTTCCGAGCGCAGACTATTATGAATGAGACACCTACACCCACCTACCGATGCAGAGCAAAGAGATTGCCAATGTGTGCTGGATTAAACGAGAGGACGCTATCAATAATGCGTGCTCAGTATAGATACATGTTAAGACCTCTCCGTCATGTCATGTTTCAGTCCTTCAGCGACAATGGGTCAATACGGCCCCCTCCACTGATAACTGCTGTTACTGATGGGCTTCTCTGATTGAATTACATACAACAGTTAGGTTTGGCCATGCAGTGTGATTGGCACACAATCATTTTTGAAATAACAGCATGTTTGTCATCTGTAACTGTGTCATTCTGCTAACCTGGGGCTTCAGTAGCTAAGTAATGGAAAAGTTCCTCCACACTTAGATATTTTAAAGCATACCATTGATTGGACAAAAAATAGCCCCACCCCCAACTCACACCATTGGCTGAGGCAACGTTACACAGTAAATAATTATCAAAATTTTAAGGTAGATAGTATTTACCTCATTAGTGGAAGTGATAGCTGTGATTGATTCATCATTTGGCTTTCTCTTTACCAAAGTCCCGCCCCCTTTAGTTACTGTTGCTATGTCCGACAAGCCATGTGCTCTCACGCCACACATAATGTTCTCACGAAGTGAATAAATTATGATTTATTAACAAAGTTCGTGAGGAACATGTTCAAATGATCTAATCATCACATCACTCCAACCCGCAGTCATTAATCAGCAATCATCATGTCTGCCCAATCAGCATGAGCGGAAACCGATATATATATATTTACGCGGTCGACTCACCTATGCTTCTGGACAGTTTCAGCATCCCTCCACCACCCCGTCTCGTCACACTTGCCTGGTTACTTCTTAAACCAGAATACGGGGGGAGTACTCTGGGCTCGGGCCAAATACCGAGCTCGGAGCCCTCTCCTCGGGCAGCACGCCAAATATACATACTAATTACTCTATCTCTATCTGTGTATTTGTAAATGTGAACTTGTGAAATACATCGCAGAGCAAAGAGGACACTGGACAACGAATCGACAGAGAAGGCAAAGCAGTTTCATATTTAAAATATTGTTATTTTTTAAAGAAGTTTAAACAAAATATAGCGTATAGTGTCTCTTTAATGTGTCGTGACAGATCGCTGTAGCTCCTTCAAGCGGCTCGTGAACCGATCATCTCTTCATACTAGTTCATTTATAGCATCAAATAAACATGAATGGCCATCAGAAGGAATGTTGTTTCAAGCACTGAAAGACGCGAGTACACACAATTTTTCAAAAAGTATCAAGTTTCAAAAGTTCATGTTCACCAACATTAGTCTACTAACTCCCCTGACTGTTTTGTCGGACAAAATGGCGTATTCTGGGTTATTATTGGTTAGATCGCCTGTCAATCAAACTGCCAGCGAAGGGTCGATTGGCAGGACAGTACATTAAGATAGATTAGATAGATAGATAGATAGATAGATAGATAACCATTTACAATAGCTGATTTCAATCAAGACATCTGTTGAAAACAAACAATATCTAATGATTTTGACATGAAATATAATGTGGGGCCTCCCAGGCAACGCTGAACTTTACATTAGCAGAATTCTGCATTTGCATATTGTTCACATTATAAGGAGTCATTTTGTTGAGTTGATGACATATTTTACATATCTCGAAAACACTCAATTTCTACTCATTTTATCATGCTTGCAGGCTTGACAAATAAACAGAAGGGGAAGGGTTACATAAAGGTTAAATTATCCTCAATGTTAATGTCTCCGGCATGTAAACCACAAACTGGCTATGAGGCTTTTACTAATGTTAAGACAGATGGAAAGGCACTGCCTTTCAGCAATACCTGCTATTTTTACTCATAATAGACACAGATTTCTAATTACATTCAATTACAGAGCAGGAAAGTGATTACAATGCAAGGGGACTGTTATGCCAAAGGACAAAATAATCTAGCGAGTCTCCTCAGGCCAGACTCCCATGACTCGTGAAAACAGCAGAGAGAGATTTTGTCATTCATGTACCGTATTAAGTCAGACGGTGCTCTTGCACATTTGCTGAGGGAAATTTCCTCAGGTCACCGAGTCATATCAAGCGCAACATGACTTCTGCAGCAGGATAAGAGGTTTCGGCTGGTCTCAATCATTTTCGTCGTGTTGTGAAATCACTGTAGCATTAAAGCAGGAGAGAATGAGGCCAAAGCAAAATGGTGGCTTCCTAGGTGGAGCAAGCAGCATAAGTAGACTCATTG
Source organism: Opsariichthys bidens (assembly GCA_037194245.1). Classification (NCBI taxonomy): domain Eukaryota; kingdom Metazoa; phylum Chordata; class Actinopteri; order Cypriniformes; family Xenocyprididae; genus Opsariichthys; species Opsariichthys bidens. Next base: position 9,487,533 of record CM074284.1, on the reverse strand, counting down.
AAGCTCACTGAGGTGAGTTTTATAGCTATTTGCCATGTGTGGCTCGAGGTGAATTTGCCACTTGCAGGCATATATAAATTGTGAAATGATAGGTAAACACAGTGGATTACAAACATTAACTATAACCAGGCACGCATTCCAAATAATGGTTATGAATAAGATGTGCTCAGTATTTTCTCTCTACTTTCTATGTTGCCACCTTCATATGCTGCCATACTGCCACCTATCTGTCTGGATGAATGAAGTTTTTTTAAATGACTGTTGCTGTTTTTTTGTTTTGGTCATTTTCATCACACACAAACACGATCCTATATAAAGGAGTTGGACGATGAAACTAAAACACTTGACAATATAGTGTTGGAGGGTTCATGCCAAAAGATAGATGGTCTGGTGGCCAAACTTCATTAGTTTTACATTCCATCAGTAAGAGCAGACTGTGAAGGTTGAATTAGAGTAATAGCACAGCTGTACATAAAATATTGCAGTTCACACAACATAATGGCAGATATATCAGAGTTCAAAAGAGGACAAATTGTTGGTGTGGCAATACACAGCAGCAAGACTTGCGACAGAATGGTTTGATGTACATGAAAGTTGAACATCTCCTATGGCCTGCACAGCCACCAGATTTTGAGCCACTTTGGGGTATTTTGGAGAAGCAAGTCAGAAAACGTTTTCCTCCACCAACATCACATAGTGACCTGGCCACTGTACTGGAAGAGGAATGGCTCAAAATCCCTCTGGCCACTGCGAAGGACTTGTATGTGTCATTCCAAAAGGAAAAAAATAAAAATAAAAAAGGCTGTGTTAGCCTCAAAAGAAGGTCCTACACCATACTAATGAATTACTGGGTTCTAAAACCAGATGTTTCAGTTTTATTGTCCAATGTGTTCGAATGTGTTCAGTTGCCATTTTTTATTTCCAAAGGAGCCAAAAAGGATGTTATGCCTCAATATGGCTTTTTTAAATAAGGGGAAATAGAGGAAATGCCATTTACAGCAACAGATCAACGTGGTGAACAAGCAATATGACTGCTTTTAAGGATATTAGGATTAACGAATTGAGATATGCAGTGCAAAGATGCAGCCGCTAATACAGCCTCAAGTGAGCTTATCAGGCGCTCTGTGGTTTAGAGAGTACATTTCATGAATTGTAAACCTCCGAAATGGAGGGCTTATTAGCATCTACGATTTAATTTCTTCTCTCTTTTATTAGTGAACCTATAAAGCCTGGAGGGATCATAGCAATTACCAGTGGTTATATAAGAAAGACTGTTCTTTTTCGAATGGAACTTCGAGTTGCGTCGGAAACGCTAGGGGAACCGCCTCTACGCGAACCGGTGTCTGAAACTAATATCCAATCCAATCATATCGATGCGCCCCACATGTATATAAGGGGCGCTCAGATAACATGTCATCCTCTTTTCGTCTTCAGGGACTGTATGTTTGAAACACTATCGTGGCATTATGAAATGCACATGCAAACTAAGTGTGTGGATCCGTGTCACTCGTTATCTGACACTAGATACACACACGAGCTGTGCGCTCTCTGTCTGCGTGAAGAGCGCGCACGGGCAGTTCTCGAGGGAGCTGCTGGTGCATTCTGTGAATGTTCCATTCTCGTCTGGGTCTCTTCTCGAGAGAAGAGAGTTCAGCATCTGCGCATGGTGGTTCGGGCCCCGCTCGCGCTGAGGCAGAGCGCAGACTCAGATCATAGGGCGTTCGGATGGAGCTCGCCGAACAGTTGAGAGGGGTGTGACCACTCGCGCGATTCGGCGGATCGAGAGAAGGAGCTGTTGGGAGAGGATGCGCTGTTTTCTACATCTGCAGTCCAGCGGTGAGTGCTCTTCCAAACGAGCAGGAGATGGCTGGAGAGGGTGTGTAAATGACTGATTTCTCAGCCACCCTGTACCGCGTATGCTGAGCTGTTGATTATGGAACGTGCTGCAGGCAGATTACAGTTTCCATTGTAGCGCGACAGGAGAGGGGCCGCGCGCATTCAATGAATGGCGATCGATCGGTTTCTCTCTGGCCATATTTCTGCAGCTCTAGTGAGCTTTCCATGCCTCCCTAATACTGAGATTGAGGGGGCATGGAAGAACCCATATTCTGTATTCCTTAAATATTCCATATACATGTATGTATATATGTGTATATATATATATATATATATATATATATATATATGTGTGTGTGTGTGTGTGTGTGTGTGTGTATATATATATGTGTGTTATATATATTATATAGGCTATAGGGTGGTATGTGTCATGGAGTTAGCTTGCCACCCTGTGGCCGCAGGATGAACTGTTTGGCTAGTAATATGATACATTTTCATTTACTCATATGTAAATACTGAAGTATTTCTCTTTAGACCTCGGTTGCCTGTTCGGGTTTATTTTGGAAGGAATATGGGTACGTATCGATGCCGAAAGTAGCCAACTAATGATAAACTTATGCATGGATAGAGCACTTCATGCATGGATAGAGCTCAAACTCTGCCATCTAGGTCCTAAAGTGACATTTCCCTTAGATGGCAGGGCATACGTGGTAGCGGGTCAGGCTGGTGCACCAGGCTGTCCTGTGGAGAGACTTAGACCATTCAAGACGTGCATGCTGCTGAGGCCTGAGTCCTCAACCAGACAGATTGCCTGGCCCTTCCCGACCTGAGGGTTGCAGACAGGGCCAGAAGGAGAGTGTCGCCTCCCGTGCGCCCCCTCCTGGCAGGAGCAGGTCGCTTGGAGGCGAGATTCCAGAAACTTGGGAGAGGTGATCCGCCAGGGGCGCGGGCAAAGATCGGCGTCCCTGATGGATCCCCTCTCTCTGGTAGAGGGTTGAAATGATTTACCCTCTATGTTCTCTGTAAGCCGCAGTTTCTACATCAGGCCAGAGCTGGGCCTATGACATTAAATCTGATGGCCCGCCATTGGCGTGATAATGAGACTCCCTTTCAGGCTGTAAGGGTGGTAGGATTCACGTTTCCATGGTGGAGACCGCCACCCTGTGGCCGCAGGGTGAATTGTTCCTCTCCTTTCTTTAAAGCGAGGCAGGCTATGGGAAATTACTATGTATTTCTTAGAATGTAGCGCTCCCTGTTTAGGAGGCTGGCAGAGATTTCATGTGTGTGTATGTATATATATGTATATATGTATATACATATACGCATGAGGGGTGCGTGTGTGTGTATATATATGGATATATATGCAGTTTCATTACAAATAAGCAGGGCTATTTGTATATAGGTTCCCTTTTTCAGTAAAGGAGTGCAGTTATATACTTATTAGTCCCCGGAGGTCCGCTGTGTGTGGTCAGTGAGTTGGCCTTCCCACTTGAGTGTGGTTAAGGCTGCTGCTGTGTGTGGGCAGGCCCTCTTGAATATTCAAGACAGGCCGCCTTCACAGCCACCTCGGGGTAGGATGGTCTTGTGCAGTTAGACAAACTGATACAATACGTTGACCTTAGGAATGCTGAGTCCCATCGAGGCATTTCCTCTCTGTCTGAGGAAGGGAGTCAGTGGGTAGGTCTCCACTCTGTGGGCACCAGCAACCCCAGCCCCAGGGTTGCAGGCCATCCACGACTAGTAGTCTGGCTGTCAGGTAAGCTGGCCTTAACAGGCCGCCCTGTACACTAGCGGGCCTCCCTGTGGGCGAGCCCAAGGGTTGCAGCCCATAGACGACTAGTAGTCTCGCTGTCAGGCGAGCTGGCCTTAGCAGGCTGCCCTGTACACTAGCGGGCCTTCCTGTGGGCGAGCCCAAGGGTTGCAGGCCTTAGACAGCCAGCTACCAGTTAGCCGGCCACTGTGGTCTCTCTGAAGTGAGCCCCAGCGGCTGGGTATCGGCGAGCATGTACTTACAATAGTACTAAGCTCCCTGAGTCTGGTCAGTGGTGGAAGGCTTCCCTTAAGGCCTCCCCACTTAAATCAGGTTGTAGGCTGTGAGCACTCCCCTTGCGAGGGTCCCCTTTAGAGTGCACAACCTCCATGTTAACATAGGTGCTGTGCAGATCCTAGGATTGAGCAGAATAACTCCCCTCACTTGTTAGGGTCGATAGCACTTTGCTGAGTTCTGCTCTCCAGGATACCCGTCTCTAAAATCTGGTCTGAGTTGTTTTACTGCCTTTCTGCAGTCCCTCTTTCTGGATGTCTCTTTGTGAGACTTCTGTTTGAGACGCTGTTTCCGAGGAAACAGTCTGGTTGTTGGCAGACTGGGCTACTAGCACATCTAGAGGCCGGGCCAGCCTCCCTGGTGGCATTCAGGGTTGACTTTGCTCCCCTGAGAAGTGACAGCCCAGTTATGGCCATAGGCCGTGTGCACTTCCCTTGTGAAACGCCTTGGGGAGTGCACGGCCTCCATGGCACTGGTAATACAGATGCCATGTAGATCCTAGGATCAGGCAGAATAACTCCCCTATTTTGCTAGGGTCAATAGCTCTTCGCTGAGTTCTGCTCTCCAGGATGCCCGTCTGTAGGGTCCAGTCTGAGTTGGTTTACTGCCCTTCTGCAGTCCCTCTTTCTGGATGTCTCTTGGTGAGACTCCTGTTTGAGACGCTGTTTCCAAGGAAATAGACAGGTTGTTGGCGGACTAGGCTACTAGCACAGCTAGAGGCCGGGTCAGCCTCCCTGGTGGCATTCAGGGTTGACTTCATTCCCCTGAGAAGTGACTGGCTGGGTTGTCTACGGGCCCCAGGCCACGCTCCCTCAAGGGACCCTTCTGTGGAAGCAGTTGGTCCCAGGCCTCGGTGCGGCCTCGGCAGGCCCCCATATGTGTGATGTGGAGGCCGCTTTAAGGCTTAGTGCTGAGGTGTTGACCGCTGGGAGTACTGTCACTGACAGCCCAGTGGGACCCAGGGGGTCTGGCATTTCATTTGCCTGATTCTGACAGTGCCACTGCCATAATTTGGCATGCACTCCCCTCAGCATGGCAGCGTGAGTATATCGTTCCCCTAGCGTTTCCGACGCAACTCGAAGTTCCCTTCGAAAGGGGACGTCTCGAGGTTACGTATGTAACCTTTGTGCCCTGACAACAGGGAACGAGAGTTCCATCTCCCTGCCATGCCTCGGGGTCCGCCTGCTTACAGTCCCTTCAGACGATAAGCGGATGACATGTTATCTGAGGGCCCCTTATATACATGTGGGGCGCGTCGATATGACGTCATGGGCTGTCGCCGGTCAAGTTGGTATTGAGATTGGATATTAGTTTCAGACACCGGTTCCCGCAGAGGCGGTTCCCCTAGCGTTTCCGACGCAACTCTCGTTCCCTGTTCTCAGGGAACAAAGGTTACATACGTAACCTCAAGACGCTATTCTTACAACGAGGAACAACTGGAACCTCATTCTGAAACAGTACACTCTATCTATACACCTAACTAATGTCTATGTTTGATTAAAAACTGTGTGTAGCAGGTAAAACCTAATAATGATATTGTCTGGAAAACTAATCCGTATTTGTTAATGTGTTGTGTACTTGAATTTACACTTTAATATGATTTTTTTTTTCAATTACAGCAACATTGAGAATCTGGGATTATATTTTTGCGCATTTCTTTTAGCTTCAAAGAGTAAAGCACGGCAGCACCGACAACAATGACTTTAATTCTCAATCAACCAACTAACCAACCAATCAATCAATCAATCAATCAATCAATCAATCAATCAATCAATCAATCAATCAATCATTCAACCATGTATCCAACCAACCAATATATCTTACAGAAACTTACAATCAAACTTACAGAACCCAAAATTTTGAATGGTAGAGTAAATACTGGCAAAGAAGTTGCTTTGATCATAAGAGAATGAAAAAATTGAAGTATTTTGATCTGTAGTCTGTAAGTTAATACCAACACTTTTTTTTTTATTGATAAATATATAAAAAAGTGACTTTATATCCATGCAGAAGGGTTATTTCAGTCAATTTAGCATCTTACTAAACTTGCCTGAGGGTGGTTAATGATTAGAGTCACCATGAAATCAAAATGGACAATTCCAATGTTTTTATGGAATATTGCAGTGTTTATAAAAGATTTATCCGTCTATGTCATTATTTTTTAAAAATGTATGTGCCATGTTAATCTTTAATCAAAATAACATCCCCTCCCTCTTCTCTTCTCCGATAACGTGTACTGGCAAGAGGGCGGGACAACATGTCACTCGCACGAGATTGACCAATAGCAAAACCACAAACATTCAACCATCCACTCAATTCCCCATGGACAAAATCAAGTCTTGGCCTACATTTTTTTCTCAATCAAAAAGCCATTTCACTCGATTATAAGCTACAATAAGGAAGAAAAGACTATCGCAACTTCCGTTTCATGTTGGTTCTTGTGAGAATGTAAACCTCAGTAGTGAGATTCTGTTGTTTGTACAGCAGCATGATATAAATACAGGCCTGCTGTTATCCTGAATAAGTAAAGAGGCAGCTCAAATGGCCCTAGTGTATTTATGAGCAACTACAGATTTAAATGCATGCCATTGTGATTGAAGTTTTTACATATCAGCAATGGATTGCAGGGGAATTAATCATTCCCATAGCCCAGGTTGATTTGATTACTGACTCTCAATGTGCGGTTATGGAATACAGTGCCGTGAAGCTGTTGATTGTTACTATTGAAAGAGTTGCAAGAAAGCCATATGTGTATTAGTGCTTTGAGACTTTGTGATGAGCTGATCTTCCTAGCGTTAAATATGTTGGATCAGCATGATTACTTCGAGTGCTTGCAAAATCAGGCAGAAAAGCTTCAGAGAACAAATACTATATAGAATGCTGTCTGGCCCTTAATGATATGCTACTGAGTCTGAAATAGGTGTTTCACACTCTGAGTTAAACATGAATACAAATTATGCCAGATGCTGAAAGTTTAACGGACAATTAAGTATTTTTTCTTATGGAAATCAATGATATTTTAAAAAATATTAGACCTCTATAGGTGAGTGAACCAGTGTTTGCTCATTGTTAGACTTCCCTGGAGCATGTTTTACTGTTTGCATAGGAGGAGAGTGTGTAAAGCTGGGGAAAGCTTAGTCTTCTCCTGGTCACAGACATCGTCTGAATACAGATGGGAATACTTGAGGGAATTTTACATGGAATAGGATTATTCCTACATTTTGATGCCTTTTGGGCTTTGAAACCTTTGAAAAGTGTCTCTGCATTTCATCATAAAAATTACATGTTAAAGTTTTCGAAATTGACCCTTTGCCGGGAGTTTGATTGACAGGCGATATAACCAATCTTAACGCCGAATCTGCTGTTATGTCCGACAAAGCAGTCAGGGGAGTTAGTAGATAGTAGTTTGCAGTTGGTTGACTTGAACTTGAAAAAATAGTGTGCACTGACATCTTTCCATGGTAGAAACAACATTCCTTCTGATGTTAATTATTTGATGTTTTAAATTAACTATTTGGAAGACAATTGGTTCAGGAGCCATTTGAACTGAAGATCTGTTGCGACACATTAAAGATCCACAAAACGGTATTTATTCTTTAAATTTCTTTAAAAATGACAAAATTGTAAATTTGAGACTTTGTTTCATATTAAAAGTAACCTGCTCTGTCTTGTCTGTCGACGTGTCCTCTTTGCTCTGCAATGTATTTTTTATGTGAGGACATGTATGGCGTGAGAGCGGCATGGCTTGTCAGACGTTGCAACAGTACCTAATGGGGTGGGTCTTTGCGAACGGTAACTGAAATGTGCCAATTATTAAAATATGTTTGATGAGCCATGCATAACCTGGATGAGACAAGTGCAATCGATATCATGGTGGTATTCAATATATTCACGCCCATACAATTTTTAAGAAATCAAAAAGTAAAAACATTCCTAATACAAAAGATTGCTATTTCAAATAAATGCTCTTTGAATTTTCTATTCATAAAAGAATCCAGAAAAAAGGGGTTTCCACAAAACTTTAAGCAGCACGACTTTTTTTTTAGCATTGATAATAAGAAATGTTTCTTGAACAGCAAATTAGCATATTTAAATGACTTCTGAAGGATCATGTGACACTGAAGAGTAATGTTGCTGAAAATTCAGCTTTGCATTACAGGAATAAAACACTTTTTAAAATAAATTAAAAATAAAAATGCATATTTTACAAATCACTGTATTTTAGCCTTAGTAACAATATGAGATTTCTTTCAAAATACATTTAAAATCTTACCGACTCCAAACTTTTACACAGTATTGTATTTATAAGTACAGTAGCTTACTCTGTACATCCTCAGTTCTCTCTGCTATGATATTATTTAGGATAATACAACCCATAACTGCTGATAGGATCAGCTTCTCCTGCCCAAATCCAACACCTCTCCAACATACTTTAACCTATATTGTTTCTCTCTTTTTGATTAAATAAACAGAAGTAGTGAGGGATAAAAGGTTTATATTGAATTATAATTAGAGTTCATAAAATGTTTCCTTTTAAATTGCATCCACACACAAATCAATATGCAAACTCTCGAAACTAGCCTGCACCGAGACAACCTCGGTGAAAATAAATTCTCTGGACACATGCCCTCTCCACTTCCACTTTTCAGCTTTACCCTGCAGTCAGTTCACCCAAGGCTTATGCCTATATGTTTATAAATTACTTCCAGCAAGATATATGATCTTATATAATATGCGGATGGAAATGCGGAAAAATTAAATTGCTAAAAATCTGCGGTGGGTGTGAAATATAGTGCCAAGAGGTTAGGAAACGCCTCATCACAGACCAAATTAATGACCATTTGAATTGCAGTGCATTTGATCTCACAACAAGAATCAAGGGAAATGTGTTTTGCTTTCTATAGTGCAACTTCAAAAATATTCACTATAGAAAGAACATCCAGTGCCAGACTCCAATCCAGGACATTGACGGGATGCCCTTTTTCTGTTTGTGATGCACCCTCTCATTTTTTCAGTCGGCCTAATGCGCAAGATAATACACCTCCCGTCGCCCTCTTCCCCGTTTCTTTATGCATGTCAGAAATAAAGAATGAGTCCATGATAAGTCTCAGTGGGAAACTGACCCTCATTTTGGAGGCTGCCAGGTTCTGTGTCTTGTACAACTGCCTATCTGACTCGGCCAGATGCTTTCCGGAGTATTCCGCAGAGGAGAGTAATCTGAGTGAAAGACGTGTCTGTTAAAGCACTATCCCTCATGCTCGCCTGCGTATACACTTGCCATGCAGGTGTCTGACACAGCGAATAACAAAAGGGAAATGGATAAGCAAAGCACGGCTTACACAAACTAAAACTGATGCATCCATCAAAATATTCTCTGTAAAATGTGGCGTGTAAAAGCAGTTGCACAGCTAGCTTGGAAACAAATGTCTGCATTTGCTGATTTGAACCATAATAACATATACATATTATTGACAACCACAAGAATACATTTTAGCATTTTTTTAAAATTTTTTTTAATAGTTTCTATTGTTTTTACAGGGAAATGTTTTACGGAGAATAATGTGAAAATAAGTCATTTCAGGGCCGTAACCACCATAGACAATGAGGACGTAACCTTCCCAATAATTAGAAATGGCCAAATTGCCATTCCCAGTTGCTCCTCCCCCATATCAAATCAGAATGAGTGAGACGGCCAATCAAATCAAAGAGGGCGGGGCTTACCGTTCACAGAAAATGAGTGCGAATTCTAATGCGATGCTTTTTTAGCAGTGAAGGAGTATGTGGCGAGTAAACAGATATTAATATCCAGTGACGCAAACTACTCAACATTTTATTAATTGATTAATATGATATTATTAATGCAATACGTAACTGAATGTGACGACGCAAGTACCATTTTGCGTTTTTGACATATTAGACACGAGTGCCTGTATATTTTCTTTAAAATAATATATGATTTGCAAATAGTTAAAATTGATTACTTAATAACTACAATAGACTATATTAATAAAATTACCCATTAAACCCTGCCGAAGATACCAATTTTAGTAATTATATTAATATATACTCCTGAACCCTAAACATACCAAAACAACATTATTTCATTCTTATTTCTGTGCAAATGTGTGGCCGGTTTTCAGGGGTGAATATTCACACAATGGTGTCATTTGTCCGAAATTAACCGAATTTAGGTGGAAAAACATTCTAGCATGCTAAATTGCAGCAATGATGAAGTTCAATTATTTTTCGTGAACTGGTTCTTTCAACACAATCTCATGACAATCAGTATTTTATGTTTTAGCGAATTGATGGCTAAAATGTATACATTTTTGTGATCTCATCCATACATTCTCTTACAATCTGCTTATGCCTTATGCGCCCCCCTCCCCCCATCGTATATTTCCATACAGTTCACATCATATGTATTTACAGAAAAACGTAACCCATGAAATAGTTTCATTTTCTCATTATTTCAGTTCAATGAATCTAAAAAAGTTAATACATTTAAAAAGTTATTTTGCGTTATTTCATATATGTGAGTGAAAAAAGAGCTTCAACACTACATACAAAATACTTGGCAGTAAAATGAACTAAAATACATGTCTGGACCGAACAGTTTTGCATGTTTTAATGAAATTTTATTTAGCTGTACTACAAAATGGATGAGAACCATCCCAAAACCAGCGGTTTATCATAGGTCTTTATATTTTAGTTCCGCAGATCCAACAAAAACACGTAGATGATCAACCAGTTCATTCTGGAAGTGCTGGATGTTTATTATTTTTCAATGGATATTTTCATTTCAATATAAATTCAGTATATTGACTGTGTATATAGACTGCTACATTCAGGAGTTTATTCAACATAAAGTCAGTTGGGATTCAAAGAAGGCTAACAGGCAGAGCAAGACAAAGAAAAGAAGATTTAAAGATATTAGCAGAATAAAGGTGCAATATGTTAGCCGAGACTTGTGGGGAATATTGCAAAGACCGTAGGCTATTGCTAACCTCAAAGGCAATAACAGACCATCACCGACTCATCTCTTCTACACAAACTGAAAGTTTTTTTACTCAAGACAGTGAACCTGTAAGATCAATGGGCTGCAGAAACCTGTGCGACAGTTTTTTTTATATAAAGGTGAAATGCATTGTTTTGATTTTAAGATACTTCTATCCCAGTTTAATATGCAGAGACAGCTATAAGAAAACCATTGTAAGATGACTTCCTGCAGAGTGTAAACACTGACTCTGCTACACTTTCAAAACAATCTTTAGAGGTGCTTCTCATCGAGGTTTGATGGCTCTTTTGACTTGAACCAGTAAGCAAGAACCTTGAAACCAACCAAAACTCCCTTTCAACCATCTAGTAATGCTAAAATGCAACTACATCAGCGACCCACCAACAACAGCTGATTCTTTCACATGTGAGACAGGCGTGAGTCTCTAAAACGCTGAGTGCTGTTAGTTATCCATCGATAAAAGGCAAAGGTATCTTTAAAGCTTCAGAAGTGTATCTTCTGGAGTCTTCTTCTGTTAGGCTTGTGACTGAAATGGCTTGTCCTTTTTTGAAGGACAGCCGAGTAAAGATCAGCCACCAGACTTCATGAGGACAATCTGATTGAATTTACAGCAAGGTCCAGTCACACTGGCCTCTCTTCTTTAATCCTGTCTTTCGATCTTGACCCTTATTCCACAGAGACCCCCCTCACAAGTGTTTAATCTCGTTTCCAGTTCCATGGTTACTCATCATCTGTCTCAATATCACTTTCAAAGCTATATGGCAACATAAATCTGTATTGTTCTGAAGGTCCCTAGCAAGGCTCATTTACAGTACTGTTGATGGGTCATAGTGATTATGTATGAACAATGTTATATTTATATCATATATTATATTTTATAATCTTTATATATTCTAAAATAATATATATATATAATATAAAAAAATATAAAATATCTATATATAAAAATACATTTTATATTTCATAATCATATTTTTTTGTTTTTGAACGTCTAATCATTATTGAATGTTTCCCTTTTACATCATTTATTTTTAATTATACATTACTATTTACATTAAGAAATATGATGCTCACCACTACACTAATTTAGAGTTGTAAGATTTTATAAATGTTTCTAAAAGAACTGTCATGCTTACCAAGGCTGTATTTATTTACTTCAGTTTGAATATGCTGTTTTTAGTGCTCAAAAAACATTTATAATAACATTAATACAATTAATTAAATTAACACATTAATTTGTTCTGTGCTTGTTTTTTGTGTGAGGTTATTCTAGGACTTCTCCATTTACCGAAATTAAACTGAAATCGCAATTTGGCTTAGTGCTAGGGCTGCATGATTTATCTCACAATACGAAACATAACATGAACTTGAACATGATTATCGCTTAAACGCGCTCATGAAATCGCAAAGGCTGCAAATATTTTTTTATGCACAGCTTGTCAATGAAGTATGGCTCCAAATCCTAATCCATCTGAGAGCACTGCAGGTTTGAATCGCTTTGTTCAATCGCTTTTTCAAAAGATTATGTACTTTTGAAAAAGCAATGCATGTCAAACATCTTTCCAGACATAAGAAGCATTTATTAATATCTTATCCAACAAAATACAACATTTAATTTTTACACCAAACTCACTTCATAATGACAGTTGATCATCCTTCTGTAAGATGATGTAGCTTCTTGCACAGAATAATGCAGTCGTGTGTTTATTGGTCATGTTTAATCGCTTCAATCTTCTGTTTATTCAGCTACAGGAACATGATGTGTTATCTTCTTCTGTGGCAGGTCATATTTTGAGTTTCTGCGCAAGAGTACCCTCTAGCTTTCAGATGGCGAATCAATTACTGCTGATCACCGAGCCGTACAGCTCTGACAAGCTGAGCATTAAATAATAGCCAAATTGCGTGCGATTTAATTGTGATAAATCACCAATTCAGTCAGATCAGAGTGGCTCGATTGGTTTGTAGTGAATTCTGCTCCATCTCTGGAAGTTTTGTGAATTTGAGGCACTTGTTACGTTCATTTGAAAAAGCAACATGTGGCAAACATCTTTCCAAACTTGTAAAAAGAAGTGTTTACAGAGTTGTCAAACAAAAGAGATGACAGGTTTTTGACAGATAAAACATTTCTATCTGCATTTTATTCTGCTACAGCGATATCGGGATGCTTTCATTTCCATCTAAATGATTTCCTGGAACGTCATAAGTTTTATGACATTACGAGTCTCACTTGTGGACTTTCTGCTCGAGGACGCTCTCAGGCTACGCAGGTGAATGAAACAGACATTACATGTGCTGCTTTACAGTACAGCCCTGTATATATACACATACACATTAGTTTTTGTTAGATTAGTTATTTTAAGTTATTTTCAGATTTATTTATTGGAAATATAAATCGCTCATACATTTCTCCCAATTATAAGTGGTAGCTCACATCTGAAATATATTTATGTGTATTATTATTTTTATTTAGGTGACTGAAGGATCATCTGTCTAATAGAAAAATGAGTTGCTCAGCAAGAAGAAGACAAATAGAGGTAACAAAATAGAGGGAACATTTGCTTCATTTTTCAGTTATTTCATAAAGAGACCTTGTATAGGTCTACGTTTCTATACTATGTTCTTTTCAAATCCTCAGCGAACTAGATTAAAGTTGTTTTAGGTCACTGTTGCGGGAAAGGGTGACGACCCCTTGCATGGGGATTTGCCGAACATGTATTTCACACAACTGGCAGTCCAGAAAGTAAGAGCTCATGTTTTTTTCATTCTAAATCTTTCACAGTATCGATAACTTGAGCATAGTTGTACAAGAAACCAGAAAACGCTGACACATTTCACATATTTTTTCCCTGTTGTCAATGAAAAACCCATTTTGTGGCTTGAAATCAATCGGCACAGACCTTGATTTGATAAAGTTCCCCATATATGTTCAATCCATGCCGTGAAAGCAGTTCTGAAGGATTTACTTTTCCTACACAGTGTCCTTCACAAAGGATACATGATGGACTCCACATTGACACGGCACCATCTGGGATTTTCAGTTATAATGTATACGTTCTGAAAGCTGAGATGGGCAGGCATTTTCCTGAGCTCTCATCTGACCCTTGCCCCCCAGTGACTATACACTTCATTGATCAATTGTATGTTGCCTGTTGTAATTCAATTTTACTCTGTAGTCATACAACAGATGATTCAATCATGCTTTAAAACAAAAATCCATGTGGCCGACAAAGCAAGTAAAGTCAGTCAAGTATACAAAAGGTCTCTCAAAGCTCTACACCTTTCCCACCAGAACAGGAAATCTTGATATGTGTGGGATAGTGCTCGAGTATGGAGTTACTTGTCAAATAATTGCAAAAATGGAACAATTTATTTATGTCATTCATTATTTCTGTTGTTCCAAACCCGTATGGCTTTATTTAGTTCGAACATAAAAGGTGAGGTAATTTCAGTCTGAACTATTTTATGTTACTTACATTGATCTAATTTTTTCTCTAGAAAATAGTAATCTATGACACTGAATTATTATGTTTAATATCAAGGTTTTTCTTTTGTATCTGTGTATTAGTGAGTGTTTTGTAGACACAATTATCTTTTTGGATTTGTTGAGTAAAAATTTGTTTTTATTTTGAAGTGAAAAGATAATAAAAGGCCCTTTGGGTAAGTAGAAACGACTTAAAAGGTGCAATAAGCAATTTCAGAGAAAAACTGTTGATATTTGAACTCAACCCCAAACCACAACTCTCCTTTCATTACTACGACCCCAAAACACATGAACATGCTTGAATATCTCTTTGTCATAGCTGAAGCAAAGCAAAATAATGTTTATAATAATGAAAAATAAAGTGAAGATGTCGAACAAACAACAAGGAAGAACAAAAAATGAACATACAGAATACAAGTGTCATGATCTGGTGTTTGTTTATCTGTTTCTTTGTTCCCCAGTCCTTGTCAATAGTCACATGTTCCTTGTTTTGAGTCTAGTTCTGTCATGTGATCTTTGTTTTGATTTCCCATGTGCCAGTCTTATCATTAGCTAATGTCAGTCAGCTGTGTCTCATTAGTCATTATGTCCGTCACCTGTGCCATGCGTGTTATCCTCTTGTGTTCCTCAGTATATATTCCCTCTGTGTCAGTTCAGTCCTTGTCCGTTGTTAACGTTTCGTGTTTGGAGTTACCTGTATCTTGTATCTTGTATCTTGTATCTTGTATCTGTATCTTGTATCTTATCTTGTATATCTTTGTATCTGTATCTTGTGTCTCTTGTCCTGTTTCCTGTTTCCTGTTTCCTGGTTAAGATTAAACTGTTGAAATTAGAGTTCTGTCTTCGTGCCTGTTCCTGAACGGCAGCACGTTACAGAACAACGGACCCGAAAAGAGACAAAACAACATGGATGTCTCACCCGAAGACTGATTGTGGAGGATTCGGCAGCGAGGGTGCCCGTTGGACAAAACAATCACACTCAA
The DNA here is from genome assembly GCA_037194245.1 of Opsariichthys bidens. Taxonomy (NCBI): domain Eukaryota; kingdom Metazoa; phylum Chordata; class Actinopteri; order Cypriniformes; family Xenocyprididae; genus Opsariichthys; species Opsariichthys bidens. The sequence continues at coordinate 9,472,171 of CM074284.1, read as the reverse complement.
AACTGTGCTGTTTCTAGAGCTAACGTTACAACAACATATCTTGGTTCTGTGAAACATAGCAAACCTTGGCATCCGTTTTCAGGCCTTCCCACTTAGGTCTCTCAAGCGTCAGCGTCTCTCTTTTCTAATATTAACGTTGAAAGCTTGTCTGTTAATCATACTTCTCTTTCCAGTGATATTCCTCTGACCTTTTCTTTTTTGTAATGTCTCTCAGCCATCTCTCTGTCTACAGTCAAATCTTCCTCTTGCTCAGTCTCTCTCCTCCCCCTTCATACGCTCCTTACTGCTGATTGGTTACAAGTTTGTTGTGGCGCTCAGTCCAATCCACTTTCAACTTTTTTTTTTTGAATCCACTCACTCCACCTTCACGTCTCTTCTCCATACAAAAGCTATCAAATTTTTTGTTTAAGACATGAAATATAACTTTTAAAAATTTCTTTTTTTGAGTCCTTTAAAGTTCATAATAAACTTTCATTTTATTCCGTGGACTAAGATACAACAAGGGTAAGTAAATTATTACTGGATTCTCAATTTTGGGTGAACTATCCCTTTTAAAGTCTTGATACACACAATTAGTGAAAAGTTAGTTCTGAAATCCAGTCCTCCAATCCTTTAGTCTTATTTTTCTAATCTTTTTTTTGACCCATTTTGCCGAAACACAGCTGTGGCCTAGTTGTGGCTTGAGATTTTTAAATACACGGTCCTATGACATTCCCCCTCCGATTAAACTGAACCCATCCCATTAAAACGTAATGAGCCTGTCAGTCAGGACACACAAGGAAGAGGAGGTAAGCCCAGATTGAGTCAGAGAGAAATATGGAGTCCAATGTGAGTCTAGTGGTGATTTCTCATTATTGGGGGCAGCGTGTGTCAGGAGAGGCAGCTGATGGAGGAGTCGAACCCCCCTCATGCATGCCAGCCTGCCTGTCAATCCCTCTTCAATCTGGTACTTCATTCCTTGCAAGTTCTGACAGGACCCATCTCACTATACCCCTCTCTATGCCTCATGTATAAAGTTATGTTCAGTTCAGTTATGTTACGGTTGTCTATGACACGTAGCGTAGTTTTTTGGGGGATATTCCAGAAAAGAGGTTAAGTTTAGTCAGAGTAAGCAGATAACAAAAGCAAATGGGCGCCTATTGAAGAGGCTCCAGTGGGTTTGACTTTTTATCTTTCATGAAATTAATGTTTTTTATATATAATGAGGGTATTTGTGTATTAGATGGCTTTGCAAACCATTGAAATGAATAAAAAAATCAAGTTTTGATATTTTTTTTTCTTAAAAGTTTAAGATTTGTACAATTTTGTTTGTAGTTTTGACTTTGTGGTTATAGTTCTCAGAAATATGTCATGCCTTTTAGGAAATGTGTCCTAGCCCTTGGGAAAACTGTAATAGCTTTAGGGGAGGTTAAAATGGATTGCAAGGCAATTTGTAAGTGATTGAGATGGGGTGGTGCAATTCTGAGCATTATCATAAACTAATGCATAATGTAATCAATAAATTGCATTAGGTGAAAAGCCTATATTCAGGCTATACCATTATCTGCACTAAACATCTTCTAGGTGGGAAGCAATAATGTTTTTGGGCCATCAGTCATCAGTTTTAATAATGCTGGATTTGTTATGGAATGTTTTGGGGAAGTAAAAAGAATAAGAAGTCTCTTGATTGATATTACTTTTTTACTTCAGAACAGTATTTAGAATTATTTAGCCTTATTTGCTTAATCCTCCATTGCATCAAATTGCCTCAGGGAAGCAAACTAATTTATTTACTTTATAAGTAAATTATGCTTATACGATGTTAATGCAAGGTTAATAATGAAAGGGAAACTTTTTGTCAGACTGTGTCCAGGCAGTCATTTAGAAAATGTAATAGTTGCATGGTGAACCACATAAAGGATTCACTTTTTTTTTCTTTTTTGCTCTGGAGAACAGCCCCCAGAATAGCTATGTTTATTGATTTTTTTTTAACCCATGCTTGAGAGTAAACATCATTTTAAAAAATTCAGAGTCCTATAAATTATTTGCATGTTATGTGGAATTGCTTAACCCTTCTAAAAGTTCCTTCAGGGAAACAAACTTATTTTGTTCTATTTGAAAGCACATGATCGCAATAAAGGCTTAATAATGAAGGGATACACTCTTGCCAACTTAAAATCAATTTTAGATTCCCATTTGTGAGAAGGTACACTTTATTTAAAAATATTTTGAATCATATAATTATTTTTATTAAATATATGCAAGAATTTTCTTACATTCAATTAATTTCTTTTTGTATTGCCAATGTGTTAACAGCTTGTATTGAAGATTAAAAAAACAATACCTTGTCTATGAAAGCCTATAGACTTATTTTATGTTAAGGCACAAAAAATCGGCCGATTTAGCCAGTAAAATCCAAAGGATGTGAGGAGAACTGACACATGAAATGAATGCTTATACAATGTTCAGGCGAAAGAGCTGTTCTGTACTGTTATGTCAATAACTATAGTCTCACATAGCCAGATATATATGTATCTTTTATAGTTTCAAATATACTAAAAATCAAACTATCATAACAGTGTAATTCTAATTAACTCAACTGTCAACATGATGCCAAAGGTGGTGTCAACATATCCACGTCGCTATGCTTTCTTAACTGCTGCTTTCACACCACTGCCATTTTTGTTGTGTTTATTTTGCTATTGAGAGGAAAGCGTGCAGCACATCTAAATGTTGGCATCAGGATATTCATTAACAGTATATTGAAGAGGGCCACGTTATCCTAATGCGCAACTTAGGCTGCAGGCCACGACCCCGAACACTAGGGGGCACCCCAAACAATTCTCTTTTGCATTTTAAAATGCATCATTGTCACACACCCGAAGGCGCAGGCGCATATATATATATATATATATAAAGCTTGTTAATTGTTTACTAAAATGAACTAAGACATTAAAGAAGACAATTAAGTATATACTGTGATTATGGATGGCTGCAATACAAATAATTAGAAGGTAGTAACAGAAAACAGAAAAAAAAAAGAATAGATATTGAGAATAAAATCCATATCAGTATCAATTAAAAATGAGAATTGTTAACTATTAATTGGCATCCACACAGCTGCCATATTTAACTGTTAGTTTATCCACGTAGTGTACACAGAATAGATGCTGCCTTCCTGCACTTTTACATTATTACTTGGATGTACATTGACCCGTCTCCATTGTTTTGTCTCTCATGCTGGTATAGCTGTCAGCATTGTTGCTAGATAGAGATGAGGGCTTTGAAAAAGACCCGTTGACATGCGTTTCTGACACGAAAAGTGTCCCTGTCACAACTGTCCCTGTGCATATTTTGCCGGATGGGACCGGTCGGGCCGGGGCAAATACGTTGCTGAAGTTCACTTTACGGCCACCGGTGTCACTAGTAACAAGGGTTTCTGAATTCCACATATAGTCCCTTTAAACAGAATTGTTTGTATCCTCACATTAACAACTCAGGTAAAACATCTAGGTGCGCTACTTGCTGGAAGGGCCTCCGTTGAATAGTTCCAGAAGATGCTGTTTGGTTGGGTTCAAAATTATACCCTCAGTTAATTATACCCTCTTTTTCAGTTAAAAGCCACTATTTTTCCTGGTTTGAATGAGTAATTAGATTTAACGTCATATTTGTGAAATGATTTTTTAATTTTTTTTATTTATTATTATACTTTGTAATTTTTAATGACCAATTTGTATGTTGGGAAGAATTTGACCCTTCGCCAGGAGTTTGATTGACAGTCGATCGAACCAATCATAACCCCATAATCATAGTTAGTGGATTTAATGTTGGTGAACTTGAACTTGAAAATTGTGTGTACTCATGTCTTTCAGTGCTTGAAATAACATTCCTTCTGATGTTCATTCATGTTTATTCGATGCTATAAATGAACTAGTATGAAGAGATGATCGGTTGACGAGCTGCTTGAAGGAGCTACAGCGATCTGTCACGACACATTAAAGAGACACTATACGCTATTTATTGTTTAAACTTCTTTAAAAAATGACAATATTTGTGAAAACAGTGAAACTGTTTCATATCAAAAGTAACCTGCTCTGTCTTGTCTGTCGACGTGTCCTCTGCTCTGCGATGCATCAGAACATGATGTGTGGCGTGACAGTGCATGGCTTGTCGGACATAGCAGCAGTAACTAAAGGGGGCGGGTCTTTGAGAAGGGTCAATTGCGAGCGTTTGTTATGTAGTAGATGTAGTGAATATAGCTGCTACAGAGAAAATTGTAACCTCCTAACATTTAACTGAAATCTTACAATTTTGCACGAATCAGATTCAGAAATTCATCACCAGTTCACTAAAACTTAAAATAGTTTAATAGTCTTGTAGTTTAACTTGATGAAGACATCTTTCTGCCTGTCAACAGCATAGGCATGATCATTTTGAGCTTTATCTTTAAGTGTGAGAGAAAGAGCGAGAGAGAGAGAGAGAGAGAGAGAGCAAAAACAATGCATAATGAGTATCCACTCCTTGACTAATGACGCTGTCAGCACTAGCCTGCTCTTGGCCCCTGCACGCTCAACCTCAAACACGGGTCACGCACTGTGGAGCACAAGGCCCCGGCCCCTCTTTCATCTCTCACCTGACTTGCCTAGCAAGAAAGACAATGAAAAAAAAAATAAAAAAAACTCTGCAACCTCTGCATCCTCTGCCACAGAAGTTTTACAGCATGATGCTCATCTGCTAGGTCTGTGGAGGACCAACTGCTCCTAATTACTTCACCGGCCTCCGTCTTGCCTGCAGTCCACAATCCTGCTGCAGCACTGCTTCCACTCAGCCGGCAATTAGGAGAAGAGAAGCAGGCATTGCTGTTCTGCAGTGGCTCCCTTCACTGATCCAGTGTGTGTGTGAATTGCTTGAGGATGAAGTGACTGAAGTTCTTGGCGTTTCCCCAGCTCCAATTACTGACCAGCGCCGCTTATGCTCTTCAGAACAACAATACGCAGAGAAGAACAGAAGCACTTGTCCGTCCCACCATCTGTATGACTGCTTTAATGGGGCTTTGTAACAGAGGCGCTTCTGACCAGAAGAGAAGCGAATACGCCGCTCTTTCAGAAGACATTAAAACTGAAGTGGGATTGTAAGATGTGAAAGCTGACACGTGCTTTTCTGGCCTGTATAATACATAACATTTGACTTCAGAGGCACTTGAATTCCATATCTCGATGTCTCGTATGTGGTGATCACTACAAGTGTTAATAATAAATAATGACCCAGTGAGCTTAGCAAACTGATAATTTCTCAAGTGCTTTTGAGGATGAAATAGTCACTGGATTTGAGCAAGTTTAACAGATTATTTATGGAGGAATAGGAGTGCTTTTATCAATTAACATGAAATGTTAAGTCAATTTGCAAACTGACAAATACAAATAGACTGCCTAGGAGAAAACGCTTTTAGTGTCTCACAGCAAACAAACTAAATATGACAAAATGATTAAACAATTACAGAAAAGTTATTTATTTTAAGGTTTTACAGTATAGTCTCGTTTAATCCTCCAAAACGAGTCACGAACAGAAATATTAGCTAGAATAGCTGAAAGTAAGCTATAACTAAACTGCATTTAATAAATGGTACTAAAAACATGTATTGATAAGATAATTGAATACAACAAATACAATGAAAACATTAATGCCATTATTTTAATATTAATACATGGGAATACATGTATGTTTTATTGCTGTCAAAATGTTTTAGTGCAAAAAAATACGTCTATATTGTACGTCTTTGTGTGGATGAAAACGTAAGTAAATGTACGTGTGGTAGAACCACACTTTACATAAAAATACACATGTATTCTCATGAGATCACGTTGCAGAGACACCATATTTTAACTCACATTTGGTCCTTGCCGTGTTAATTTTAGGCCCTGAACAAGTGAATTATGCGTTCAGTCAATAGGCACAACATTTTTTTTTTTTTTTTTTTTTTTACATCGCATTAATACAGAATGTTTAGTTATTTTCGCAGATCTGTGCGAACGGGGATGGTTTTGACACCATTGTCATCTGTCCTTGAAAAACACAAGGAAAAACATTTCCATTTTTAGTATATCGTTGTCAATGTCAAAATGCCAAAACAATGCTAGAGCATTCAAATTTCGCTGTAAACAATAAATGTTTGCCAGATCTGCTAAGCAATGAAAGATAATAACAACTAAACATATGTAACTATTCAAACCAAAGCAGCAAATGAATCTGATGCCTTAAAGATGTCAGTGAAAGAGAAAAAGACAGAGAGAGAGAATAAGAGATCAGCCATATAAACAACTGCATTGCAGTCAGTCTGTTTTTGTTATTGCACACCAGTTGCATGAAGTAATATTACCTCTGGCTTTAATTCCAGAACTCTTTGATGCTTTTGCCACAGATTGGCAGCATATGGAGAATGCATGTGTTTCATACAAAAAAAAGCCAATGTGAGCAGGTGTAAACATTAACCCCTTAGGATGAAGACCTTTTGTTTTCTAATAGCAAGTGCATTGAGAAACGGACTTATATATAACACTGTAAGTTAGTATGCTTTTTTAAAATGTTTTTGAATGAAGTCTTTCTAACATATTCGTTTTGAGAGCTTACTTCTAGAAATATCCCTAATATATATATATATATATATATATATATATATATATATATATATATATATATTTATATTATATATGTCAGGCTGCAGTGTAGATAAGCTCACGTAACACGAAGACATATAATACCAACAGGTAGTTTTAATTCCAATGGCAGGATAAACAGGAGACAGGCAGGTAACACACAGCAAAACATAGACGACAACCGACAGCGACTGAACAAACACAAGGAGAATATATAGGGAAGATAATGAGGGATAACGTAATCAGGGTGAACAGAAACAGGTGCGGATAATTAACTAGACAGACTACGAACACACACTGAGGGCAAATGAACAGAGAATGACATCACTAGACAGGACACAACTAAACAAGACAGTTCATGGGTGTGACAATATAGTTTTAAGCATCCTAAATACATTTCTGATGGTAAAATTTTCACTGATGTAAAAGCGGAGCCAGTCTTTAAAACTTTCAGTGCACAGTTCTTAAAAGAACCAATTTTTTTTTTTTTTCTCAGTGTGAAGAACATTTTAAAAATCTGAAGAACCCTTTCCTCTACAAAGATACTTTTGTGAAATGGAAAGGTTCCATGGATGTTAAAGCTTCATGGAATCACAGATTCCAATAAAGACCCGTTATTTTTACGGCATGATGCTACTACTACTAATGAGAGCATTGATATCCACCAAATAGTTGGATATTTCAGTTGAACAGGAACGGCTACTTGCAATCAACGAAACCAAGACCTTCAGTGATTGAATTGCTGTGAAGATATTTTATGTAAATTGCTCACAACAGCAAAGGTCAGACTAATTTTTAAAGCTGGACTAGTGATAGTGATAGGAATAGTTCACCTAAAAATTACAATTCGGTCATCATTTACTCTCCCTCAGGTTGTTCTAAAACTGTATGACTGATTTCCTTCATTTTGAAGAATGATTCCACTGTTTTTTTCCCATGTAATGAAAAAGTATACAGTCCAAAACAACATTGAAACCTATTGACTTTCACCGTATGGACAAACAAACAAAACAGTGGGATTTTCCAAAAAGAAAGAAAGTTAAGGCCTCTTCAAGAATGATAACTATAACGATAAAGATATCATTCTACAGATTGCTATTACTAAGTATTTAGGGCAGAGTCCACACCACAACTATAATGATAGCGTCAAAGAGAAATATCATTGGAATCAATTTCAGAACACCCCACTGCCCATCTGATAAACAATAAAAACATTGACAGCCAATCAGAATCCATCCTGCTTTTAAAAGCGCAAGGATTTAAGGCAGCAGGCGACAAAAATGCAGCATGTGCTTTGAATAAATAGAACAAAATTGTCTGCTGATGTGGACGCTAATATACTTATTGTTATTATCTTTATAGTTAACGTTATTAGTGTGAATTTCCTTTATATAGGTTTGGATTGACAAGAGGGTGAATTTTCAAAAATTAAATTTTTGCATGATCCATTTAAATCATGTATTATGCTACATTTACTTATAAAGGAGCATCTCCTTAGTTTGCTTTTAGCTTTTTTGCAAGAAAACAACCACTGAGAATTTACCATTTAATAATAATAGGTCGTAATTTGGTTTGCACAATACCTAATCACCAACCTGGGTACAATATGCCTTTCAGCAGACATTTTCAGCTATGAGAGAAAGCAAATATGTTTTGCGGATAATAATAATGATTCTTGAAACTGTGTATGTCTTCATCACCCAGAATTCACTGGGGCTGGTTTGCGTTGTGTGGTAGAACAGTGTGTCTCCAAACAAATGGGTCAGCAAGAGGAGGTCGTTGTATCAGAGGGCCATATTTTCTCAGCAGAGTGACAGGATGGACCCTGAACTGATCCTGATATCCAAGGCGATTGTGCTTCTGTTGACTCCTTCGCCCACTTCCCTGGACTATCATTATTTTTGCAAGATGACGAGTTGTATGGAAGGCAAATCAGCCTGTCTCTGCTCTGACATCTTGTCTAAACATGTCTGTTGCAGTGAGATCGGCTTGTTTTTGCTTCAGTGAAGACTGGGGGGACTTTGGTCTTGCCGGGTCCAGGCTTGCGGGAGGTGCTGCTTTACTGTTTTCTATGACATAAACAGAAACTGAGAGCCCTCTTCTCCGGCACTCAGGAAGGATGTGTTCCTTCAGGCAAACAGCTCATCTAAATGATCAAAGACACAGCGCTTTTGTTCCCATCCTCATGTCACATGAGTCAGCTCAAATTGCAAAGTGTATCCATCTAATATGGTTAAGTTTACATGCATGCTTACCCAAGGGGGAAATAAACACGTTGTTTTTGGCAGAGTAGGTAAACATGCCAAATGTACTCATAATTGCTTAATGCTTAGAACTGATGCTATTAAACAGAAAAGTGTGTATAGAAAAACTTGTTTTCTGCCATTAAATTGGATATTTATTAACCATAAAATTGGCATTAATAAATATATTTTTTGTTATGAATACTGTGTTAACAATGTTTATACTTTGATATACTGTATATATGGCAGTGGTTGACAACCAAAATTGGCTCTCCTCTATGTCGGGGAAAGCAGGGAAAAATAATGCTAAATGCAAATAATACAATGTAACAACATAAAAATTACACATAGCAGATCTATACAGGTGGAGCTGGGGAAGGAGGAGGGTTTAAGAAGAACTCTGAAAGCACACTGCAAACTGCTATACTGAATATTAACCAGTCATTTAAATGTTGGTGAACCAGTCAGCTTGTACCAAGTAGTTAACACCGAGAATGTCATCAGTTTTTGTTAAGGACCTATCATCTTGCACCATCTATGACTATATTTAGTCATATATACATCATAATGTAATGTAGAGACATCTGTAAACAACATATTATATATTGTGAAAAGTGCTATACAATTAAATGAGAATTGAATCGAATATATTAAAATTAATATTTATAAAAAAATTATATATATATATATATATATATATATATATATATATATATATATATATATATATATATATATATATACGAATAAATGGACCAGTATTTACAAAAAACCATCAAGGATACAATGAAGTAAAACAAATAAAAAATATCTTAAATTTTAAAATGAATTTTTAGGTGAAATATGAAAAGAATTTATCTTATAAGGGTTACTCACTGAAACACTTGGGATTTCATAAGATTTCATTTAAATGTAAGCATAATATTTACAAATCATTTTATACACTTAATAACCTCATTTGGGAAACCGACAGAAAGCTCCGGCCTTGACGGCAACGTTTATTCCACTATCCTCATTTATTACTCTGTTGCTAAGAGACAGTCTGTCTGATTGCTCCAAGATGAGATGCTGTCGTTACTTCGTTCGGAGGTCAGTACCAAAGAATGAGGCGCGTTCTTGCTTGTCACTAGGGATTTTCTTTGGTCACAACCAAGTGAAGTTGTTTTTTGCATCCGAGGAGGAGGATTTATTTAGACAATATATATTAAGATGGTAGCCATTCTGATCTTTGGAGGAAAAAAAATAAACATTGTGAATCACACTTGATATAATTTGAGGACGAATCAACAGACTGCGGTTTAAAAATAGTGTGGTATTCAAGCAGAAGGAAGGCTTCCAGTGTGTGGGAACTGCATATAGCATTCCTCACAGAAGGCTATGCTATCTGTTTATTTACAGTTTCTTCTGGGAGAATTCATGAAGTGAATCTATATTGGCTTTGAAGTTTTAATACCATAGGGATGAAGATGGGGCGATCTTTATAACCTGTATTTTTATTGCATGCACTGCTGAGAGCGTTAGGCTACAGGCTTTATAAATGCTGCTTGTTTCCTTTGCTAAATCCTTCAAAGAAAAAATGTATCTGAACTAGTTCCAAAACTATATTGAGGATAAATCCTACTAGAGTGGATAGAGGAAGGAAATTGTGTTTATAAAAGCCAACAAATGAGTGATGTAATGGTCAAAAAGCAGCTTGGGGTGTCAACAAATGGCTAAAGACGAAGAGAGGTCCCGGTCGTTTAGGTCGCAGATAAAGCAGATACAGTCCAGAGTTCAAGGAAGTTTCAGAGCGCTCTCATTTCATCATGACCCGTGTGACTCTTAAACACTCGAGCTGGCACAGCATTGTGGGTGTCTGACATAATAATCCTTCCGATTCTTTCTCATCCGTTGCTTTTCAGAGAATCTGAAACTGCAGTCGCACAGCTGCCAGTCCTCTGCGCCATGCAGAAAATCTTTTAAATGATATCAATCTACCAAAATCACTCTTTTAATCCAGGATGAAATACTTGCTAGACAATTTCTTGCTTCTTTTGCATTTTTCATATGATCCTTTCATCCTCAGGCAGTTCATATCTTTTCACTTTTTATCTTTTATCGTTTTAGAGCACATTAAAGTGTTACACGGATTTAGACTGGAATTCACAGCAGTAAAATCAATGGACTGTCCTGCATTTAGGTAAACTGTTTGAAATAAATGAAATGATGTGGGAGGCAATGCAGAAAAAAATCTTTTTTTTTTTTTACCCTTATCCCACACCCAGACTTTCAAACTTTAAATATGAAAATCCACCTTAAAAATATGATTATTGGATGTTTAAAACTATGATATTGTATATATATATATATATATATATATATATATATATATATATATATATATATATATATATATATATATATATATATATATAAAATAAACATAGTATTTTTATTACCATTATTATATTTAATTATTTACCATTATTATAATAAATTAAACAAATTATTAAAATAATATGATTTTTATTTTCATAAAGGAAATTAACTTTAAAAACATTATAATATTTATTGAGCAATTTGACTATATTTATTATGAGAAAATTATTATTATTATTATTATTATTATTATTATTATTGTGGCTGTCCCAGAATTGTGGGGTTATTTCCTCCTCACCAAATAGTTTTGTCCCTATTAATGTTTTTCAAAAAATGAAGGAAAATAAAGAAAAATAAGTAAAGGTATAAAATAAGGTAAGTAAAATAATTTGTAAACAATATATTTGATTATTGCATCTTTTTAAATTTTTTACTTAAAATGCGTTGCTACTAATGCCAAAAATAGCAAAAATAATTAAATTCTCCAATGAATTAAAGTCATCACAATTTTTTTTTTGATGGAATTGTGTAGTATTTACTATAAATGATTTATGCATGCACATCATCATCATCATCATTATTATTATTTTTTTAATCCATGTGTCTTCATAATTTTTCTCCCCTCTCTTCTCTGATGATGTGTTTACTGGAGTGAGGGCGGGACAACCTGTCAATCACATGAGATCGACCAATGGCAAACCACAACCATCCAATCAATTCACAATGGACAAAATCAAGTCCCGCCCTATATTTTTTCTTGTTCGAAAAGCTGTTTCACTCATACATACATCATCAACAGGGGAAAAAAAGACTTGAAACTTTAATATAATATATAATAATAATAATAATAATATTTTTCTTGTTCGAAAAGCTGTTTCACTCATACATACATCATCAACAGGGGAAAAAAAGACTTGAAACTTTAATATAATATATAATAATAATAATAATAATAATATATTATACACTTAAATAAAAACTAAAAGTGCATAGAATTAAAGCGAGTCGAGCCTAAAGAACCAGGTATAATTCCATGTGGTGGAGTTGTATCTCTTGAAATATAAACACTTGAATCTGCTTGTTAAAATACCACAAGTAAATCTAGCCAGATATAACTGTTTTCTTTGCTGTAAATCCAATGTATTACTGCTGCCATCATCAGTATGTAAACAAACATCTCTTTTTAATAAATACTGTTTACCTCCTGCTTAGCGTGGACCAACTTTAACTGAACTCCACAAGGAAAAAAGTGCTGAGTTTTGTGAATAAGGCACAAATCATTTGTAATAAGCCTAATTTACATAGAAAGGTGGCTTGTTTGTGCTGAAACGAATGACAATTACTTAATTTACATAGTCAGGATGGAGAGCTATTTCAGCGCATTTAGTGCCTGGCTAAACTGAATTGCAGGTGGTTAGTAGTACCACTCGCAAAACTGTTTTGTGAATTCGCCCGTGTGGTTTTTCAAACAAAGCTTTAATTTAACGGCTGTAGGAGACCCAACTGATGATTCTCATTAAAAAAAAAAAAAAAAAACTGAACAAACTACCCTCGGAGTAATGTGCAATAGAAGGTCTGTTTCAATGTTTCAGGCGCCCCGTGGTTAGAGCTTATGTGCCACAAAGAGAGATTGTATGGAAATTCTCCTCTGATTTTCTCCTGGGAGTAAAAGGTTTTCTCTCGGTTAAGATTCGTCCACCTGTCCTTTTGGTTAAAAAAGGCCGCAGAAATTCAGTCATTCGACAGGCTTTAAGAAAGAGTTTGATTGACAGGTGTTGTCCTCCATCCTCCACCACCCCTGCTGAGCAACCCCTATCTCTCATCCTCCATCTCTCCAGGCGTATTCCCAGGACTCACAGCAATCAGCTGAGCACACCTGCGGAGCAGCCTTGGTTATAAGGCGCTGTCATCAATGGCACGGCATCTGTCTGCTCATGTGACCTACATCATGTGATCTTTAGATAAACACTGTTCCATCTCTTATCACTAAACACTTGACATGTGCAATAACAGCAAAACACATACACAACATGACATGAATTATCCAAGTTGGATGCGATACTGGTTCAACAGACTTTGGAAAACATTACTGTCAAGCTGTAAGCAGTATAAAAGTTCAAACCCTTTTTGTAGCTCTAAACCCAAACAATAAATAGTGAAATCACAAACGGTCTTGTAAATAATTGTCATTTGTTACCTTGCGAACGAGAGTGAACACGAGCAAACATTACATATTCACGCTAAAGCTGAGGACACCAATCCTCAAAATGTGAAATGTGTCAGAGGTGATCTGCAGCACATCCGCACACAGCGTTCTGTCAGAGATGCCAAGGCCGTGCATTTGATAAGCTATTGTGATGTGCCAGGAGACATGGAGAGAGAAGCAAAGAGATTCATTGGTACCGTTTCCAGCTTAGTTTACCAGCAATTTTCCCCTGAGAGGCCATATCACGAGGCAAAGGCATTTTGCTCTATGAAAACAAACAACAAAATCAATAAAATCAGCTTCACCAAATCGGTTACACATTAGGGTTTACCTACCTCATTTAGAGAGCCAATTACCTCAGCAGTTCAGAGCTTTATTATAATTACTAATGCTGCTGTGCTCCCGTTCCACACTGTGATCAACAAGAATTTATTTAAATTCCACACAAAAGAACGATCTATATAAAGTGCTGTACCAGAAAATGAGTTACTTTGATTTGAGCAGACCAACTGATCAAAGCTTTCAATTTTGTCTAATCATAGAAATTTGATCATCAAAACATCAGGTTTTTCAAAATACATAATTTCAAAGCAAGACTGGATCGCTATGTCATCATATATAGCTTTACCTTGACAGAAAATTAGACAAGAATTTGGCCAAACCTTAGTATTTTTATCTAAGAGTTGCTAGAAAGTTATTCCATGATTCTTTAATGTTTTAGTCCTTTGATTAGAGAAAGCTGTCTTAAATTAAATTGTTTTCATAAAAGTTTAACAATTCATGATCAATTTCTTTAAATTTTAATCAAGTATATTTTCATTTACATAACATTGCAATAATTATATCAGAGTACTTCAATGCAGAGCTTCAAATCATATCTCAAAACAAAACATTTAATTACAGTTTATCAAGTAAAGCTAAAAAAAGTGTCTTTCCATGTTTAATTTCATTCCATGTCTAATAGAAATCTGTGGTGGAAGTGGCATTTTAATCTTTTTTTCCCTCTCTTTTTTTCTTTGTGTAATTACATAGCTAGCATTGTCCTAATGTATCCTAATAAATATTTTTATTATGGATTTTTTTCTATATTAAGATTAAATGTCTGGTACAAGGGTAAAACTAAAAAAAAATCTGTAAAGTCAATAAATAAAGATCATAATAAAAAGTAGCAAAAATAAACAATAAAGGCCTGGTACTAAAAATACAATTTAATGCAACTTTCATATAGCAGAAAGAAAAAAGTGTGTGCTTAAGTTTATGAATAAGGATTAAAGGGTTAGTTCACCGAAAAATGAAAATTCTGTCATTTATTACTCGCCCTCATGTCGTTCCACACCCGTAAGACTTTCGTTAATCTTCGGAACACAAATTAAGATATTTTTGATGAAATCCGATGCAAGGCCTGCATTGCCAGCAAGGTAATTTACACCCAGAAAGGTACTAAAGATACATTTAAAACAAAATAACGACTATATTTAACAGTATCAAGTGATGGCAGATTTCAAAACACTTTCATCAAGCTTCGAAGCTTCACAAATTTTTTGTATCGAATAAGTGGTACAAGCATCGTGTATCAACCGCCAAAGTCACATGATTTCAGTAAACGAGGCTGTTTCGAAATTGGCTGTTCGATACGCTTTTCAAACCACTGATTTGAAACAAAAGATTTGTAAAGCTTCACGAACCCCTTAATTATGTTGTAAATCATCTGGATTTTGACTGTGCATTTCATATTGATTTGAAAAATTAAAGATATTTTCAGCATGGGCTACTGGCGTAAGAGCAGTGAACGAAGTGCAAAGATACTAGGATACAAAAACATCAGCTTTTGACGTCTGGTTATATTATGAGCTTTAAGTTAGTGTTACAAGTGTCCCAAATTCAAGAATTACAATGCAGTGTAATTGCTGTACAAATCTTATTCACCATCACAGTGCTAAGTGTATTTTTGTCATACTACTGAAGGTGAAACAGCACGAGCGCAAGGTGGAGCCGATGATAGTGCAGTTACGTACACTGCAGTTCTCTAGATGGATGAGTATCTTTAAACCTTCATTGAGCGAAAGTACAACAGGAAAAACACAGCGAGCTCACCTACTATCCCAAACCAGAGCAGGTACTTGATTTAGATTAATGGGCCTGGTTCTGACAATGTGAGTATAAATGACCTCCAGCACGTGGTCTCTACAGCTAGATCTAATCTGTAAACAGTGAGCACAGCGTTAGTGTTTTCAGTCCTATCTGCTCCTCCTCAAATGATCTCCACAGGCCTTTGGAGAAGACTGCAGGCTCTTCTATTTTTCTTTGCTTGATTGCACTTTTGATTTCTCACCCACTAGCCGAATCCTGCTGGGTTGCAGATTTGTGGAGGCTTCCAGACCGAGGCGCACCCCAGGGTGAGGGGTCCTTTCACAACGGTCTTCTTTGATTTGGCTGCTCTTCCACATAATGAACAAATTTAAATAAGATGAACTCGGTTTGCTCAGCTTTACTAATCAATTTTCTTTCTTGATCTGTAATGTTTACCTAAAGATTGGAGATTACTGATGTTGCTTATTGTAGTAATGGGGATTTTTTTTTCTGTGAAGTGGTTCTAAACATTAGATTGTTTTAATGGGGCCGTAAAAAAAAATCCAGTGATTATATTGCATTATCGCGTAATGACATAATACACTAGATCTTGACCAAAAAATGACGCACCTCTTGATGGAAATCCATTTTGTGGTGTTATTTTCATCAGGAGGTGCATCAATATGTGGTCAAGATCTTGTATTGACAATGCAAGAGGTGAGCACTCTGTAAAGTCTACTTCAGCACATCCCACAGACTTTCAGTTAATTTAAGGTTCTTGACTAAGTGGTGCCAATTCATGAGTGAAAATGATTCTTCATGCTCCCTCCCAACCATTCTTTCACAATTTGAGCCTGATGAATCTTAATATTGTCAATACACTCTTACTTTCAGTTCATTGATCAGTTCTTTGCAATCATTACAACATGAACATGTCCAAAAGAAATGGTTCTTGGTTTACTGAGTCAGTGAGTTGTTCATATTGCTTATTATGAGACCAAGAGTCTTGGTTTAATGAGTTAGTATTTGTTTACCTATTTCACTGTTTACACCTGGTATTAAGATGTGTTTTGGTCGAATGGATCACAAGTAGACAAAGTAAAATACAGGAGTAAATGGGGTCTGGAACGTTTTGAGCTTGTCCACTTTCGGCCACTTTTCAACCATGAAGTGCTTTTGAAGTGTAGACACTCATGGGTCGAATGTGTTCAAACAGCCACAAAAGAGCGCCTACTTTGCGCCTACTCACTTAATGGGAAGCGAGCAAGCCAGACGTGATTTAAACTTTGTCGGTTGAAGACCCAAGTTTGGTTTAAAGATGACAAATGTACCAAGCACAATGTTCTCTCACCATTTCTTATTTCTAACACACACTCACAGCATTAAGCCATGGTCTTGTGGCTATCAGAACAGAAATGTAAGCTGCTGCTCTACATACGTTTTTCTGAAAGCTCCGGTCACATTCATTTGTAACTTGTGCAAGCTTATTTTGTCCTTAAGATTCAAAGATATGGGGAAAAAAAACATACATGTACCCACTTATAGACCCTCCCTTTCAATAAATCAGGACAGAAGTGGTTGAAAGTGCACAAAAGAGATTAAAATACCAGGTGATCCGTTACTATGTGTCATCTACTTGTGATCCAATTGACCAAAATGCATCTTAATACCAGGTGTAAACAGGGGATATTTTGAAGAACGTTGGAAACCAAACAACATTGGAGCCCACTCACTTCCAATGTATGGAAAACATGGAGACATTTCATATATCTTCTTAATAAAATAATAATTTTAATCAATTAACCTTCTTTTAGAATAGCATGTTTTGAAAGAGGTTCTTGGTTCAATGGGTCAGTGAGTTGCTTAGCTGACTCATTGTTAGTTCAATATGTTTGAAAGGGTCGCTTCAAGATTCAGTGAATGAGTTGCTAAATCTCTTGGACTGAATCAATCTGATTCGTGAATGCTTACCTCATATATAGGTTTATATATAACACACTGTTACAAGTCATCAAAGTCACAGAACTTGACAGCTTAATTTGTAATACAGATAGGACACATGCCTTCTCTGCAGTTGTATAACTCAGTTTATAAGTTTATTCAATAGGCCCCAAGAGATCTATCTCTGCCGTCTGTGCGTGAGACTTTATGCTAAAGAGTAGCTTCGCTGTCAGTCCATGCTTCGCTGTCAAGTCCCAGCGTTCTCTTACCTGTACTCTCCTGCTGCCACACAGCCGCTTTTGTCTCTTCTCTGGTGTAAGGTGATAATGTAGAGATTCTCCTTCGATCGCCCTGAAGGATGGCTTGAACTCCTCTCCATTACTATGATTACAACAAATAACAGTTTCATTAGAAGAGGTTACAATTCTCAATTGATTCATGTCAAAAGAACGTTCTAGGTTTCACTCTTGCCTGTAATTTATGCCACAATCTTTGTCGTGCTTCAAGTCAATTAACTCCCTACATTGCCATTAACTCCCTGCATTGCAATGCCTGACAGGTTCCAATTCAACAACTAAACCATATGCCGCCATTAAGGCAAACAAATGTCATCACGATCATGGGATTTATTTAACATGTGAAAACTTAATTGGCACACATGAAGGATTTGCAAGTATAGTGGCTAAAGAAGACCACTATAAGGCCAGATGCTCTAACACCGGGAGTCCTCCAGTCAGAATGAATGTGCGCACAGTCAATTGGATTCAGGGCACTTTATATAATGTTGAAACTAGGTCATTAGGGAGGTAATACACTCCCCACAGAGCGTCTGACAGCCATCATTTCTCATTAGCTCTTATAACAAACCCAATCAATGATCAATGATCAATAATTTGTGAAAGCAAACCATGACAAGTTGTATTGATGAGTTAGTAATGGACTGAGTTTCCACAATGTTTCACAGTGTATCTTGTTTTTATTGTCCTAATAGATAACCTGTGTATGAGGTTCGAATGCTGCAAAAGGGGAAGTTCATTTCAATGAGCAAGAACCACTTCAATGATTTTGCTCCAGGGAAAATGGGTGACAAATTGCCAAAGTATAACATTTTTTCAAAAGCCACCATTAATTCTGAGCTAATGAAGGATATTAGTTTATTAATAAATTACAGCAATTTGGATGACTGTAATTTATATTCAAGATACACAGATGCATCTAAAGCACAGGTGATTGCTTCAAATTAATTGACTTTATGAAACCAAAAACACTACAGCCAAAACACAAACACAACCATCAGGATAATTACCATCATAATTCAAAACGGACATGATCCTACTCTAAGCCATTATCGCACATCAATATCATTCAACCTCATGTTTGAGTAAACATCCATTATAAAACACAAAGTGACTCTTATTATGCTATATACAATACTGATACTCGGAAAATGTGAGGAAACTGGAGGATTTCTGAAAATTGTCATGGGGTGTGGAATTCGAAAAAAAAAAAAAACAGTGCAAAAATGCTACCTTAAGGAGTACAACATCTTGTCAGAGCAGTAGCCTCAAAGGGATATATTTGTATCTTATTTACACCTTAACGCTTCATAGTAGTACCTTAAGGGTAGATATTACTACTCTAAAGTACTAAAACGCACCTTTTGGGAATAGACAAGGTAAAAAGTTGTCCCTCCTGCTTTCTTCCACCTAAATCTGACCTAACTTCTGAATAGGCCTACTTCTATACTATATAGTATGTAAAGTGCAGTAAGGTGAGGAGTATTTCTGAAAATGCAGAATACATAAAACATTATCTGACCAAATGACATACTGCTTCTGCCATGATTCTGAAGTGTGTGACAGGATACATACATACATGCATATATTTATATATATATATATATATATATATATATATATATATATATATATATATATATGTGTGTGTGTGTGTATGTATAATGTTTAACAACGCCCATTACACCGTCTCACTGGCCAAAATTCCCACATAAAGATAGTTGAATATTAAACATGCAATCTTCTGATTGGCTGTGTCTGTCATGTGACTGAAAACATGTTAGCCGCATTATGCCTGTTTAGTAAACAATGTAACATTTGTCTTAGAAACAGGGGTTCCCAAACTTTTTAGCCCGCGACCCCCATGATAAATGCGCCGCTGCTCCACGACCCCGCAAATCACCAACCTCAACAACCCCTCCCGTCGCGTGAAATGTACAGCAAATCAATTTTATGCCCAGTCTCAAAGCACACAAAGTTATATTTAATTGTTCTACGTGAAAAATCAGTGTTAAAATGAGCCGCTCGATATCCACCTGTTCTCTCTCGGAAAGTAACTGTGCAACTATGTTGGGTCGAACATTGTTCTGCCATCAGGAACCAGTCGAGCAGGTCTGCCCGCGCGCTCATGATAATCCGACGGTCAACGTGTCCGAAACACTAAGTACTCGGTAAAGCATTTCTGTGTCATGCTGAATAATTCTCCCTCATTTCTCTCAGCATCACATATATTCATTTACAATAAACATTTCAATGTCATAATGTCACAATATCTTGAAGCTACTTGTGTTTGTGTGCATTTATAAATGTGCTAGCATTAGAGAAGTGTGGATATGAACCACCGTTTCATTTTAAAGCAGGTATTATTTGTTTGTAGCCTCCAAACACCTTTAGCTTTAGCAATCAACAGCGCTTGATGTACTTAACTTGATTGTGATTGACCCTGTAATCTAGTATAATGTCTGGGACAACATACATTATATATATTTTTAATCATACTTTTCTGCAAACACCATTTAATAAGTATTGAATTAAATTAATTGCAACAAAAATATATAGGGCCTATATATTTTTTCCACTTTTTAAAAAATAAATAGAAATCATCTCGCGACCCCCACTTTGGGAACCACTGTCTTAGAACAGCTTTTAAGTCTTGTTTACAATTATTGTCGGTAAAACAACTACAAGAACTATAGTGCTTGTAATATAATTGCACATGGATTGTTAATCAGTCACAAAACTCAAAATATGTACAGCATAGCTGGCCATTAGTTTCTGAAGAGGCTGGTTTCAGATCTCAGATATGATGTGAGCTTGCTAAGCTCATACAGGACAAATACACCAGTATGGGCGGACATATTACAACCATATCTGTTTTTACTCTTGGTCTATTCTGGGTTATTATTATCACCTTCTCTTTTAAAATAATGTGAGCAGGCTCTTCCTCTACCCTGTTTGTGGTAATGCTGCATTCACAGGGGCTCAAGAATGAGTGGTGCAGCAGAAATGGCCCTATTGTGCGTCTGGGCTAATTACACCAGAGGCCTGCTAAAACATTGTGGGTCCTCAGTAATGGTCATGACACAAGAAGAGATGGATAAGAGGATTCTCCATTAAGACTACACTTGTATGGGTCTACTGACCTCAGTTTGAAGAGACCTATCTTTTGTGTACTAATGTTCAGTGCACGTTAGGAGACAGCGAAGCTTCGCCATTTCCTTCAAAGACAGGAACATTTTACATTCTGTTAGGCACATTTTTGACTAGCACATAAAGCCCAAAAGTGTTCATATTATATTCGGTTATTTGGTTGGTGCGCTGTTAGAATATGGGTAACTATAGAATATGGTTGAAAAGATGAAAAGTCATTGAGTGTAAATATCTGCTCACAAGTACAGGAAATGGCACAATGAAAATAGTTAAAACCAGGTTCTGTTACAGCAGCACCAGACTTTACAGTCACTCATCAAAGATGAAAATCTTAAAGGGTTATTTAACCCTAAAATGAAAATTCTGTCATTTATTACTCACCCTCATGTCGTTCTACACCCGTAAGATTTTTGTTCATCATCTGAACACAAATTAAGATATTTTTCATAAAATCCGATGGCTCAGTGAGACCTCTATTGCCAGCAATACAGTTAACACTTTCAAAGCCCAGAAAAGTTCTAAAAACATATTTAAAACAGTTCATGTGAGTACAGAGTTCAACCTAAATATCACAAAGCCCCGAGAACACTTTTTGTGCACCAAAAAAAAAAAAAAAAAAAAAACTAAATAACGACTCCGATTTCAAAACACTGCTTCGAAGCTTCATGGTTCGGTTCGGTTTCAAACTGCCAAAGTCACATGAACTATTGAAATTTTGAATCACTTTTGACGTAACAAAGACTTTTTTACTGAAATCACTTTGGTGCGCCGAACCACTGATTCAAAACAAAAGATTTGTAAATGACATGAGGGTGAATAATAAATGAAAGAATTTTCATTTTTGGGTGAACTAACCCTTTAAAGGCACAGTCTTCAAACAGCTTTTTACCCTGTATAACGACTCCAAAAATGACAAAATCATATTATGTTGAAAAACAACATAATATGACTCAAGTGCTATATTCAAAGTCTTCTGAAGTGAAGAACCACTGTACAGTGAACTAAATGCGGGAACAGGATCACTGAAAGGATCATTTTTTGAACTGCATCATGTGGATCATTAAAAAGAACCAGTTCACAAACCGGACCGAATGGACGATAAAGGGTCGTGTTCAACTCCAGGCTCTTTCCTCAGTAAATAGCTCGCTGAAGAGGAAGATTATCATTAAATAACATGTTAAATTTCAGTCTGTTAAGCTATAGTACGACTTTAGAAGACTTGCAATATTTAATTTCTTTACAGTATCCATCTTTGACATGAAGGAGAAGTCATTTATTTTATATCTGAATACACAATGCTGGATAGCTATGATTATTTGTTGATAGAAAAATATATGTAACAGCTGTTATTTCCTGCTATGGCTAGAAGATAATGGAACAAGCTGTACTCTCAAAGTAGCTTTGATGTCTTCACATTATAATTGGGTAAGTGCATTAGTACAGGCAATTTAGAAATGAAATTGAATGAGATGCTTCAACGCAAAGGATATAGATCT
This sequence comes from Opsariichthys bidens, assembly GCA_037194245.1. Lineage (NCBI taxonomy): Eukaryota > Metazoa > Chordata > Actinopteri > Cypriniformes > Xenocyprididae > Opsariichthys > Opsariichthys bidens. The sequence goes on along the minus strand of CM074284.1, from coordinate 9,449,779 downwards.
GAAAAATCTCACTTTTATAAGCGTGGTGGACTAAATGGATCTATTACCAAGCAAAGTCTACAAAGCATGATTTTGTGAGTTCCAATTACTGTTGGGTTTTGGATTTAGTTTGCATTAAAACCATATTGTAGCCTACTTTAAACAAGATATTTTGCTTTCAGCACAAGTAATACAGCCTTCATCTGCTGTTGAAATTTAATACAATATTTCTACAAAGTCATTTCCCTCATCATTAATCATATAGCCTATTGTATTTAAAGTAAAAACAATATTTTATTAAAAATAAAGTTTTATAGGTAAAATATACTCAATTTAAACCTGATTAGGCCAGCATAATTTTATTTCATGACAATATTATTATTATTATTATTTTTATATATTTTAAAAATGTAATTTATTCCTGTGATGCACAGCTGAATTTTCAACATCATCACTCCAGTCTTCAGCATCACATGATCCTTCATAAATCATTCGAATATGCTGATTTGCTGTTCAAGAAATGTTTCTTATTGTTATCAAAGTGAACATGTTGTGGAAATCATGACATGTGTTTGAGGATTGCTTTATCAATAAAAAAAAAAGGAACAGAACAGCATTTTTTTGAAATAGAAATAGCATTATACATTTCTTTATGGTCGCATTTGATCAATTTAATGCATTCTTGCTGGCATATCATGGCTTCTTGAGGATCTTGATGTCAAAATTGCAATTTGAGCCCTATATATGAATACGACCTGGCACAGATGTGAAGAAGATTATTAATAAATAATGTTTTAATATGATATCTGCATGATTTTTCTTCAGTAAGTCTCCCAAGCATTGAAAGAGCAACTTCTGTGCAATGAAATGTCCATCTAAAAAGTCACATGGTTACCTTAAAGATCATGAGTACATTCTTCTGCACTCTCAATCTCAACTGAACTCAAGAACAGAGCAGTTGGCACTACAACACGCAAATGAAAAAAAAAAAAAAAAAAGCCCTCTTATGTAACTTAAGCGCAGAAATGTGGCTTGCCACTCCAGACGTACTCTTAAACCACTCACGCAATTTGAATAGGGAAAACAGACAGATTAAATATATATCCTCCCACTCCTCTACAGGCCTGCTGTCCTGCTCTTGTGAACTGTCTGGTTCCCAGCAGAGCACTAAAAGCTATATCTAAATGCACATGAGATCAGAAGAGCAATTATGCCCGATTAGCACCGCAGATGTTGGATGCCACCAAGTTGAAGTCATTCTGCACAAGTAGACTCTGTCAAGTGTTACATCCCCTCATCTCATATATCCAACCCCTGGGCTGGGTTCTCATTGAGCTGAGGACTATACATAGAAGGGTTGAACACACATTCACTGACACTCTGTGTTGTGTTACTGTACAGGAAGTAGTTATAAATAATCTGGGGTTATTGATTATAGTGGTAGTGAGCAGTGGAACTGTGATCTGGGGATTTTAAGAAATGCCAGATAAAGTAAAAACAAATTACTCATCCACTTTGGCAAAATCAATAAGGTTACGTTGAGACTGTGGGGCTGATTTGATTCTTTTTAAACCCTTATGTGACTCAGATTCCTTCAGATTCACCTTCATTTCATTCTGAATCTGTATTACTTTCTGTTTTTTTGTTTTTTTTGGAGCACTATTCTGTAAAATGTCTCCGTGTTTATGCCCATACAATGAAATAGTTATCCGATATCATAGTGAAGGAAAAAAAAATTATATATATATATATATATATATATTATATATATATATATATATATATATATTCTCCATATATATATTTATATATATTAGTAAAATATATGAATATTTGATATTTTTCTCATAATATTCTCAAAACTGCAGACCCTCATGACTAACCTTGTGTTCACATAAAAAGGTTAAAATACCTGATGCTTTACGTACTCATCTTAATCATTTCACGGTTTTATATATATATATATATATTATATATATATATATATATATATATATATAAAATGATTAAGATGAGTACGCATTCATTTTATATACTGTATGATTTCATCACATGACATTTTCATCCAACTGTTTGTAAAACATATTACGTACAAGGCCAAAAACAATCTTAGTTTCACTGCTCTGACTCATTTGTGCAAGGAATTATTTTTCTGTATTTCACACCATGATATTCATTGCATTTATTTTGATCCTCTTGAAGAAAATGCTGCCAGAATTTTGAATTATATAATTATACATGTAAAATTTAATGAATATGAGCAAGATTTGTATTGCACTGTGTTATGACAATGGCTAAGTCTTTCGTATAAATACTCCCCGCTGAGCATGTAGGCTGGCAATGTCACTTTTGTTATTGGCTGTATTATTTTGGCCATATTCAAAGCCTAAGACACCCAGCTGGTGGGAGTCCAAAGGCTAGCATTTGTACGACTATAGTCCTCTGACGCAAATACGGAGGAAGGGTATTTCATAATGTCATCTTTTCATTTCTCAGAGAACAAGACAGTTGATTTAAGCTCTATAAACATAATGTAATACTGTATTTAGGATGTTTTGACATTCTGTCTGAGTCTGAGAACACAAACAATCTAGGATCTATTTTATTTAAAGGTGCAGTATGTAATTTTGACAGCTAGTGGCTGATATAGGTACTGCAGTCCAAATTCAAAATATTCAATAACCAATGGTAGAGCCTGAGATGAGTTGAATTAACTGCGATTTAACTGTTTATTTAATATGCCTCTGGTCACAGAGCTTTTTAGATATAGGCTGGCGCTATGATCACTGACCCAGTTAATTTATTGGCTTCCATGGCTTCAATGCGCTGTATTCCACCAAATGGCAACGAACGTTGAAAGGGTGCACACTAAATATTGATTTGATTTATTTAATAGGAATGAATTGATAAATAAGATTCATTTATGACATTATTTTGAAAGCATTCTCACTTTACGCAAGTACCTAAAACTTTTCGCAGTAGCTTTGCAGGTAGGTTTCTTCAAGCATCTTGGAAACATGATATATGAAACCATATGCATAGTTTTATATATTTGAACCCCAGATACTTTTAGGCTACTTATTTCTTCTTAGTTAGGCTTAAACTTTTATAAAATGGACTGTGAAAATTGAGTTATGCTCTTCAGTGTTTCCACCAGTAGTTACACACATGCAGAATTAGCCAAAGGATCTAATGTTGTTTAACACAGCTTCAATCTTCACAGGAATGACATTTTATGTCTTTGAGGCAAGTGCCATTTACTCAAAGGTCAAACCAACCGCTAGAACTATACATTTCTTGTCTGTTTTATTTTATATTTAAATCTACTGGAAATAATAAGTTATTAAAAGAACACAGAATGTCTTGCCACAGGGCTACAGATGATATGTTGGACACTACTGCAGAGGAATAATGAATAAGATCATGGCAATGCATGAAGTTGGAATTTATATTTTCTTTAAAAAGTATTTTGCAACTTGGCTACTGCCCACATAATCATTTATTTAATTAATAATAGCTATCATGTCAACAATGTTTTTATTTATTTATTTATTTATTGCCTTTTTTTTTTAGGTACAACTCAATTTAGTGAGTAATCATTATAATAAAGAAATGAGCAAAAATGCCAGATTTTTTCTTCTTCTTCAGATTCTCACAGGGGTTTGTTTTGACTGTGGACTTCTGGAGACATTTTCTCTTCTCAGTGGCTTGCTGGCATGTTTCTCTGATTCAAGCTGAGATTTTTCCTAGAGACTCTTCACAGTAGAAAACCGGCCAATTCCACTTGACCTCCACAAGTCAGCCAAAAACTATAACCCTGCTGATCGCCCCAAACCGCAAACTTTGTGGTCACCTTGACTGTGCTGACGACTAAATCTTTGGAGAATGGTTGCATGCAGGAACATATATAGTGACATTTAAGACCTCAAGTTCTACAAATTAGGAAATGAAAGCTCTGGCGCAAGTTTTGCCGGGAAGACTCAAATGTTACGTCACTATTAGTTCTACCAGAAAGACTTGGGAGGTAAATTAACTTACAATGAAATTTATTAACAATCAGGAAGCAAACATAGTAAGATAAAGTTCTTTGGCGTAGGCCCCGTCCGTAGCTTAGATCCTGAGGGTTGCGGACTCTGCATTTCCTGCCTGAAGATGAAGGCAGGGGCGTAGCCGACCCCTGGGAGGTATGGACAGGGACCATCCTGGTGGTGGTTGGGGGGATGGAGGTTAAGTTTCACGTCAGCATCTGCGAACTCAGACATGTGTGAGTACCGATCTTATATACTACGAGTGTTGGATAATGATTGGTTAGATCTAAATTAGAAGTGACGTAACATTTGAGTCTTCCTGACAGAACTTGCGCTAGAGCTTTCATTTTAGATCTAACCAATCATTATCTAACACTTGGAGTACGTAAGATCGGTACTTAGACAGTTTGCAGATGCTGACCTTTATCTCCATCCTCCCCAACACCACCAGGGTGGTCCCTGTCCATACTTCCCCAGGGGTCGGCTACGCCCCTGCCTTCATCTTTAGGCAGGAAATGCAGAGTCCGCAACCCTCAGGATGTAAGCTATGGACGTGGCCGACTCCAAAGAACTTTATCGAACCACATTTTGCTTGCTGATTGATAATAAATATCATTGTTACATTATTTTGCCTCCCGAGTCTTTCTGGTAGAACTATAATTGAAAGCTGTTCAGAACCCAGAAAGGGCGCTTTAATTTTAATTTTTTAAAAAGCATTTTCGAGTTAGGCATGAACAAAAAATAAAGAGAGTAAGAGAGAGAGAGAGACGTTTGAACATATTAGTTTTACATCTTAGTGTAAGATGAGAACAGCAAAACATAGCAACATTATATTATATTATACTATATTTTAAAACCTTTTATCAGAACAGTTGAAGACAGGTAACACTGAAAATGTATTTGCTATTTTGGTAACACATTACACTATGGTCTCTTTTGGTAACATTAGTTAATTTATAAACTAACATGAACTAACAATGAGCAATATATCTGTTAATAAAAATACTGTATATAGACTTAATAAAAATACTGTGGTTCATTTTATGTTCATGTCAGTTCACAGTGTATTAACTAATGTTAACAAATACAACTTTTGATTTTAATAATGTATTAGTTAATGTTGAAATTACCATAAAAAATGCTGTAGAAGGATTGTTCATTATCAGTTAATGTTAACTAATTTTAAAGTGTTACCACTATTTCTGTTTGTCATATACTTGCATCATACCATTTTCAAACAAACATTGTTATAAAACACTTTGACTGGCTAACAGGAATGAATAAGCAACACAATAAGGATAATCACACAGTTATAATCAAATTCAACAGAGATAAATTGATCCTTCCCCTTCAGAAAAAAAAAGTATCATTATCTGATAAAACGATGAAGCATTAATTCTGGCTTGATTTTGCTCTGATTATGTGTTGCCGAATTTAAGTGCTTCCATAATTCAATTAAACCCTGCAGCAAACATAATAATCAGACACAATTGATCGTCTTAGCGTTTTGCCAATCCAAAGAGCCCTGATGGCTCTATTGTCCTAAAATGTGCAGAAGGCATATAACATTCGAAAAAGTTTGATAGAATAGTTGATGATTACCACTTTGTCTGCCCTCTTGTTGGACCCCCAGGTGGCACAACTCAATACAGCACATATAATTACAAATGACACTTGTGCAGATAAGAATAGAGAGGAACAGACTTGAAATGCTAATTTTCACTCAGGCTTGAAATTTGAGAACATTTGGGTTCTGGTTTGTTCCCAGTTCTGGCTTCTTCATTTAGTTTGAGTTCCAGTATTTATTTTGGTTTGCATTATATTGATTCTGAGCCCTGATTTAGATTCTCTGCAAACTAGAGCATGTTTAAACACACACATACTGTCAGTCTAAATCAATTCAGCCCAACTGCAGATTCCTCACGAATGGTTTTATGTACCGTAAACGCAACTGACAAAAACTTCTCATGTATTCCGCACATGTGAAGAGCGTTGTTTGCTGTCAGCATTACCATAGCAGTGAGAAACGTGCGAGTCCTGTCAGAATAAAACAACATAATTGCCGTGTTTGCCTTTCTAACATATGTAAATATATGACAAAAAAAAGCTTTCTTTTCATGTTGATATCTTACAAAAGTCTCAAAAGCTTAACATATTAGCTTAATATCTCTGGATGAAAGCAAGTAGATTGGTGCATGGGAGATTTGGAATGGATAGAATGACACAGCTTGTGTTATTTTAGGCTATGTGATTTTATAAAAAAAAATACAGAAAAAAAACATGTCAACAAAGCAATAAGCTTCCATTGCTTCATATAAATTGTGTTCCTGCACATTGTGTTCCTAAGTGTTGCATCATTTTACATCAGAGTGGTTTTCATAGCAACACTGTATGTTTATTTACTCTGCAAAGAAATGCTGTAATATAGTATTTATTCTACTCTCCACAATGCGCATATGGCAGGTACATTTTATTCCATTTGTGAAATAAAAGTCAGATTCAAATATTTGCATGGTAACATCTGTTTGACACATTGTTGCAATCAAAATTCTGTCATCACTCTTGTCATTCTGTATGACTTCCTTTCTTCTGCAGAACACAAAAGAAGATATTTTGAAGAACTTAGTGCAAAAAACATTAGAGCCCTTTGACTTTTATTGTAGACAAACACTACTTTTTGAATGAAATACTATCCTACACACAATACAGTCATGCAACTTTGACCAAGCACAAATAGTTTTTTTCTAGTGCTGTGACATTAACTAATCAGACACATACTTCCTTTTCCATGTAACTGTTTATTTTGCACCCGAGCCTGCGATCGCCCTGCTGCACGATTATGAAAACTTCTGTTTACCCTCCTCCTCCCCAGCACCACCTGTAGAGATCTGCTGGGGTTATTTTATATTTTCTTGCAGCAGCAAGTTTTTTGAACTATGCTTAACTGTGCTTGTATCAGAACAGCAGCTGGGACAATACATTGATTCTCGATTCACAATACAAGGAATCGGGAGCAATTCTGAAATTTTCCAGTGTACCGTGATCCTCTCTCGAATCAATTCTGAGCTTAGTTTTTAACAGCAGATGGCACTACGTGCTTTAGAAACACACATACTCCGCTTGTTTCCAGTTCTTTTACACACACCACTTAAACCTAAAATAATCATTCATAAAGTTCAAAAAGGTTGAAGTAAATTACAAGGGTGTTCGCATAGGGCTGTGCGAGTAAACATATCATTTCAGAAGCAATTCTCACAATGTTGCACACACTTGTTCGCTCACTCAGTCACTCACTCATATGTGGTTTATTATGGTTTATTATGGCTTACTATGGCTTTCCATGGGCATAATTGTTGTTATACTGTACAAACTGTAAATTCTATTGCCTTACACTAACCTAAACTGATCACAGAGAATTTTGGCATTGTTGGAATCACACTGTTCAGTATGTTTTTAAAGCCATTTGGCTTACGAGGACACAGGAAGTGATAATATCCATGTCATTATACACATCTGTTGCTTGATGCCTTTGAGAAAGATTTGTTCCAATTCACTAGGCAAAATCCTGAGCATTACTAAAAACCTATTTATTTACTTAATTATTATTATTAACTTAATAGAAAAATGTCATCTCATTTTCAAGCATCCAGATCTGCAGCTGATATTGTGAGTGGTTTAGTCTTTTGTTCTGTAATTTGGATAATGAATTAACATTTGAATAATAAGTATGACACAGCAGGTGGTCACAGCATTTTCAGATAGTACATCCTGCGTATTCAGCAAAATATTTTTTTGGTTTTGCATTTTTGAGATATGACTAATTATAGATATGACTAATAATTAAGGAAAAGGGATATTTTAGTGGAGAATTGCCTGTTTTTGAAGTATTTTTATTGCTTTTTAAGACAAGAAAGTCCGTAAAATAAATTTGTGTATACATCTGCTAAAAGTTTATTTTATATCATTTTTTAATTTTTTTGTTGGGTCTTCAACAATAGGCTAAACCTCAGTGAGATGCATGTCAAAGTTCATCAGTAAAGCACTACAAATGCAACATTTCTAAAGGCATTAACAAAGCTCAAAGGTCGCTTCAGAGGAAATAGAGGGGGTTTACCATTTCAAAAGCAGAGTGAATCAGGTACACACAGGGGTTTGAGTATTTCAAAGTCTCTTTTGAAGTTTCAGTCTGAAAAGCCTGCTAAAACCAGACAACAACTGACGGTTTGGAAACCTTTGCACTTTTATTTGGACGGCAGCAGCGTTTGTTGCAAGAATACTTGCTGGTTTTCTCACTCTTGGTTTATCCTAAAAAATTCCCAGAGACTTTCAATAAATTTGAATTGTAATTCCAACAAATGCAAATGCTTCATTTTTCCCGCCACGAACAGGTGGATGTGCGGGAGCGACGTGTTCTTTTCGAGATTAGCGTCGCTCTTGTTTAACGCGAGAGAATTTCACACTCTCACTTTTGGCAAAACAAAATTCCATCTTTGGAGGCGGGGGATTAATTTTTAGGTAATTAATCCTTGACACGCGCAAATGCAATGTTATGTGTCATTCCAAGATGTTCCATTCTTTTAAGGTGTCAGTAGAATCGCATCACCTTAAAATTTTATGAACTGAGAGTGTATTTCTTTCACTGGCAAAATCACCACGATGTGACAGAAGATGCTACACATTAGAAGTAAATGAGATTAACTTGCTTTTAATAACCCGGGTTTTTCACATTGAGTTGATTGTGGGAAAAAAGGTAAGTATCTTACTGGTGGTCCTCCAGTTCAAGAAATACAATTTTTCTGTATTTGTTATTCAACGTGTATTTCTTTCACTGGCAAAATCACCACGATGTGACAGAAGATGCTACACATTAGAAGTAAATGAGATTAACTTGCTTTTAATAACCCGGGTTTTTCACATTGAGTTGATTGTGGGAAAAAAGGTAAGTATCTTACTGGTGGTCCTCCAGTTCAAGAAATACAATTTTTCTGTATTTGTTATTCAACGATGCTGTAGCAGTCGTGTTGGTAATTTCCTCAGTCTTAAGGCACCCACATACTAAAAGATTATCTTGTCAAATTTTCCTGTAGTGTAGTGATTGTTGGGCCTATCGCACCGATCTCAAATTGTAAATAACATGTCCAACACAACACGTTTTTGTGGCGCAGTGGAAGGAAAAAAATTCACAAAAGGTCACATCCATCTAGAGCAGTGGGTGCAAAAATTATTCGAGGAAATTATTGAACAGTAGAGTGTTTCTGTTTGGCAGGGTTAAATCCGATATAGTGCATACGATTCTGGAAATAATAGTCTCAGTCTCAGACATCATGCCCAAGGACTGTTGGCTAAATGTCTGATGCGGCACAAAAAATGTGAAACACTTGGGATGTTTCAAAGTCAACATCTGATTGGTTGATTTCTCCAGGATTTCCAGGAGCCGTGCGTGTTGTATTCTTTTATGGTCAGCCTGGAAACAAAGCCGTTGTGATGCCAAATAACCTGTTTGTCATTGTGGGGACATCTACATTACATTTTCACGTCCCTAAACATGACTCACAAAACAAATTGTGATTGGTTGCTTGATATGTTGGTCAGACCTACTCTTGGGTGGTCCTTGGACAATGAAAGTTGCGATGGCATCCAGACTGGCTACACAAGACAATAGAAATAAATAATAAAAAATATGCCTTTTTAAAAAGAAAAAAAAAAAAAAAAAAAAAAAAAATCACATTATAATGATAATATACAAGTCTTTCACAACAGACCATCCTTGAGCATGGAGAGTTTTTTTTTCTTAAGCTTACTGCCAGCAACCACAAAACATTTCACTATAAATAAATAGTTTTATATTGTAACAAGGTTGTTTATTTATTTGTTTATTATATTTGTGCTTCATGGCATGAATAGCTCATTCCCTCATAAATGAATGTGAGCACATATCTGAAAAAAGTGAGTGGTCACTATTGTGCCCTAATATCAGGTTCATAAATCTAAAGATCAAATCCTGTGAAACATTAATGAACACACTAAAATCAAAAGTTGGATCCAACATTGCATTCTCCTAAGAAAATGTCCTTCAGATACGATCAAGACAGAGGAAATCTGACAGGACTTATTTAGCTAAAGTCCTTTTACACCATCTTCATCATCATCACCAACCTTTTCTCTCTCTCTCTCTGTGAGACACATATACATAATCACTTACACAATTCTATAACTCTAAATGCTAATCTGTCCATATATCTGTAAGCATACTTTGACAGATGGGAAATAAATCCTTTTTAATACTAAAGCTGGTATTTTTAGTCCCGTCATTCTGTGGCCCGGATTTTCTTTTGACCCACAAGGAATAAAGCTCCTCTCAGGTTCAGAGAGTGAAATTCAGAAGAAAGCGTGGCAATGAGCTTGTAACAGTGTAGGGGAGCAACTAACCAAAAATAGCAAGCACTGCTTAACTATATATATTTTTAGCAGGTGCTTTCAGTTTCAGCTTTGCCAGCCATAGCTTTTCTAGTAAGAATCTGTGTTCCCAACTGCAAAACAATATGACAAAACATTTTTTGTCAAAATATTTTGCAGAAGATTTACATTAGAATGAGATAAGCCAATAATCATCAGAAAGTTGATTTAGGTGAATTGGTTCATTTTAAAGTGAACAAACTCAAAAAAATTTATGATGTTTAGTTAATCAATTACACTGTAATGAATTACTGTAAAAATTACAGCATTATTTTACAGCCGCTGGCTGTTCTTTAATAATACAGCATATTGCTGTAAACTGCAATGCATTCTGGCGTCACATGTTGGTTTGACTCAAATTTACAGAATATTGCTGTAAATTGACCCTTTGTAATTAAAAAAAAAAAAGTTATTTACTGTAATCAGAGAATACATGGAAAATCTGTAAATTAAATTAAAGTAACACTGCTGTAAATTTTATAGTAACTGTAAATTTTTTGACAGTGTAGTCTTTGAATAGTAGTTTGTTTGTGTGTGTGTGTATATATTATATATATATATATATACACGCACACACACACACACACACACACACACACACACACACACACACATATATGTGTGTGTGTGTGTGTCTTCTTATGTAAAAATATTTTAAATATTACTGTAATATTAATGTAATATCTTTTTCTAATATCACAGACCTATATTCCCTCTCAAACATCTACTTAAAGTCCCCCTGTATAGTCAATTATCCCTTTTTATCCTTTATCCCTAACTCTTCACCCTTGCTTCATTTAGTATATATGGATTCATAAATATGCAAACTTGCCCCACCTCCAGTCATTCACATCAGCTCTCATCATAACATCGTAATCTATATCATATACACAATGAACCCACTATATATTGCTAAATGTACATGATTTTTCATATCAGCAGAAAAAATTACCAGGATAACCTGACTTTCACGTTTCAGAGATTTCTACAGATTTACTGCCACAGAATAAATAATTGCTCCATGAAACAAAAACAAAGTCTTCCTCCTGGTTCCCAGGTCGGATTTCAGTTATTGTGCTAATACATTTCTTGTGTGGTTATATTCAGCAATCCGTTTGAGACTTGTTAGTGTACATTTATTGATTTATTTTTTCGTTTCCCCAAATCTTCTTCCACAATAATGGTGCGGACAGTCATAAGAACAGCCCAGTTATCTAGTGAGCTCTGTTTCAGCAAAGTGTTTTTGACAAGAAGCGAAAACTGACAATAAAGTTTAACAAGCATGATGTGTCTTGTGATACAACGATTGCTTTAATTAACCGAATTATGCTAATTGAGGGTAAATGGCTGTAATAGAGTTATAAATGGCTTGTTTTGACATAGATTTGCCTTTTTTGTGCCAATTAAGCACATTAGTGAACATAAAGAATACAATACAATCACTTAACAGTTAAATCATGTTGATAACACAATCACATTGACATTTTTCTGCCTTTGTCTGCCTCTCTTTTCCTTATGTTTATGGGTAATTAAATTAAATTGCTGAGTGACATCAAAATAGCCAAATACTTAAAAGAATTTATTGAATTCTGGTTTGAGAAAATAATTCACATACGAACGGAAATCGTTTACTCTCATTCTTATAGAATAGCTGTTTGAGATTTTGAATTAAATTAATCATAAATGAGGTTTAAGACTTGAAATATACTGCACGTGCTCAAATTGAATGGAGCACTTTTTTGGACAGTATTTGAATTATGAGGGGAAAAACAAAACTAGAACAACGTACATGTTACAATAAAGATTAATGAAATAGAGTATACATTTGAAAATAACAGGGCACTAGTCCTCTTTGGTGTTTCTGAATATGAAACTAGCCTTTGTCCCTTTATTACCACTCTGTTAGGTCTCTTCTTGAACATCCAAGAATAAGCTTCCCCTTTTCTATGCTTTTACATTTTCGATGTTTACTCTCTCTTGCTTTCAGGTTTCGCCATCTCAAATCATCACAATTTTCCCTTGCTACCCATCTATGCGGTAAATTTGACAACCTCCTCTTCAGATACTGGAGTCCGATGACAGCTATGATTGCCCACGGGTTGAGCTCACGAAAAAACAACCCCACAGGTGCTGGTTTAAAGATGACTGCACACTAGCAATAGGAAAATGATTTCTTTGTATATTGTGGTTCTGTAAAAAATGCCCGTGATTTAAGAGGTAAAAGACTGTAAAAATGCTATGTTAAAAAACAGTTAATTGATTTACAGAAAGTTTTCGTACTATATATAGTGCACAACTGTAAAAGATCTAGCTGTACATTTAATGAGATTTTACGGTAAATTACCATTAAATGAACAGTTTTTGAAAGTGAAAAATTAGTCATTTCATAATTTATAGTGAAAAAACGTAAATTGGCATTCCCACAATTCACTGAATGACACTTCATGTATTTGATGTTTCTTCTTAGTTTTTGTACTTAGTTATATACATTAGGGTTTTATGTTACATCTAATGTTTATTGCATTTTTAAAATGTCATGTGTATCACCATGATGGTATTTAGTGTTTGTGTGAATGACACCTTTCATCTGACTCTCATCACCACTGTGTTTGGTGGTTCTCACTGTATTACAAAGATATAAAACAGACATTAGTACTTCAAAAGGTTGGTAAATTAACATTATATCACTTAATGAAAAATGTTTATTTAGAATTCAACCAAACATCTGTGTAAAATAAACAGTTATGAACTGTAATACGGTTATATACAGTATATAATTATATGGTTTCGAACTGTAAAATCGAAGTGCTTTCCCGTAAACCCAAAAACACTGTTACCGTATTTTTTTTACGGTAAAGTTCTGGCAACCACAGCTGCCGTTTTTGTACTGTAAATTTTACGTTTTTTTTACAGTGCAGGCAGTTATATTGAAACAGAAAATGATACTTGGTTGCCTTTTACAAATGGTTGCACTTGCATCAAGGTGCAAAAATAACAATGATAATAATACATTTTTGGATGAACTATTTCTTTAACTCAAAATGTGCTCAGCCACACCTTTGAGAGGCCTGTTAAGATGATAATGAATGCAAAAATGTAAAATGTGACTTTGTTCAGTTATTACTTTTGGAAAGCGTGCAGACTACAGTCCAGCTGTAAATCATCATCAGCCATTTCCTTTAATGACTTCAGCTGTCTATTTGTAGCAGAGATCAAAACATGAATTTATTTGCCATATCGGTGTTTGCATGTCACTCCATAGTTATTAGTCTTCTCTGTCCCTGACACTTCTAATATTTTAGAATATGTTAAATGCTGTCAGAATCACTTGAGATGAAGATATATATTGAAATTGATGCTCTTAAACCGGCCTGCCGAGTGAAATGAGATAGGAGAGACCCTGGTGTTCGATCATGTCTTCACTGTAACATAAATTGTCTGGCTTGCTGAAATTGGAGATGGATTAGATTTCGGTGTTTATGATCTCAACCTCGATTGTTTCCAAGTTATGCATGAAAAGTAATATACATCAGATTGTTGTGCTTGATTGATAATTTACATATTTTTATGCATGCGCAACACCGTGTTGGCATGCATATATTGTGACAGAACACAGAGGAAAAAAATGTTTTTTTTTTGTAACCTTATGAGCTCAAAGAGCAACACAATGGGAAATGAACAGCTGCAAGAGGTTCATTTATTAAGTACAATGTGATGCTGCAGCTATAGAGAAGCTCTTTTAATGACTACAGAACTACATGTGTAAATGTGTGAGCACGCACACATATATCATATATATATATACACACACACACATGCATTTTTACACTCTCTAACTAAGATGCTGGACATATATTTTAAGAATCTGATTGATTCACTGTTAAAAGATTTTTAAATAAAATATAGCACCCTTAATGAAAAATTACACCAGGTCTTTAGCATAAACAAACGGTGTACTCTGGTCCGACACAGGATCATTAATTCTAACTCAGAATATTACAGCCTCACCCCTAGTGTGGGTCCAGGCTTCCAACACTATCCTTAGTACTAAGGACCCTTAGTACTTCTATTCCTCACGGCGCAGCATTTATCAGACAAGACTCCCAAGTTGCTCTTTGCAGGAGCTCACTGGTCACAACAACCAAGAGAGACTCCCTGAACAGACAGATACATGTACATTTATTAAAACGGCCTTAGTCTGCACATTTCTGAAACATTCCATGTTAAAATACCCTTTTGACCTCTTCTGAGGACTTTTCATAAAACATATCCATCACAATCCTGTAGAGGATTTCTTTATTACTATTCACTGAAAAAAAAAAAAAGTTGAGAAACTACTTCTAAGGTAGGCCATACTTGCCACTAGCTGTCACACAAAGCTGTTCAAACAATGATTCATAAAATTTTAACATTCAAACTTCCCACTGAAGGTCACTATGTAATATACATCCTGGTCAGAGCTGCCCCATAGACTTCAATAATAGCCTCTGTGCAAACCTGCGTAACATTTTGACAGGTTCTCAAAACAATCTCCTTGAAATCCCCTTGCTTAAACTGTTAAAGTGGAATGACATGGGACCTTGTTAAAAGTAACTTTTTTATATAATGTTGCAATCCTCAGAATACATGCTGGAATAAAACAAAGGGGAAATTGTGATATAAGCAATTAGTTAACCCAGAAAAAGGAAAAAAAAAAAAAAACTCACTCTAATCTCTATATTCTCAGTACAATGCAAACTGTCCATAAAAAATGTCAGCAGAATTCAATGTTGTTTGGATGTGGTAACCATTTAATTTTGTGCAGCGGCTATTTACAGTAAAAATGGCAATATATTCTATTTACACTAAATGACAAGTAGCATTTCCTTAGCGATATGTTATTTACGCAGGTGAAAATAGCGATAGATTCTATTTACTTCATGTAAAAGTATCAGTTCTTTGCAATACGAGTGATTAAATGGATGCTGCCTTATATGGAGAATAAAAACCCTCTCTATACCTTCCCCTATCCCTACCCAATAAACACTTTTAATATTATTAAACACTCGTTCATGGATTATTTCCATTTTTAGAACATTATTTTCATTTTTATCGGAAATGAATTCGAGCTCGGCAAAAGGCGGATTCGAATCCGTGTCGATCGCGATAAAAGCTAGGAGTGCAAGCTTTACTCACTACAGCTGCTCCACTGATGACATTGAATTATATATGTCTCTTTTAAAACTTGACTGTCCCAACCAGATATTGGTGGGCGGAGCTAGTGTAAATAGCATTTGCCAACAAGGGACTCTATTTGCACCTAGTGTAAACAGACACTCCATTACTTTTATTGTATGGATATAAGCACTTTGGACATTCTGATAAATATCTACTTTTGGGTTTCACACAATAATGAAAGTCATATAGGTTTCAAAATAACATAAATTATGACAGAATTTGTTTTTTGGATGACCTGTTCCTTTTCCTCACCATCGATGAGATTTACCATCATTTATGACACAACGGTTCCCCACTCATGATGACTTTTTTTCTTTTTTTTTTAATAGAAATGTCTTACACACAAGTAATGTTACCGAATGAAATGTCCAATCCAAGAGTTATATGACTGTGAAACTTTGGGTGTTAGATGAACTCATAATCCAGACGTTTTCACATCTTATTTTTCTTTCATGAAACTTTTCCTCATTTAATGGCTGATTAAAAAAAAAAAAACTCGCAAAAATCTCGCAATTGCAAGTTTATATCTAAGAATTCTAACTTTATAACTCGCAACTGTGTTTACGCGAGATGAAAAATTGCACTTACATTTTAAATTGTTTTATTCCGAAACAAGCTTCCATACTTTTGATATACTGACTGATTACAGTACATTTTGAAGACTAAACCAACACATACATTACAATGTAGTTTTTTTTTTTTTTTTTTTAAATTAAGAATGCAGATGTTTTTGCTTAGAAATTTCTGTCAGTTAATGTGTTTTCATTCGATTAGGCAACTCTACTGATGCAGTAACTTTATAAGCTCTCAGTCATTTGGCTTGACATCTCTATGAACTAGTGTTTAACAAGAGGTTCACATCAGCGCCTCTGTCACTTTAGATAATGAATGAATAACAATTTGGAGATGGGCTTGTTTGTTATTGTGGAGTCATTTTTTTCTTGCACATGTGAGCTTCCTCAATATAAAACTGAATCAAAATATATTAGTACTCAACATTTAGGAGAAAAGCACTTCATACTTTTTAAATGTATTCCAAAGGTTTTCTCCTAAGCTTTGCAATCACACAAAATAGTCCTAACACTTGATGATAAACAGGTGGATGATGTTTGTTATGATGTTAATGTAACATGCCCAATGACTTCCACCTGTCTCTCAGAAGAGTACTCAACAAAAGGTAGCCAAACTGTGGGTTTCAACATACAGTGGTGCTTTATGTGTCACTCCAGTCAGAATAACTTGACATGAGTGAACATGAGTGCAACATTACACTGCTAACATTTTAGAGTGTTTTCGGCGTGTTTTAGGCTATCCAGCTGCTTGGCACTTATTACAGGTCCTCAAAGCTGTTTGTTCTCTATTTTTTTTATTTTTTTTTACGAAGCCATTTTACTGGTTTGTGACTGAAACCTTTGAAGCCCCAATAGGCTACACGGTATTGTCATTGTTTTCTGGCACAGGTGACTCTCGAAGACAGCACCACATCTAAAGCTGTGAATCAAAACCAAGTGAGCTGCCTAGTAGCAATGTTGAGGAGTATCTGACTAAACCAAGTCAGAAAAACATTAACAACATTACATAACAACATTAACAACATTCTCTTATCTTTAGCTTTAGGAAATCCTGTCCTTTTGAAAAAGAGGTTAAGCATACTTAAAAAAAAAACACACACAAAAAAAAAACAACAACAAAAAAAAAACAATACATTTTTTATGCAAAGATTATACTTGTGTGAACTGAATGTAGGGCTAATATTTCCAGAAACTTAACTCCATGTTAATTAGTTTAATTTTATATTAAATGATTTCTCAACTATCCTTAATAGGACTTAAGTATATCTTAATTTGTCTTTCAATTCTTGTTAGAGTATTGCCGAATGTACATTAAGCCTACTGACAAACATTTGTAGTAAACTAAAATACACTTTAACATCATTTCTATTGAAACTTTTATGTCATATTTGAAATTATACAATTGTAATGAAAGTTTGAAATATATTAACTTTAAATGTATTATCAATTAGCACTCTACATTTAAAATAATAATTAATTAAGTAAAAACAACACATTGAAATAAGTGTTATAAGTATTTTATTATCAACATATTATTGAAATATTATTATTTAAAATATACTTTTAAGGTACAACTTTTAAAAAGTGTACTTAAGTAGGAATGTGCACTCTATTTAAGTGCTCTTAAAGGGTTAGTTCACCCAAAATATGAAAATTATATCGTTTATTACTGGTAAGACCTTTTTTTATCCTCAGTCGGAACACAAATTAAGATATTTTTGATGAATTTCGCTGGCTCAGTGAGGCCTCTATTGCCAGCAATGTCATTGCACCTCTCAAGATCCATAAAAGTACTTAAAACATATTTAAAACAGTTCATTTGAGTACAGTGATCCTTAATATTAAAAGTGAGGGGAAATTTTTTTGCGCCAAAAAAACAAAATGACAACTTTTCAATAATATCTAGAGATGGCCGATTTCAAAACACTGCTTTGGAGCTTTACGAAGCTTTTTATTAGAATCAGTGAATCGGACTGCCAAAGTCATGTGATTTTAGCAGTTTGATACACGCTCCGACCCACTGATTCGAAATAAAAGCTTTGAAGCTTCATGAAGCAGTGTTTTGAAATCGGCCACACTAGATATTGTTGGAAAGATGTTATTTTGAACACATGAAGAGATGAACTGTTTTAAATATGTTTTTAGTACCTTTATGGGTCTATAGAGGTGCTGTGAAATTGCTGGCAATCCATCAATAATATCTTAATTTGTGTTCTGAAGATGAACGAAGGTCTTATCGGTGTAGAACGATATTAGGGAGTAATAAATGATATTATTTTCATTTTTGGGTGAACAAACCCTTTAAGTATTATATATCCTACTTTTAATATTTAAAGTATACTACAAGAATACATTCAGTACAATTAAAGGCACTTCTTTTTCACAAGGAAATTTGTTTTGGTGATTTTTTTTTGACAGGTCAAGGAAATAAACGGATAAAAATAATGCACATTCATTTGTGTCCTTGTAGAGAAAATTGTATTAATTATATTTCCTTTTTTCCCATCAGATTAATCATTTGTCTAGGTTTATTAATATTCTGTTCAATCATTTTATACAGTAAACTCTAAAAATGCTGGGTTAAAAACAACCCAATAAATATGTACAAACCCAGCAATTGGGTTAAATGTTTGACTAACCTGTGTAGTTTTATTTAACTCAATTATTGTTTAAAAATTACTGTATTTCTTGCTTAAAATGAACCCAAAGTATGCTGGAAATGAACATTTATTAATATGTTTAATAAATTAACATGTATTAGTAAGTTTTTCAAAATTCACTGTTTGATTATTAATGTTGCCTCTAGTAATCATGTGTGCAATTTTTAATTTCCAACCGTTGGGTTCATTTTAAACCAACCGTACAGTAATTTTTAAATAATAACTGCGTTAAATAAAACTGCCCAGCACTTTGGTCAAAACAACCAAATCACAGGGTTTGTCCATTTTCAACTCAACTTGGGTTGTTTTTAACCCAGTGTACTCTGATAAAATATATTCTGTGTTGGCTAACTAAATTTTGTACGCAGCTTTCATCTAATTACTCGCGTAGCTAGTATCTTGGGCAACTAGTTTCAAAGTAGATTCTCCAGCATTGCTGCCTACCTTCAGTGCAGTTCCTGACAGCTCACTGGCTTTGGAAAATGATGTCTATCATGTGACTGTCGCTATGCATTACATTTGATTAACATAGTCATATGAGTATTATTTATGTGTCACAAGTCACATACTTGACATGACATCAGCGTAAGTTTCTTCCTGGTGCTGATCCTCCAATCATCAGGGTTTAAAGATGAAGGCTGATTTGCAGTCTGAGCAGGTAGACTAAATCAGGCAACGTGTCCCATATACATTTAAAGTACCTTAAATTATTCCCCACCTGCCTGGCTTTCCTCGTCTGTTTGAAGTGAAGAGAGCAAACGGATGAGAATTTGGGAGCATTTCTTCATCAACATTGCATCAGTGTTTCAATGTTGAAATGATAGTTGATGTCTGAAGGTTATTTTATCAAGAAAATAGTACATATAATGTTCATAATGCCTTAAATTGTAAAACATTTAACATTGAGGTTGCCTTGCCAAACTTTTCAATGGTCCAATCAACAAAGCCAATTTTTGTTCAATATTTTTATTATACAAAATAATATGGAAAATTTTGTAAACTTCATATGCACTTTTGCAGGATTTTTACTATTTGCACTGACGCTTTTAAGACCAACTTAAGTCAATTTTGTCATTTGGACAAAACAAGATACCAGTCCAGTATGGCTGTTGGAAATGCAAATTATGCTACTCACGCGACATAATTAGTTTTCATCTGTCTATGTTGCTCCTATTAAAGCTCTTTCTCTGTAATGTTCAAGGATGTGTTACATTTATTCAGACCTCTGTGAAAATACAAAAAAAGAAATCAAAATTCTGAAAATTTTAACAATAAATGTTAGAGAAGAACTATATAGTAATTATCTGGAAAAAATTATGTATGTTTATGTGCCGATAACAGAACAGAAAAACTGGATGGAAACTGGGCGTATGCTTTCTAGCTAACATTATTGTGGTGAAAAGAATGCATCACAGAAATCCAAACATTTAAGTTTGCACAGTGTAGAAATGTACACCATTAAAATGTTACAGTCCCTTGAAAGTCTGTCTGAAACCACTTTCTTTATGGAGCTACAGTTCGTTTATATATATATATATATAAAAAAAAGCTTTCTGGAAGGTCAAGATAGCTACCTCAGATTTCAAACATAGCCTAACTAACAAAGACATTGTAGACAGCAAAAAAATAAAAAATGAATAAATAAATAACATGATTTAAATCAAATAAGCTTTATTGAGTTATACTAAGTGAGCATCTTGCCCTTTAAGCGCCCTCCTTTTTGGTTGATCATGCACCATGTGTCTGTATCATTTGTGATGTACTTCAGCATTTTTATTAGTTTATTTGCAAACCCAGCCAACTACACAAGTAGTTATCCTAACATGACCTCTCCGAGATATATAAAATGTGACAGCATGGTCTCTGCACAACAAACCTCACAAATTGAGGTGAACAGGGTGGCTGGACTGTTAATGCAGTATTCCTTAAAGGGATAGTTCACCCGGAAATGAACATTCTGCCATCATCCCTGCCGCAAAAATCCAGCATAAACTATCCTGGCTGGTTTATGTGCTGGTCATGCTGGTGGACCAGCATTGTCATGCTGTTGTCAAACAAAACGGAGCTGGTGAAGGATGGTCTCGCGGGTTTCAGTGTGAGTAAGCCAGCTGTCTGTATGCAAGCAGTGTTTTGGGGACAAGCATTATTTTTGCTGGCATATTCCTATATTTAACACATATATGATGTAAAGGAAAAAATATAAAGTTAAAACATGATTTTTTGAATTATATGATCATAACTTTGTAATTTCTTTTACTTCAGCTGCTAAAAGTAGATCTGAAAATTGATTGTTTTAGTTATGATTACATTATTGATGTCACGGTAGTTTCAAAGCATCAGCGGAATGATCTCCTGTTTCAAAAGATATGTGCACAAATCAGTTAAAAACAGCTTGTGTACATTCATACTTTTTTGGGAACTCACATGAGTCAAAATCCAGCAATCAGTCACTGATTCCAAAAAGCGCACATAATAAAATTTATGTCAGGAGCATGAAATATTGTTGACAATAGTGATAGAATGCACTTGCTGATTAATTCAAGCAAAGTGAATGGACAAGTGCCCAACTAAAGCGAACACTAATCACCATTATGGCTTAACAAAAGGAAGACAGTCCACTGGCAAAGTAAATTCCTGCTGAAAAACCCAGCATCGCTGGTCAACAGCATATGTTTTGCACGCTGGGACCAGCTTGAGATGCTGGTTGCTGGTTTGTGGAACCCAGCATGGGATGCTGGTGTGTTAGTGGACCAGCATATGTAGTCTTTCGGGTGCTGGTATGATCCCAGCAAGACCACTACAAAACGTGTCACATTTCTTAGTGTGTATTCATAGTTAAAGATCTTTTTATTATTAATAATCTTAATAAATTATTTAATAAAGAAAAATGCATGTTTACTGGTACATCAGTAAATTCCTCAATGTGAAACAAATTGCTCACTTTTCATATGATCCCGTATAGAGAGTAAAAGTAACACTGAAGTGTTGTTGCAGTTAGTGAATACAGTAGATTCACTCTAGTGATGACTGAACATTAGTGATGAACACCTGCAATGAACAAGCAGAATCACTGAAGATAATAGGGACAACAAAAACAGAAAAAAGATAAAAGATGAGCAGAAACACCAAAACAACTACAACTGACTTACAGCCTTAGGTGAAATCAACTGCAAATAAAATCCATACATCACCAGAGGATTAAACCACTCCAAAAAACAGCATTACCAAATTCACTTACTACAAGCCAGTTTGGCTTTATTCATTTATTAATACTTATTAATACTTTGTATTACAAGTACAAAGGTGGTTGAATTCTGTTTGAAGTCACTATTATGGTGATTAGTGTTCATTTTAGTTGGGCACTTGGCCATTCACTTTGGTTGAATTAATTCTCTTTCTCTTTCTATCACTATTGTATAACAATATTTCAAGCTCCTGACTACACTGAGATAACTTTTACTATGTGCACTTTTTGGAATCAGTGACTGACAGCTGGATTTTGACACATGAGTTCCCAAATAAGTCTGAATACAAAAGCTCTTTTTAAACTGATTTGTGCACAGATCTTTTGAAACAGGAGATCATTCCGTTGATGCTTTGAAACATTTTACAAGTGGCGCTGATTAATAATGTAATCATAACAAAAACAATCAAACATTTCAGTTCTACTTTCAGCAGAGAGAGCAAAAGAAATTACAAAGTTACAATCATATAATTCAATGAATCATACGTTTTGACCTTATATTGTTTTCCTTTACATCATTAATGTGTTAAATATGCAAACCAGCTTCACCAGCTCTGTTCTGCTAGAGAACAGCATGAATATTCTGGTCCAACAGCTAGACTAGCACTATACCAGCCTAAACCAGCATGGATTATGCTGGATTTTTCAGCAGTAAAATCACAATCTAATTTCAGGAAAACAAATATGAAAGTGTATTTTTCCTGTAAATATAAGGGCCTCTTTATTAAGATTCCATTACAGTGCATGTAAAATATAATTTCGTATGCAAATTTAAACAAAAAATATGATAAAAATCATAATATTTTTGTCTAAATTATTGAGCTCTGCCTGTTTGACACATTTTCACACATTTTGAACATGAAGTAGAACCACGTCTTGCTTTCTGTTATGGAAAACTGTTTTACACAATGCTCATGACTTTTAATTAAAAATGTTTACAGAATAAAGAATTTAAGAGTAAAATGAAAGTTATGTGGTTGAGCAAGCATTGCAGATTTTGATTTGGCCTGTTATTTGGCGTGAGATTTAGTTGGATGTTGTGAGTGCGAGACATGCCAAATGCATGAAAGCAGGCAACCCTGCAAAAAGGATGTGAGTGTTCTGGTGGTCCAACACAACAATAGTCCCAGACTTTATAAGTATGCGGACCAATGTTGCATCAACGCCACTGCGAAAGTCATTTAGTGGCCCATTAGATACAGACAGCCATTCTCTGATGCCATGAATTATCCAGGGCTCATCTCGTAACGATATAACCACACATCTTCCAGTAACGTTGTTGTGACCCTTAATTTCACACCCCACTGCCCCCAGAGCCAAGACCTGATCTTGGATCGGGTCACAGCCCCACGGAAACCCAAGAGGACGGGGTCAACACAGAAAGAAAGAGAATGAAAACACACTTACGACCAGCCCTAATGTGAGCCGAGATTTACAAGCGGCAATTCAAAGGGGTGATTAAAGGTTAGACGTGTATGCAAATGGATTGACTTTGTCAGCAAGGGCAGCCTTACCTCATTACGGCACCTTTGAGTGAGTAGAGCTCTGGTAAGCGGATCTTAATCTGTTTCATGTCTGTTGTGGTTTAGCACACATTGCAGAGTAAGTGAGCGGAGGGTTGATGATATTCCGAATGCTGTGATTACGGCTCAAACGTGTGAAAATCTCATGAGAGGATATGTCAGTAAGGCTTTAGTTTAGTTTAGTAGAGGTGAATCCAATTATATTTTCAGAGGGCAATTAAAAAGCAATAAGAATGAGAGCTGTAGAGTAACCATAAATTATAAATGCTCTGCTTTGTCCTGAAGTGCTTATTTCACTTCACACTTGGGAAGATTGCTTCAGAACATCAAACTCTCAAACCTTGAGTTCATGGTTTGGATACTGGAAGATCAGTTTTCAGGGCTCAACAATAAATATGAGAGTATTAAAGATTTTCAGACCAGTTGGCAGAACAGAACTTGTTCCTTCACATCATTTCTGCATTGACACTGAAACGGTTTCAGACATGAATGATGTATTGTAGTGTGGTGACCATGATGGACAAAGAAATATTGTCTTACCGCAATTGAAACAACAGGAATTACCTTAATAGATGTCAGGGGTAATAAGGTCTGTTAAGTACTGAGCAACTTTATAAGTAGCATTTTGTAGTTGACAAAGAGCCAGTAATAGGCAATCAGTGGCAATATGAACAAGCATATGGCAGTTTGATCGACAGGCGATCTGACCAATCATAACCCCAAATCCACAATTTTGTCCGACAAAGCATTCGGGGGAGTTAGTAGATTAACATTGGTGAACTTTAACTTGAAAAATTGTGTGTACTCACGTCTTTCCGCGCTTGAAACAACATTCCTTCTGATGTTCATTCATGTTTATTTGATGCTATAAATGAACTAGTATGAAGAGATGATCGGTTCACAAGCCACTTGAAGGAGCTACAGCGATCTGTCACGACACATTAAAGAGACACTATACGCTATTTATTGTTTAAAATTCTTAAAAAAAATGACAATATTTTAAATGTGAAACCATTTCATATCAAAAGCAACCTGCTCTGTCTTGTCTGTCCACGTGTTGTCAGTGTCCTCTTTGCTCTGTGATGTATATTTTTCACTGCTGATGATGATGTGTGGCGTGAGAGTGCACGACTTGTCGGACATTGCAACAGTAACTAAAGGGGGCGAGTCTTTGTGAATGGTCAATTACATTAGTACCGGCCAAGTGTAAGTTTCAATACTGTTATTGTCTCTGTGTAAAGTACAAAAACACAAATTTGTGAAAATGGTGACATCATGCACATGCGTATTACATGTTCAGTCTATAAGCGCATAGTGTTTCTTTAAAAAGTATTATCACCAACTTCTGGCCTGGCATGAATAATACTGCGTTTTTAGACATTTCCGAGGATCCGTGTAAATGGGGATCGTTTTGACAGTGGGCTTTTCCGTTTTTAGTATCGTTGTTGTGTGAAATATACCCTAATATTTTTTCCAGGCAAGCATTTACCTTACACATTGAAGCTCAAGCCACTGTGTGAACACCTATACCATAACACAACACCAACACACAGCCCCCACAAATTAGGTTACAGTATATCATGTTATTCATTTTTCATATCACTGATGTCATTATGTCATAGAAAAATGCATTAGCTAGCTCCAGGAATCAAGCTTTATAGCTCTTTCCTGTAGTTTTAAATAATATGTGTGGGAATTCCATCAGACTACCTACAGAGGCTGTTGTAATGGTTAGTTACCCTAAGAGCTTGAACTGTAATGTGCTTTATTAATGATTTGATATTCTGAGTTTTCCCGATTGTCTTTTAGACATGGGGGATGAGGGGTCCGATACCCCTGGCGATGCTGACTAATTAATGATACGGAGTGCATGAAAGCTGCAGATCTCTCAATCCCACGCTTTCAGTGAATCATTTGAGTTTCCCTCTGGATTACATGTATGTTCGGATTTATGATACCAGGTCATCCAGGATGGGGATAAAGAGAATTTAAGAGGAGTCAATTAAAGTTTTAAGATGTTTTTACCTCAAATTTCACATCAAAGCAATTATTTATGAAATCAAATAGGTCCAAAAAAAGGGTATATATTTCATCTAATAAAACATCTGTAACGGTCTAACAAGTCATTACGAGTGATGGACAGTTTGTATTATTGGCTATATTTATGTGCACTTCATATTTTCATATGCCTTCATTCTAAAGATTGAGCTTTGATTTGCATGATATTCCTGTATGCATGGCACATATCCATATATGATTATACACCGCCTTGCTTTTTGTTATGCTGCATTTTAATAAATCTGCTTATTCATTTGAATTTATGTCCTTAACAATAGCTCACAAAAGCACAAGCAATAGCAAAATGTGAGTCATGAAACTCTTACTATGACCGCTCTCTATACCCATTTACATAAAAATCAATGCATGTATATTTGAACTTCCTCATCTAAATACTGTAAATACATTAACATTGCAAATATACCCAATATCCCCTTAAAATACGGAAACCATTTAAAAAGACATGTAATGTGTCATGTCAGATCGCTGTAGCTCCTTCAAGCAGCTTGTGTCACGATCATCTCTTCATACTAGTTCATTTATAGCATCAAATAAACATGAATGAACATCAGAAGGAATGTTGTTTCAAGTGCAGAAAGACGGGAGTACACACAATTTTTCAAGTTAAAGTTCACCAACGTTAATCTACTAACTCCCCTGACTGCTTTGTCGGACAAAATGGCGGATTCGGAGTCATGATTGGTCAGATCGCCTGTCAATCAAACTGCCATATGCTTTTTC
This sequence comes from Opsariichthys bidens, assembly GCA_037194245.1. NCBI lineage: Eukaryota > Metazoa > Chordata > Actinopteri > Cypriniformes > Xenocyprididae > Opsariichthys > Opsariichthys bidens. Next base: position 9,423,301 of record CM074284.1, on the reverse strand, counting down.
ATATTGTCACTGATTGCCTATTACTGGTTCTTTATCAACTACAAAACGCTATATAAAGTTGCTCATTACCTAACAGACCTTATTACCCTTAACATCTGTTAAAGGTAATTCCTGTGCAAAGAATAAATAATCCATTTTTACATGCCTAGCAATTTCCAAGACTCTGTACTCTCTGCTTAAGTCTAGACAGAAGACTGTTTATCCAGGCATATAGTTCAATTCCCAAAGTCTGCTTTTAATCCTGCTGCACTACGTCTGTATGCTGAGAACTACAGTTTGATTATTTCCTTTACTTCCATTTCTTTTCTCCGTCCATAGATTTAGACTCCCCATCCCGGGGTTCACTGGCTCCTGTCACGCCCAGATTCACTCCTGGCCTCACATCTGTACCCCATCTGCCATCACCGAATCTCATCCAACGCTGACCATGAGTGTCTGTCAAACACAGCCTGCATCTTTCCTGCCTGCATATTACGTCTGCTCATTCATACCATCAGTTCATATTAAACAGATGCTAAAAGCAACTTAAATGTATTTTTATTTAAATCATATTTAATTAATTTTAATATTAAAGTATATTTAATTAATATTTTCAGTTATAATTAGTATAAATTACTAAAAGTACTTTAATAAACAAAAGTAATTCAGGTAGAGAAGAAAAACAAATGCAACAAAATAGTGTGCACAGTAAATCCAACACTAGACAGAGTAAACTGAACAGATGGAACCATATGCAGTAACCATATTGGATTCCTATATACAGAGGGAACCAATGATCTAAATGAGGAACAGGTGCGTGAAATCAATCAAACAATCAGACTGAGTAACAATTCGCCTACTTGTACTATGCCCTAAAAGTATGTGCAGTTTTTGTGAAGAAAAAGTACATACATTTAAGTGTGTTGCAGAATATGCAAGCTTTCGGACATACTACTTCATCATAACTGCGTCTTTTACGGACAGCTCTGTTGTTTAGTTACGCACATCCTGTCACCGTTTATACTGCCCTGTCAATCATCTTTTCACTGTTAAAATCCTCCAAATTCAATTTCATTTCATACCCTACCATTTCAGAGAGAAATGTAGTCGCATGTTGATCTATCAGTCATGGGTCTTTCATGCGGAGAACTGTCCTCATGTGTTTTTTGCATAATGATGCATTTAAAAAGGTAATGACCAAACATATAACAAAAGTTCAGATGAAATATAATGTGGATAACAGTGAATAAAAATCTTTTTTTCAGGTTAGATACTGATAATTAATCACTCAAACCTCTTTATCTAAACCTCTCTACTTAACTGTCGGAATAGTATGCCATGTGTCCGCCATGTTTGTACTTTTTGAAACATTTTATTTGTGTTTGTAGTTCTAATTGAATCCTTGCCCAACGTACAATGGGTTGTGGGCCATTAGGGTTGTATTAGCGATTAGAGTGTGCACGGATCTGCACTTCGGATTCTAACTGGAAAAAAGTAGACCAACTGTAACTTGTGAACTGGACATTTATTCAGGGTATTAAGAGTAGAAATGATTAATAACTTTTTTTGTAGTTAAGTCTTCAAATACATTTTACGGTGTAAAATGTATGACAACAGCTTTCCCTATATTTATTTAAGCCTTCACATTACAGCAGACAGGGATGTGTGAAGATATCACACTGGGTCAAGCAACAAAATATTCCCATGCAGCAGACATACTTCACCACAGCTGAAAGCCTGCACATCTGGAGCTGCTCGCTTCAGAAAACTAGCAACACGAAGCCAATGTGATGTGCATGCGTACCTTCTCTTCAGCAGTTTCATATAGAGATCGGGATCAGGTTCATCGGCAGCATAAATTACATTGCTCTGAGATGGTTAAATTTGGCAAACAACCAAAAAGTACTCTATAGGTGACAATTACTACTCTGCGTTTTGTTTTCCTTGTAACAGCAGCCAACATATTTTCTCCATCTTCAAAGAAAGAAAGAAAGAGAAAGAAAGAAACATCTTGGCTGCTCACATGCCCTCTTATTTTGATTACTTTGCAACCTCTAAAAAAAAGCATGTTCTATAAAGTATGAATGTGTGTAGTATGAATGTAATCCAGACGTAGGCTACATTTACTGTGTTATGTCTCTTCACTGCCATTCATATATCCTTTCCAGTGGCCTTATGGGATAGTGAAGTTTCCATGCAACTTCAGAATCTTGCCAGAAGCTACTTTTTGCCTACTCTTTTATGAGTACCGTGAATTCAAACATACTGCTCTTGTCACATACAGCTTTTCACCAAAATAACATGCAATTTTCTAGAGGTTCTGACAAAATGTAATCGCTGCTATCTGTTTGGTTGGTTTGAGTGAATGATTCAATGACTCATACCTCACTTGTGTCATTACTGGATGAATCAGCATTTCTGAACAAATCTCTTCAACTAATGATTCAATGACATAATTTTAACAGGCACATGTTGCACTGGTGGCATAATGTATACAATATTTATTGGAAGCACCAAGTTACTTTCAAACTTGCCTACTTTGACATGCCAAAAGCAGTTTTTAAAGTAAATGGGTGCCTTCTACTCTTACCATATAATTAGTTCCAAAATAAATATGATCACACGACAAAATAAAAGTGTAAAGTTGCCAAGATACATGGGGTGGGTCAACTTACCTACTGGCTCATCTTACCCCTATAGTATAGTATGCAATTTTGGTTGTTGTCTTTTTCTCTCCAAGGGATTGTATTCAGAGGTCAACACTTACTTTTAGATGTAACTGCACAATCGCATCATAGCAGGTCCGCGGCTAAACCATCTGGCGGTTGCGATGCTACATAGGGCTTCTGCAAAACACTTTAACAAGAATGTTTTTGAGATTTATGGATTAGTACTATAAAAAGTATAAAAAGTACATCCCAAATATGCTGACACTAAGCCAACCAGGCTGTAATCTAATGTGCACTCAACCTCATGGGTCTATTTCTACATTTTGCAACTTAACCCATTCCTTGCATCTATGAGTTTGGCATGCAAACAGTATAAATACATATTTAAATAAATATATCAGGAACAATACTTAGAATTAGTATTATGTAAGAGGATTATATCACAGTACATGGATAAGTCCTACATCTTCCCTTTCTGACAAGTGCAGTGGGCTTTTTCAAAAAAATAACTGTGCATTGTGAACTGAGCACTGTTGAGGAAATACACCCTGAAGGAATGATTACTTAAAGCCTTTGTCTTTGCTCTAAAACATTCTCTCATTCCTTATGTCGCAGAATGGTGTTCCGAAAAGGTCTTTCATCTAAGCTCAGCCATCAAAGTGCCATAACTGAATGCTTTGATAGCTGGGAAACGCTGTTCAGGAACTGCATCAAAATGGAACAACCGGAAGATAATATTAACAATGCAACATGCACGATGTATCCTACTTGGGTAAAGAAAAAGGAAGCTGAGAGCCAAAAAACCAACTCTGATGAGATGGTTGCAGGATTTCAAAGTGCCACGGGGCTTATAGCAGGGGGCCGTATTCTGACAGCTGAGGCGTGACTGCTGGAAATTTCAATTAAAATGAATAAAATTTATTCATTATACATTCCCTCAAACTCTGTCCATGTGGATTGTTAAAGATCTGAAGGCTGTGTAGAGGTTTTTTTTTTTTTTTTTTTTTTTGTGCTAATACGCACTCTCTCAGTCACCCTGGGGTTGGCGCTACGGGGGACCTGTGGGAGCCGAGCCACTTCTGCTAGACCACTGTGACCCCCCAGCTGTGGTGGCCAGTAACACAGTATTTTTACTTTGTTACTGTACTTAAAGGGATAGTTCACCCCAAAAATGAAAATCCTGTCATCATTTCTGTATCCTTAAGTTGTTCCAAACCAGTATGAATTTCTTTCTTCTGCTGAACACACAAGAAGATATTTGGAAGAAACTGTGCAACCAAACCCCACTGACTTGCATAGTATGGAAAAAAAATAATAATAAAAAACTAAAATACTATATAAGTCAATGGACACTATCAATATCAACAATCAATTCAGGGGCTTGTTTGTTTCAGTTGATTTCAAATATCAACAGTATGTTAACATGAACGAACATATGATCCGAACATATTATTTACATGAACACTAAATAAAGTGATCAGGTGGATGCGAGCGTTATATGTCACAAGCTTCAAATTGGAATTGTTGGTTTTTTATTTAATAGTATACAGTTTCCCACTGTTTTTGATACCATTCACCTACTTTCAGACACAGACAGGGAGAGATGGTAAGTATGAAGTCTTCAGTCGCCGACAACAGGTAAACAGAGTCACAGGCTGAGATGGGTAAGTGCAAATGGTCTCTTAGGATAAACGGTGACTTAGCTGTGAAGGTAACTTGTAGTTTTCTGTGTTACAGGTGATCGGTGAACAGATGCTGAACTGGAATCCACTTGGCAGAGGAGATGACAGACAGACAGACAGACAGACAGACAGACAGACAGACAGACACTCACATCAGACGGGTAATGGGCAGCGAGCAGGTAAGTCCCCCGAGGTATGTCTGTATAGTCGTGAATTGGCGAGACCAGACCAGCAGAACTGGCTGTGAGGTGTGTATTTATGCTGAGTGTTAGTGATGAGGAACAGGTGCAGGTGCTTAGAATTCAGGTGATGGTGACCGAGTGGGTGGAACTGGTGGTGATTACGTGGTGGTATTGATGACTGACTCACTGACACCTACATTGCTTCTTTTCTTTGTTTTAAAGAGTAGACTTGATGTTTATCTTTTTCAGATCCTAATTGGAGACGATGAGCACATGAACCGTTGTGCCATGCTGCTTAAATTAATCAAGCAGGAAAATTATCCCCAAAACAAGTCATCTGTGGATGAAAGTCTGAAACAAGGAGTAGTAGGACATTGTACTGCTTCACTTCACAGACGATGAGTGGAAGGACAATTTTAGAATGACACAGCAGTCATTTATGACACTTCATTCAACAACAGCTCGTTCCTTGTGCCATCCGTCATTATATCATTTCTGCATCACTGCACATGAGCAGTAATTTCCAGATTTGACTTTCAATCTCATCAAATGTTTACATGTCCTTTTACATGTTCTCTCGATCGGATTAGAAAAGGTTCAAACAACCTCTTACAATACGAATTAAATTTTAAATTTAGCCAATTCATTCCGATTGATGTGGTTACATTGCAATCGTATTATTAGGGTCCATGCACACACAGCTACTGTTGAACAATGAGTCTCAAAAATTGTTTACTACACCTTAAATTTTATATATGTATATATGTGTGTGTGTGTGTGTGTGTGTATATATATATATATATATATATATATATATATATATATGAATCTCTGCAACTAATACACATAAACTGACATAGAAAATAGTTTTAAAATTAAAATGAACTGTTTTATATTTTAATATATTTTAAAATGTAATTAATTCCTGGGGTGCAAAGATGAATTTTCAGAATCATTACTCCAGTCTTCAGTGTCACATGATCCTTCAGAAATCAGTCTAATATGCTGATTTGCTGCTCAAGAAACATTTATTATTATCATTGATTGAAAAAAGTTGCATTGTTTAATATTTTTTTGAGAGAACCGTTTTTTTTTTTGTTGTTTTGCTTTTTTCTTTGAATAAAAAAGCTCAAAAGAACTGCATTTACATGAAATCCTTTTTTTAATTTATTTATAAGTCTGATTAACTTAATATATCCCATCTGGACTAAAGTATTCATTTCATCATCATCATCATCATCATCATCATCATTATCATCGAAAAAAGAACAGTTATTAAGGTAAAAAAAAGCATTGAAAATGTGAAAATAATGATTAAGCTGCCATTTTTACTATTGAATCGCTTAATATATATATATATATAAAAATTAAAAACATTTATTGCTGTGCAATAAAGTTTAATTATTACACATTTAGATCAAATAAAAAAACAAACAAATGTGATTTAATATACTAGTGTTAACATAAATATTAAATATTTACAACATTAAATCTAAAACTGGAGCTAAATATAGCGTATGCATACAATAAACACATTAGCCCAAAATAAGTATTATATTATCCACAGTATAAGCTTTAACTATTGGCTACACACTTGCAATAGTGTCTTTATGTGCTGTTCAGCTTGCATCAGTATGGATCAAACAGAAGTTCAGTTGTGTCAGACAGCTTTAGAGCAAATATGTACCTGCAAAGGCTACTGTGTTTTATCCATTTACTCCGGGGATCTGTAGAGTGTTTTAAGATGCATGATGTATAAACCTGAGCACTGTACAGCTAGATACTTGTACATTCAGAGGGATTTTGTGAGGGTCCTTGTTATTCAGCACAACAGATTAAGCCTGGCCTTGAGTACACTGACACGCTCTCAGCTGGACTTCATCCAATGGTTAGTTCGAGTTCATGCTGACAACAACAGGCATCGCGAGTATTAGTGCTCGTGGCTGCTTCAGCATTTAGCACACATTACCCCACTCCAGGGGTTTTAGCATACCTGAAACCTAAGATGAGCTGATGGAAGGTGAATTACAACATTGAGAGGCGTTTCTTGCTAGATGTTGTGATGAGAAAGTATATGTTCAGAATCTTAAGGTATAATTTCGCCAATTTCCAACCAACTTTGTAGACAATGTCACTAGTACATATGTGAATGAACAACGTTTACTCATTCTCTGTGTTAAGTAGAGCGAGAAATTTATGTTCTTATAATATTGAAATTAATCACTGCTAGTTATACAGTATAGTTATATAATGAAAGGGTTAGTTCACCCAAAAAATGATAATTCTATCATTTATTACTCACCCTCATGTCATTCTACACCCATAAGACCTTTGTTGATCTTCAGAACACAAATTAAGATATTTATGATGAAATCTGATGGCTCAGTGAGACCTGTATTGCCAGCAAGACAATTAAAACGTTCAGATGCCCAGAAAGCTACTAAAACATATTTAAAACAGTTCATGTGAGTACAGTGGTTCAACTTTAAAATTATAAAGCGATGAGAATACAATTTTTGCAGCAAAAAAAATAAATAATGACTTTTCAACAATATTTGGTTTTCAAAAACACTGCTTCGAAGATTTACAAACCTTTTGTTTCGAATCAGTGGTTCGGAGTGCCAAAGTCACATGATTTCAGTAAACGTGGCTTCGTTATGTCATAAGTGATTCGCAATTTCAATAGTCCTCGTGACTTTGACAGTTTGAAACACGACTTGAACCACTGATTCGAAACAAATGATTCTTTCAAAATCGGCCATCACTAAATATCGTTGAAAAGTATAATATACTTTTATAATAATTATAATATTAAGGTTGAACCGCTGTACTCACAACTGTTTTAAATATGTTTTTAGTAGATGTCTGGGCATTGAAAGTGTCAATTACCTTGCTGGCAACAGAGGTCTCACTGAGCCATCGGATTTCATCAAAAATATCTGAATTTGTGTTCCGAAGATGAGCAAAGGTCTTATAGGTGCAGAGGGACATGAGAGTGAGGAATAAATGATAGAATTTTCATTTTTGGGTGTTAATTTTAACACAATATGTTAATTAATTATGTAGCTATTGATTAGTCAATTACATTTCTTTTTTATCAATTGCAATTAATTACTTTTTCAAAATCAGCCAATCCTTCGCAGACTGTCCGTTTTAGAGTCACTGTTCTAGAAAAGTATAAAAACAAGTTTGCTCAAGATCTTATTTGTAAAACAAAAGAGGTACTGACAAGATGTTCATCCCCAGGGTTCAGACTGTTAAAACAGATTACTTACATGGCAGCGGGCACCTTACACACACCTGTCCTCTTTGCTGATCCATGTGTACATGTATGATTGATATTTATCATGCCCTGAGGCAGGGTTGCAGTGTCAGTTTTAGTCTGAGTGATTATCAGTGACTGCTGTGAACATAATGATGTCAGAAACTTTCGTGAACTGTTTTCATACACAAAGTTATCCATCTTACGTAGAGTAAACTCAGTGACATGATATATGCATATAACTATGTAGCTTGTATAAGTGTATAAATAAATAAATATTATATTTTTATTTTTTATCTGTCTATATATATATGTAAACATTACAAAAAATAAAATTGCATTGATTACAGTGTATTTATGCCCAATTTCAATACTGGTTTCAATCTCAAACATCCTCATTCTTCAATTAACTGTGTATTATTGATGTGATTAAATCATTTATTATTCATTGTCTGTCATCATTAAGTAAGGTGGTTGCTGATATTAGAGCCAATAAAATCGTTTATAATTTAATAATGGTCACCGACTACTATCTATCAATGTAATTCAGCAATCGTACTATTTGAATAAAAAGGAATTGTGCAAAGAACCATGCTGTGGAACCACTGTGCCAATTAAGTTCCAATTTATCATAAAATGAGGATTGATAAGTATGCCCATGAGCGTAATTCATAATTCTCTTTTAAATTATACTATGATGTACTGACAACCAGTGTTGGGGGTTAGGGTTAATCTGCAAATCACATACGTTCTGAACCGTGGCGAAAGTAGCGATCAACTACAATCCATTCAACCCCTAACCTCGACAAACCAATTCAACCATACTAATGAGCAAAAATTACTTTAGATATTTTTCTTTTTCAATTACTGAACTTTCTTCTCCTGTGTCCTATTCAATCCGGAGTGACAGCACATCTGAAAGGTTTGTTTGAGCTGCGCCCTCTACTGTAAAGGCATATATATGCATTTCCTTCAGCCTGAGGCTCACTTTTGGTGTGAAAGGACCTTAACATTTGCCTAAAACAGAACTGTTTTTGTCTCAGAGAAGTGAAAGTGAGAAAGTTTGATGAAAGAAATGAGATTAATTAAGTCTGCTTGAATAACATTCGTCAGCATATAATAATAAGAGAAGAAAGAAATGAATAATTAGAGCTTATAGGCCGGAGAGAGGTGAAGTGGGTGTGAATGGTGCAAATGAATTGATTGGAATTGATTGCAACACAAAACAAACACAAAAACAATATAAATATACAGAAGAAGAAGGCTATAAACATTATTATATATTTTTTTTAGTTTCTCAAAATCACATGACAATGATATTATAAAACATGATCTAATAAAACATCTTTTAAAACTAAAGTTTCAGAAATTTGAATAAACACACATGGAGAACATAATATGGTCAGCTGGAGTGCATTTCCAGGAGTAGATTATCCAGATACAATTTTTCAGGGCATATTTTCCATAAAATTTCATTTTCTAAAATTACTAATAAAAATTTTTTTTAAATTAACTAACTAATTTTTGATTTTTATTTTTTTATTTTTTTATTTATAAATTAAACTTTGTGTTTCTTTGAAATGAACAAAGTTTAAAGTTTTTTCTGCTTTGAAATGAATGACCTTTAAGTTTTTTGGTTTTATATGGTTTTTTTCTTGGTTTTTTTTTTTTGGGGATGAGGGGGTTGAGTTAAAGAACAAAAAAGCAAGCCCAGCCGAGGTGAGAAGAGTAACACAAAAGTAACGTAACATACTACAAAGTAACTATGTAACACAATTAGTTACTTTTTAAAGGAGTAACGCAACATTGTAATGCATACTTTTTAAAAGTAACTTTCTCCAATACTGATGACAACTTAAGGCTTATCAAACTGAGAATGATTCAAACAAATTTCCAACCGAAAAACAAAATCCCTTTAAAAACAAGATAAATACAACACAAAACAACTGCTATTAAAATAAATAAATACATGAATAATAGAGTTAAATGTATTTAGTAAACAGTCATGTTGGAGGTTTTACATATATTGGTCTGGATGAAGCATCAAACAAAGGCAAAAGTTGGAATGACATTGTATAAATGTCTTATTTTTGCCCATTATTAACTTATTCTGCAAAAAAAAAAAAAAAAAAAAAAAAAAAAAAAAATGTGTCTGACAATAATGCAGAGAATATCCGGTTGGTCAGTCCAGCTCATTTCTTTCTTATGTCAGGAAAAGAAAAAAATGTCACATTAATTTTGTATTGTGACAAGTTACAGATGTTTTTTTTTTTTTACTTATCTGTGTACTGTATTTATCTGTAACCAATGCATTTTTATTTTTCGGTTAAACATTATTTTAAGGTGACTTTGTTACACTGTAATTATACATTTAAGTACTGAGTAATATTAAGTAACTACAAGTACTTACTAGGGTTTAGGGTTAATTGCATGTGATTATACATAATTTATAGTTATCACTACAGTAACTACATGCAACATATGTAACAATGATACTGTAAAATAAAGTGTTTCCTGTTTTAACTTACATTAGCAAAAGTTGTCTCTAAGCAATTGTAGTCTGAACATAAAGTCGGCATGAATTGGAAAACTAACTTAACTGCTGTATTGGGAAGTTTTTCTGAGTGAAACTTCTTATCAGACAAGAGGAAACAAAACAGGAGGGAGGATCTTATCCAACAGTTATCCATTGGACTAGATTTTATCTTGAGTGATTTGGATTGTAAAAAGTGGCATTTACAATAAGACTGGTTGATTTCATGACAATTCCAAATACGTAGAAAAACTGAAGGTGATTTGACACAGAATAAATGCCTGCAATGAAAATTGACTTACACAGAAGTCTTGAAACTGTTATCGTTTCAATTTTTCCCACATCTGACACTCCGCAAGGTAGTTATTATCAATTATTCAGCTTTAGTCATTCCTTTCCTGTCTGTCAGCGATATTTCTACTGCACACTACCTGTTTCACTTTTTATCTTTCTTGCTTTCTTTCTGATTCAGTGATATGCTCTTTAGACAAACGCTTTGTTTCCGGAGTGTTTGTGTATTTCCAGACTAACCCTTCAGCTTTTCTTTTCACTCAGTCTCCTATCGACTTTCCTATTTCTCTTTATCAGCCGCCAATCGCTTTTAATGTCTCTAAGGAGTACTGCAGCAGGCATGCTGTCTCTTTCATTCCTCCCCCAGACCTCCATTCTGTGGGGTTTCACATCCGTTTCCTTTATTCTTTCAGGGTCTCTTGAGGTTAAATGACATTCCCAAGGTCCCTGGGTCATATTAGCTCCAGTAAACTATTTGTCCTGTGCCACATGGGTGAGCATGTTAAGTTTCCATAATAACATGAGACAGATAGGTGGAAAGTACTAGCGGGAATTATTAACAACTGCTGCATTTGAATGCCTCCTAATAATTAAAGAACAATCAATTATAAAACTTTTTTGGCCAAGTTTACCTGATGTCCAACTTTTGCTTAATGCTAAACTGTCATGTGATTCCCTTGCCCCTCATGTGATCTTGTCATATGCTTCCTTTGCTTCATGTGTGTTGATTATTCATACGTCAATCTTGTTAGTCATTAGTCTTTGTGTGTGTGTGTGTGTGTGTGTGTGTATATATATATATATATATATATATATATATATATATATATATATATATATATATATATATATATATATATATAGAGAGAGAGAGAGAGAGAGAGAGAGAGATAGATATAGATATAGATATAGCTTTTTTGACTTCACGCTCTGACGATGACACAGCTGTTTCACGATTGGCCGGATTCACTGCATGACAATGGTCCGTTTCGTGTTTAGTCTAACACTTTCAGTTCCACTAATGCTCACAAATCTGTATTTTTATAACAGTTAAAGCTTTTTTTTTGGGCACTGTAAAAAAAATAACTGTTGGTTTAACGTAGAAATTTAAGTTACATGGTTGCCTTAAAATTTTGAGTTCATTGAAATTAAAAATTTGAGTTAATACAATGAAGGTGATTGGTTTAATCAACAGAAATTCAAAATATTATGTGATTTGAACCACATTAATTATTTAGGTTGATTTGACTGAAGAATGTGATGAATCATGAAAATAATTTTTTACATTGTGTAGTTTTATCACAATAAAACTGATAGACCCCAGTTTAATGTTATTAAATGTAAGTTTATGTTTATTTACATGTAAGCTGAACTTCATTCTTCTACAAACAGACACTGTATTAAGCAGTACAGAAAGTATTGAATGAAAATGTCAGTGTATTAGACAAGCCATCAGTGGACTTCGTTACAAAGTGTTGATGGTGAAATAGGCCTACACCAGGATGCATCTGTCAATGAAATTACTTTAAAAATTATAAGTACATGAACAGAGTACAACAGACAGGGCCGCATTAATAACAGGGCTAAGCGGATGCCCAAGCAAAGAGATTGTGATTGGCTGTGCAGTAGATCAACTGGCTATCAGGAACACCTGAACTTTTCCTGGTGGGTTGATCGCCAAAAGCCTGCCATGCTCTCATTTATCAAGCACTGTTATTTAGTGGAGCCCATGGGAAACAACCATCAAAAGCCAAGCGATGAAACGGTGCTACCTGATTAAACTGCGCAAGCATCCAGGAGACGCAGCACACGAGCAGCTGGACCCAATCCAGCCCTGATGATTCTCCTCTTCTCTAGACAGAAAGAAGACCTTCTAATGATGAAACTATTTAAAGTAAACTCCTTAAGGCAGTCATATGCACACAATTTGTTGCTGTTTGAAACCTGTTTGCTTTGACCTCATATCTGGTGTTAATGCTTTTAATGTACTATAGCCTGGAATAGGTTTATGTTTCATTTAGAAATACAATACATTGTATTATAGTAGTATTGTAGCATCTCTATATGTTAAAGATATCATTTTTTTAACACAAATTATTTCTGTGCTAGAAAAGGCTGTGGCACCAAGATAGGCTAATATGAATGGGGTCCTTGGATTTGCTATAGTCCCAGGGCCATATGTTTTCTTGACAACAGAGCACAGAATGTGGTATCTGACTGTATGCGCTCACCTTGACCTTCAATTTTCAGAACTGCAAGTAATATCAGTCATGATTTTCAGCACCTTTTTCACTCATTATTTGTCTGGACTTGCAAATGTAAAGACATAATTCATAAATACGAATTCATAATAACCAAAAAGATAAATGGACACCACTTGTTAAGTATGTGCTGATGTCATGTGACAAACATTTTGAGATGGTGTGTGTGTGTGTGTGTGTGCTTGCTTGTTCAAATGATTAATTTCATTTAAAAATGTAAAAATGCAGAATGTTTTATTGTGTTTTGGGGTAAGCAGTGATAGAATATACAGGTGTCTCATGCCATATGTAAGGGGCAAGGGTTTGCACAACGTGAACCGGTGCTGTTTAGCAAATTAATAACAAGTAGTGTGACAGGTTTTCAAATTCGGTGTACCACAAATTAAATAAATAATAATAATTTTGTTTACTCAAATGGGGGGTGAATTAAAACTAATCAGCTGCATTGATTCGACTACTGGACCTGCTGCAACTTATACCACAGTTCAAATAATAATTCAAGTTGGTTTAACTTAGAAATTTAAGTTACCAGGTAACTTAACTACTAATTTTGTTTGGTTTAACTTAGAAATTTAAGTTACCTGGTTGCTAATTTTGAAAGAATTATATGTATTGCTATGTTTTTGTAATATTCTTATTATATCGGTATTATGACTGCTGTGAGCAGTAAAAGTAATAGCATGCATTACATTTTCTCAAATATTCCTCAAGTATTATTCATGAGTCATTAATGGGATCGTTAAGTGACTTACAATTCCCATCCCTATACTGGAGACACACTTGGTAAATGCTTTATTGTTACAAAAAGCCATAGCTCATGACAGTAAAAAAAAAAAAATCAGTCGTTCAGAGTTCATGTGCGCTGTCCGTGGTGCTGAAAAAAGCACTGAACCGGTAAAGAAACCAAAGCGCGTAACGCATATCACCGCGCTGGCGCGTCTTTAGTCAGATTATAGTCTATTTGTATTTCCATCGGATTATAAGAACCCGCTCACGTGCTTGGTAACCATTTCATTTTCTATCCTCGTGTCCGGCACTGTCTGTTAGTTCCAACTGACTTCCCCTATCGCACTCTAAGTAAAGATATGTCTTTTTTTTTTTTTTTTTTTTTTACCGCTAACCAAGCTCAAAGTCACAAGTTTCCGCCGACAGAAATCCTGTTTGTGTGCATGTGGAAGAGCCGCGCTTCAGGCGGAGGCATGCGTGCTTATTGGCAGTGAGCAGTGAAGATCTTCCCCAATAACGCCCACTCTCCAGCATGCTCCAAGACGAGCAGACGCTTCGCGTGTATTTGTCTTCTAACTCACCCATCTATCAGGATGATTTTGCGAGAGGGTTTCTTCTCGAGGATCTACACCTCTGACGGATTGGATTGTCCTGTATTTCAGCAGCATACGGATATGTATTCTTTATTGCAAGGTGAAACTGAAAAGCCAAGGAAACTAGATATCTGATCCACCGCACCTGGGAAGGGTCTAGCACAAGAATGGGAACTATTTTTGCGTGAAAGCAAAAGTAACGGCAAATTGTATTGCGTAAAGAAAATGAAAGCATCTTGTTTTGTTTTTGTTTGTTTTTTGGTGTGAAGAACATTAAGGTACTGTGCAACCGTACCGAACCTGTCTGATCTTTCCCCCCGGCTTTAATACCGCTTTAATTAGAGCTATCCCACCCCGTCCTCATCAAACGACCACCGGCTGGCACTTTACACCGGAGGAGAAGGAGCATCGCAGAGGAAAAGGTAACCTAAGACTCTCTAGAACAACCTTGTTGGAATTAATATCAGCTATTTCCCTCTGTCTTGAACGTTTTTGATTTCAGATTAATCTCGAGCACAATCTGATGACTGTAGTTTATTATTATAAATTAGTAGTGTGATGTGCTTCCAGATGCAATGATCTCTATGTGTTTCTGTGGATGCTGAGTAATGGTCAGCAATGCACCAGAGCCACGATTCTCCACATCATGAATTTGATAGCTCACTTTCTCCTCTTTTGCATATGCAAATACTTGAGTGGTTTGCGTCTTGCAACGGGACTTGTGATTTGAAATGATGTAAAATTATGAACTATAGCGTTCTTCTAATGTTAGGGTTAGGGTTGTGGGTTAGTTCTGCCTGATAAGATATTTTAACCATGGTGGCAGCACACCCTGATAGGTTTTTCTGCATGACAAGATGTTCTACCCATGTAGCAGCACATTTAGTACAATGGTTGTAGATACATCTTAGATGTTTTAAAGACTGATATAATTTAACAGCTAAGATGTGTCCAACATTTATTCTCAGCCACTGCCAGGTCATCAAAGCCGTGTTATTTTTTATTGATATACATGTGGATTTCTTAACAATTCATTCTTATGCAAAAAATGTCTTGTGAGAATCATCACCACTGTTCTATATAAGTTCAATAATACATTTCTGTGGTAGTTGTGCTTTAAAATGAAGATAACCCCCCCTTGATCCATGTCTCTTCACAACCAAAGACCAGAAATTGGAGGAGTTTTGAATGTCAAGTTGCAAAGCTCATGATGTCTTATTCTTGTCCACAGGTAGGGGGTGTAGATGCATGCGTGTGCATCGCCTATAGCGCCTGTAGCCTGAAAACATTTGACTCATGATAGGTGCAGGTGGTTATTTCATAAGCGGTCTTAATTTAATCTGCATGGCATGTTAGTAAACATACGTTTCGTTCCCTTTAATGTCATTTACCATCTAAGTTGTGTTATTTCATTGTATTTGTTTTATTGGATTTGATATAAATGATAAAATTGATATAATGATACAATTATACAAATGATATAATTTCTCATTCCGACTAATATATTAGTCAGTTGCATTTTTCCCAGAATGACCACATGCAGCCCTTCAGTTTATTGGATTCTACTTTATAAGATGATGGATAGATGGTTGGTGGCATTCAGATATAACACGGCAGGACAAATGAAATGCATGCGTGCTGTACAAATTCACAGAGCTGTATTTGGGACAAGAACGTCCCGTTAATAGGCACATGGCGATGCCATTTGTTTAAGGAGTCACCATTTAACTGTGAGAACTGGGCTGGCAGAACAGTCTAGTTTTTCTGCATCTGTCACAGCGACCACACTATGGTTATTTTCTCCTATCTGCTGCATCATGATGCATTCCCTGTTGTGTGAAATGAAGAAGTGAATTTTGAATTAGATTGATTTGCACCATTTTATAGTTTTTTTGTTGTTGTTGTTGTTGTTGTTGTTGTTGTATTTCGGAGCTTCTACTGGTGTCAAATGAACAGTGTGAGCACACATGACAGAAAAAGGTGTGCTAAAAGCTTACAATTGCACTGATTGGACTTCTACTCTCCTGGTGGAACCTTTCTGAGCTTATCAGTGTCCAAATGGTTTTGAGTATTTTTGAGCCAAAAGAAAAAAAAAATCTACTAAAAAAATAATAACCTCATCCTAATTCCTCCAACTGAGCGGTGAAATTTTAATGGTTTTGAAGTTTAGAAAACAGTTCATCTACACATCTCAATAAGTTTAATAAATATGTAATAATAAATATAAATTTTTATTTAATTATAATTTAAGCACTTATATAAATGATTAGTTATTTATTTGTTGTTTATTTACTCGTGTGACACTGAAGACAGGAGTAATGGCTTCAGAAAATGCAGTCTTGCCATCACAGGAATAAATTACATTTAATTTAGATGTATTAAAATTGATAATATCTTAAATTGTGATAATATTTCACAATATTACTGTTTTTACTGTATCTAATAATTGCCGTGATGAGTGCAACTACTTTCAGAAAGTTTTACCAGCCACAAATTTCACTATGTGCTGAGTTCTTTAGTGAAACTCTAGATGGTGCAGGTTGACGGGTACTGACGTAAACTGATGATATTCACAGCGTTAACTACTTGGAAAAAGCTGATTCATGTCGCCCAACATTAAATGGCTGGTTAGCATTCACAATAGCAGTTGCAGCGTGCTTTCAGGGTTCCTCCGAAACCCTCCACCTTCCCCAGCACCACTTGTATAGATCTATATGCAATGTCTTACATATGTACAGCAGCATATTAGTGTATGTATTGGCAGTGGTCCTGTTCTTGTTCTGAAGCAGCAGAGTAGCAAACCAAATACATTGTCATATCCATTACCATGCTAAAGAACTGTCATGATAGAAATGACAAAATGTAATCATTTCAAATGTAATTTAACCACCAGTTGTTGTGTAATTCTGTAAGACCCAGTGCATTTGAGAGGAATATTTTAGACTTTTCCCCTTCTCTGCCATCCATCATGAGCTGTAGCGCCCACCAAATATGCAGACGAGGCCGTATTCCGAGTGCATGCTCAAGACTGAACACTCCATCCCGGGCTTTTCAAACAAACTGTCATATTTTCAGCATGTGGTAGGACGAGGGTGCACACTCCAATCTCCGCAGAGAAAGACAGGGAGTGGGCTCACTATGAAGCAGAGTGGTGCTCTGGGATGATTGGAATGGAAGTAGAGAGCAGGGCGAGGGAGAGGGAAAGGGTGAGGAAGTCCTCCCCCCTTCCACCCTCTCCCAGTGGTGCAGAGTTCTGTATTAACGAGAGGCAGTGATGAGTGGGGTCTGCAATTACCCTCAGGCCTCCGTCACGCCACAGCTGCCTCGGCTTGCGGCTAATTGCTCCGATGTATTAGCCTGTGTGTTGCTCTTCTATTACCTATTACTCTTCCTCCTCCCACTACGCTTAGCGCGGCCAGCGACCGCTCTAAATGAACTCTTGCCACTTTTGAGTTGATGCCCAACAACAGACTTTCACCAATGGAGCTTAAACGGCCAGACGTGTAATTTTCCAGTTGATCTGGTCTGGAAGCCAATACAGATACACAGTGCGGACAGGGAGATGTAGGCGAGGCTGTAATATGGGTGGGGAGTGAAGCGGAGTAACGGATGGAGGAGGTCAGGCCTGTTCTTCCATTATGTTGTAAGCACATCAATATTCTGCTTAAACATTTCACACCTCAGCAAAATCAATGGCTCTCTGCTAGACCTGAGGAGGCTACTAAAGCTCGGAGGCTTTAAAGGCTAATGTGTTTATCTTTGGTATTAGCGACAACTCACTACAAATTGTGTTCTTTGTCGGTCTTGTTTTATTGTAAAAAAAAAAGAAAAAAAAAGAATAAAATATAAATGAGTCAGCGATTGGAGTCTCCTTGATTTAATTTTCCTTGTAACGTCGGATAGGATGCCAGCAGCACTTGAGCCACCAACTGTTACTTTCCCCCAGAAAACTGGCAAAAATGTTGAAATCCATAATGAAGATGCAGCAGCCATGAGAAATTTAACTTTAGTTACGGATTTCGATGAAGGTCAAAATAAATGAGAAGCGTAGTGTCATTCCACAGACATTCCTATTCGAAGAGGATTAGATTTCTCAGAGGACCCAGAGTTAGACGGGGGAAAAAGTAGGTAATTTGCTTTGTTTGTGAGAAAAAACAAAGACGTGTTTGATTTCAGAGGATTAAAATCACAAAGTATGTCTGTGAAACACAAATTAACCTGACCTCCTCAGGGAAAACTAGTCCTGTCCAAAAAGAGCTTAAGAACGGGAGCTTTCACAGTATGCAGTTACCACCGCTCTCACTGGAGTACTCACATTTGGAATAATACAAGGATTTGGCAGTTACATTTTGTATGAAACCAGTTGTAATCAGGATCCAAAATAAGCATTTTGTTGTTGTCCAATGGCAGGTGAACAGAGAAAACATGCTGGCCATATTTTTTAACCAGCTATGAAACTTTCTTTCTTCTTTTTTTTGTATGTATGTGTGTATATATATATATATATATATATATATATATATATATATATATATATATATATATATATATATATATATATTGAGAGAGAGAGAGGATTAAAATCAATTGATTAATTATATATATAATACATAATTATTTATAATTATTATAATATAATTAATTTTGCACCCTGATTTTAATGTCACTTGGTATTCACGAATTTAAAGTTATATACACAACATTATTCCAAAACCCAGAACTGTAAATAGTTCCTTAGTGTTTCACATATTAAAAATGCATGTTGATAGTGTTTGATCAAGTCCTTACCAACAGTTCTTCCCACCATAAGCGGTTTTAAATTCCAAATGTATAAAAAAATATGTGAAATATGACCCAGAAAAGGAAGCATTTGGCTCTCTCAGTTCAAATCCAGTGTTCAGTCTATCTTCAACATTGTGTCTGTTGGTATAATTAAGGTTTGCTTAAGTGCACTATTTGTCCTGCACTTCATAGCCCTCCATTGATCTATGGTTACAGCCAGTCAAACCACAGCCAAAGCCTTTACTAATCCATTCTGGGGTTCCAGCAGAGAAACAGATCCAGCACTGTGGGAAACCATCACTTCCTATTTGGCCTTTCAAGGATGACCGATCCCTACAGTCTGTCTTCTTCTTTCCTTGGCTCAGTGAAAATCATTTTATGACTGGGTCTCGGCACAATCGTGCTCACCTCCGCCTGACTGACACCGGGTCTGGCGTTAAGTCCGAGTGAACGCTCTGCCATCTTCATTCGGGACTGATCGGCAGTTAAGTGCCCCCCGATCACATGACCACAAAAAAGAGACAATATTAGAAGATCTAGCAGTTCTTATCCTATGATGCCATATATTCAGACATGTGGCATACACTGACAAAAAAATCAATTACCAGTAAATTTCACAAATAACTGCAAGTAAACATTGAATGAAATGTGACATGTTTAAGTACAAAGACTGAATTAGCATCTTGTAGTAAAAAAGCTTTTCAACTTCAACAAATCATTTTTACAGTGCAGTCACAAGCTCACTTTTATGATTTTACTGGGAATTATTGA
This sequence comes from Opsariichthys bidens, assembly GCA_037194245.1. Lineage (NCBI taxonomy): Eukaryota > Metazoa > Chordata > Actinopteri > Cypriniformes > Xenocyprididae > Opsariichthys > Opsariichthys bidens. The sequence goes on along the minus strand of CM074284.1, from coordinate 9,403,570 downwards.
TATTAATTTTCAGAACTATGGCTCACAAATTGCATTCAGCACAGATTTTGTGGCTTATTTTGTCAGCCTTTGAAAGTTGACTATCGGAAACTTTAGGCCCTACTTTACAGACACTTCCAATTCCCACTAGTCAGTACCAAAGAAAACTTGTCTTGTAAAACTCAGACATAAAGTTAAATTCTCAAACTCTTCTTTTTATCTGTTTCATAAGTGTAACGAATCAAACGTGCCCATGGAGCCGAGAGGGTTTAAGTGACTCGAGATAGTAGGACTTGAATGTGTGTGGTGGGTTTTTTAGTCAGATTCCCTTATCAGGCCAAAAGTGTGAAGGCCATTTCTTTCTTAAATATAACAAAGATATGGTTTGTGAAGTGAAGGTTAAGCAGTTAAACCATAAAATACTTTCTCTCTCTTCCGGTTTAATGAACAAAAACAACCAACAACCTGAGTTCACAGTTTGATTCACAGAGTGTAAAAAATCTCTGTGGTGCTTCTGTATTGCCCCGTTTGATTTGTCGAATTATTCGATCTTCTGACACAGCCAAAAGTGAGCAAGAATAGAGGTTAAATTTGGCTGGAAAAAACCATCTAAGTACCTCCGGTTTAAAAAAAGTGAGATCCTCATCAAATGTAGTGCCTACTAATGGTGAGGTCATATTTACGGTTGCTGATCGAAATGTCACAGACAAAATCCTTTCATTCCAATAGGAATCCATGTGATCAGGTGTTTTGGGTGAAGGTGAAAAAGTTCCCCATGCAGATTTCGCTAGTGTTCAATTTCATTATACAAATTTGCAGAAAACTGCTTGGTGTGGAAGTGACTTCTGTGTATCTACGCTGTAGTCAATGAGACTTCATATCTCACAATAGGTGATATAGCCTAAATATGAACTATATCTCACAATTATCTTTTTTATTTTTATTTTTCTCTCCGAGGCAGAAACTAGCTTTCATTTTTTGGGAAACTCTGATAGAGGCAAAATTTTCGCCTACGGCGCCCCTCTGTCATGATGGGCAGAAGGGGTTTTGGAAAGCGTTTAGTGAAGCCTTTTGGAAATTGCATTATTTTTTCAGTTCCCTTTAGTGCTACAACATGGAAAATACCCAGTGTGCTTTCACTCCATTGAGTAAGTAAAGGGGTTGCCAAAGTGAATTTTTACAGTTGTCTCTGCTTCCTGTTGATTTTTGTATTCATCCTTTCCCAGCTCATTGAGATGTGTGAGTAGCTGTCATACACACTGAGATATTGTAAACCTAAAAAACAGAGCATCCTGAAATGGATTTCATCTCCGCTGTGTTTTACTGGCTGGCGTGTAACTGCGGGGAGAAGTGTGTTTATCAGCATTGTCTCTTGACAGTTGTCTCCAGCTGCACCTTCAGTGGTGATGGAGTCAATCATCCATGACCTTCGACTACACCTTCCTCTGGCTCTCTCTTTCAGTCTCTGGCGTTATCTTTCAGTCTCTCTGCGTAGCTAAGCTCAGCTTTGCTTCTTTCTACGCCATTCAGTATAAATAGAAATGTTTTCAGTGGCCATCTGCCTGTTCTCATTGGCGGGTGCGGCGGGTCAGATTATGGGATCCGTATATAGACATCCGGCGGGATGGCTTTAGCGTCTGTTCCAGTCCTCCTCCTGCCCACGTGCATACAGATGTGCTGCTCAGGGTTTCATTGCGGGGGCTTCTCTCACGAGCTGTGGATTTATTGAAGGTGATATGGCTGATATATTGCAAGGGATAGTTTGTGTATGTGGGTTTTGTGGGAATTCTGTGTATTTGTCAGCAGGATTACACTCTGGGGTGGATCAACGTTCCCACAAAGGGTTCATGGCAGATTACTGCCATAATCTAAGCAAAACAACAACAAGTTTCAGGGGCAATTTCTAGAATCTTCGTCTTAGAAGGGCTTGACCCCCTACTTGAGAATGAGCTGATGTGAATGAGAGGGTGTTTCTTGCCTGAAGTGGGTAATTGTGGGTAATGGGTAATTGTGATTTTATTCCTCATAATTGCTACTTTGTTACAACACGAATTGTGACTATTTCTCATATGTCTCATAATGTGACTGTATATAAGCAGCGAAATAGTTTTGTTTAAAATATTTTTTTAGGAAGTAATAAAAGACTATGCAAAAAAAACAACACTACTTCACTAAAAATACTTTACAGTAGTTAACTGTCATGATTCCCCTGTGTTTCCTGTGTTCTATGTTCAAAGACTTTTATTTTCATATTCTGTTCGTGCTGTGCCTGTGTTCTCTTCCTGTGGTTTGTTCCCGTTTGGCCTTTGGCTTCATCCATACTGAGTAGGTACCTTGCGACCACTAAAAAAGTATGTTCTATAAAATATGAATGTGTAGTGTGAATGTAATCTTGACATTCGCCATGTTGTCATTATCATGGTGACCTCAAGTGTCCATCCACACTTTAGAATCTCACAGGAAGAAGTACTGTAGAAGTACCCTTTTAGAAGTACTGTGTACTCAGACATACTACTCGTCACATACTATTTTTCACCTAATATATAGTAGGGAGGTATGCGATTTCGGATCCAGCCTTTGTCTCCTTAGTGTCCCTTGTTAGTTACAATGGTTACAAATCATCTTCACCTACCTCTGATTAGCATCTTCTTGCCAACTGCATTTATACCCTTGTGTTTCAGTCAGTGTTTGCCAGTCTTTATGTAACCATTCTGGCACAACTCCCCCCTCGAACCAACGTCTTCACCATGTGAGGTGGGCATGCTAAGAAGGACATTGAAGACCGCAGTCTCTAGCGCATCTCTTGAGGCAAGGGGAGTGAGGTTTACCTGAACACTATGGTCTTTAGCGGTCTCTCACTAGCTTTTCTCCGTTAAACTCACCACCCCCTAAACCTCATTGCCATCCGGGTCACGGCACCAATATAACCCCTCCAGGTCTACTCGCACTGCTCCAAGTGGTTTTCGAACAGGCGCTTCTGACACGGGAGGTGGGTGCACTAGCAAGGACACTAAAGACAGCAGACTCAGATCAGGGGAGTGAGCTCACTATTTGTCCTCCGTTACACTCACACCCCTAAACCTCACTCCCATTCGGGTCACGGCACCAATGTAACCGCTCCGGTCGTACTCGCCCCGCTCCGAGGAGTGCTCAAAGCGATGTTTCCAGCATAGAAGGCGGGTTCCCTACAAGGACCCTAAAGACCGTAGTTTCTAGCGTTAGTTGCTAGAGGAGTGAGATTTACCTGCACAGCTCTCACTAGCTGGCCTCCATTACACTCGACCCCCCCTAAATCGCACTCCTATCCAGGTCACGGCACCAATGCCACCCCTCAGGTCCTACTAGCCCTGCTCCGAGCAGGACTCTATCATTTCCAGTATGGGTGGTAGGTGCTCTAACAAGGGCACTAAAGACCACAGAATTTTTTTTTAGCATCATGAATTTCAAATTTTTACTTTATGTATTTAAAAACAGGGTCATCATAGAAGATGCGTATTCAAGTCAATGTTTATATTAATTGCATTTATAATGTAATTTTGAACAAATTATCATGTCAGTGACCCATGGTTGCAAATTTTATCGCATTTTATATAGGGATTTCATTGGAAGGGAGAAATGGAGCGTGTTTGTCTGACAGCTGTGTTCCGGGGAGAGCCAGCCACCTACAGTACTATCGAGAATGTTACTGTTTAGTGATAATGTGTTAGACTTTTTAATAGTGGTTAAGTGAGTGTTCAGAGTGAAAGCCTGTTAAAATAGGGTCTAGCTGCTTGTATGTACACTGTACATGAGGACTAACGTCATAGGAACAATAATGGCGTGGGAACAGGATTGAGAGAGGTAAAGAGAGAGAGGCTGCCCCAGCTGCTCTTCAATCAGATCCTGTCTGGCCCGGTTACTTAATGCTGATCATATGATTTAATGCTAGATTAAGCACATGCTTGACAGCTAAAATGCCCCCTCTCTTAGCTAAGAGTCACTCAGGGTTTATTGGCCTCAAACAACTCTCAATCTGCCCCCATTGCTGAATTATCACAAAAGCATTTCACCAAAACACAATCCAGAGTGCTGCAGGAGATGTTTTTTACTCTTTTGTGCTTTTGACCTTGGCTCTGTGAATGCAATGTCGCTAGTTCAGAATGTAATGCATATTGGGCAGCATCTAGGAATGACTTGAAAACCATTAAGGAGTTTGAGAATGGCTTCTCTGTGCCTTGCCTCAGTTTTCACAGTTTCAAACAGTGCAAACAAGAAGCCTTTTTAGAGTAGAGTAAAACTAATCCTACCCGCCTCCCCTTATGTAGCAGTGACTTGATTGCTACAATGCAGAGGACTCAATGTGTAATCGACCACAGGATCTAACACTGATGAGTCAACAAACATCGTTATGCAATACAAGTGCCTGAGACATGTGCTTCTTCCAGTTTTCTGTTGCTAGATGCTGTGCATATTAATCTATAGCAGTCTATCAGAGCAAAACAATAAATTTAGCATTGTTCTAAATTATGAATGCCTGTCGCCGCCTCTGCAATGTGACTTTATGGCCTGGTGTCACACACAGGGTTTAGATTAAGCCAGGATTAGGTCTTAGCTCAATTAGGATATTTAAGTAGTTTTTTTTTTTTTTTTTCTAAATGGGTCTTAGGAAAAAAAAAATACTGGTGTGTATTTTGAAACAAAACAATGGCACTGACATATTTTAAGCAAGTTGCTTTCACTTAAAACAGTTCAAACATGCATTTTAGTCTGGGATTAGTCTTAAACCTTGTTTTTAAAACCAGGGGTATATCTCACAATGTAACTGTATCTTACTATTGTGACTTTATCTATTTTTTTTCTGAGTCACAATGGTGCTTTATTTCTTACTTTATATCTTACAATTGCGACTTTGTTTCACAATGTAAGTATATTTCAATGCAAATTTATATCTCGCAATATGTCTATACTATATCTAATTATTGCACCTTTTTCTCATTAATTTCTCACAATGTGAGTTTATATCTTACAATTTTGACTTTTTTATATATTTCGTAATGTTATGTCTTGGAATGTTACCAAATTTTTCATTATTACTTTATGTGTCACAATTTCGGCTTTAGTTCTCATTTATGTCTTGCAATCTGACTTTATATATTACAATTTTGACTTTCCCATTTATTTATCAGAATTGTGACATTATATCTCATAATTGTGACTATATTCCTCATGATTATGACTTTGTGTTTTACAATATGACTTGATTTCTGATTTTAAACTTTCTCCCATTTGCCTGTTTTATTTTTTACTATGAAGTGAAAACAGGGTTCTATACTAGAGTGCTAATAACACTTCTCAAATCCTTGTAGAGCCTGACCAATTGTTCTGTTGCCACTAACATTAGTTGTTATGGAACTTTAATACAGCATATTGAAAGAAACAACTTTGTACTTTGAGCTTCGTAAAGGCAAATCACAGCGTCTTGTTGAATATGTGCTGCTAGTCAGGCACAACATATACTTGGCAGGGGAGTTCCATCAAGGTGAGAGGTGACTTCGGTGGATGGAGAGGGCGGAGAAGTGTTCCCGAATCTGCATGAATCCACATGTGTTTGCTGGTGCGTTCACAGAGCTTTATTTCTGAGTTAGCAAACAACTGACATAAGGTATAATTTTCTCACTCTAAGCTTGCTTTGTTTTCATTTAACATCCAGATCTGTCGGGTCGCATCTGCTGTGATGATCATGAATCTAAAAAAGGGGGAAGAAAAAAGCATTGTGAACATTCATTTGGAATAACCATTTATTTTAAAAGGAAATCACAACGTTCATATGGCGGAGGAGTAGTTTGAAGTAATGTGTTAAATATGTTAATGAACATATTTGCTTGCAAAGGTAATTCTGCTTTATTCGTACATTCCTTAAACTGTTTTTAGATGTAATAATGCAGGTAGTTTGTTGCCTAATTATGCAATTTCTAGGGAACCACTCTAAATGAAATCATGAGCACTTCAAATTTGCATGTGCCATTTTCCTTCAATATGCAACTATCCAAAAGCACTTCCGGATAAATTTGAGAAGTATGCACGTAGATTTTGTGTATTCAACCTTTTTTCCCCAATTGTAAACTCAATGAAGCGATGCATTGTTCTCACATCTACATGTTTCTCAGCGTTCTCTTCCATTCTCTTCATTCACAGTCACCACAATTGTATGGATACTAATGAGTGGGTTGCTTGGTAACTACAATTTGTGTGGCATCTCCCAAAGAACACCTCACAGTCATTAAGTCATTTATTCTGAGCACAAACAGTTTGGATTCCCTGTTCTCACTCTCTCTCTCACACTCTCTCTTTCACGCATATAGCTGGCAATAGCTCAAACGCTGCAGAGTGTGAGAGGCTGGTCATGTGACCGTTTTGGGCACACGCTGACTGAGAAGTGACTGTGTATACAGTGACACGTCTGTATGGGGGAATTGTGGGGATGGCTGGAATTAAAGAAAACAAGAATAAAACGACTAGGTCTGTAAGCAGATAAGCTGTGCTAATAATATATAGAAATAGAATCGAAATATCATATCAGCAATAATTTATTTATTTATCATGATTTACTTTGTTTATATTTGTATGCATTTATTTATTTTTTATTAAATTTTATTTAAATATTTCATTCAATTATTATTATTTAGCCAGAAAAAGATCAGAATGTCTCAACTCTATCTATCTATCTATCTATCTATCTATCTATCTATCTATCTATCTATCTATCTATCTATCTATCTATCTATCTATCTATCTATCTATCTATCTATCTTTTCATTTTCTTGCTTAATTTTGTATATATTTGTATGTATTTTATTTAATAATTAATAAATTATTTTTATTATTATTATTTAACCAGATACGATGATTTTAGACATAACAACTCAAATGTATGCATGTAAGCTTGTTTCACTTTCACCACAATGGTTCTGTCAGATCTTCTATAGTATTCAGCAGAAATGATGAATAATAATGTCCAGAGGAAGAACAATGTTTACTGCAGATTTAGCGATAAAAATATATGTGTTATGAAACTTTTGCTCACACAGTACACCTGTCCGTTGCATTACAGCACTGTGAGAGGTTTGAGTATGTGCAAAATACATTTTGTACATAGCCAGTACTCCTTCAGAATTTCCTTTTAAGATGGATAGTTGGCATGAGTCCTTGTATGTAGGAGGTGCTGAGTTTTCTAGCATCACTTTGCTACTACATTCTTGGTGTTACTACCTCTATCACACATTAAGACCATGCAATGGGTGTATGGTTTGAGAAATGTTTGATTCCGGAAGTCTTTTGACCAAAGGTGGTAATTTACTTGAAAGCATAATTGACTTGTTTTCAAGCTCCACCAGGTTTTTGCAGATGTGTGAATTAAAGGGCACAACCATTACAAAATTACTTTGATTTCCGTGCAGAATTAAAGTCATGTGGTGCAACCAACATGCAAAGCAAAAGACAAATGAAGACAAAAACAGAAAATGTAATGGTGAAAATGAGAAATAATGCTTTTATAGTTGCTATTGCTGAAATAACTAACCATAAAATAAATATCTAAAAAAATGTTACTTGAAATTAAACATTAACTTAAAGAAAATTAATATATATCTTTCAGATTAAGTTAACTATAATAACCTTAATTAGTAACTCATGACAATTGTAAAGGAGAAAATAAACTGAACTAAACTAAAATAACAATATACTAAAAATGGAAATGTTTTTCCATTCTGTTTTTCATGTACAGATGACAACGATGTCAGAGCGATCCCCGTCCAAGGAAACGAAAAAAAAAAACGCAGGCTTATTCTGCCAGGCCAGTAGTTGGCGATGTCACCTTGTAAAGTAACTATGCGCCTAAAGACTGAACACGTAATATACATGTGTATGATGTCACTGTTTTCACAAATTAGCTCTTTTGTAGTTTACACGGAGACAGCATTTAAAAAAAAAACTTGCCCTTTGAAGCCTGTTTTCAAAAGTTTGCATTTTCAGAACCCCCAAAATGCCATTGTCGTGTAAATGAATGGCCAAAACACAAGAAGTTTTCTTTTTTAGTTGAAAATGTTATTGACACAACAACCCCTAAATTGATACTCTTCTCTGCAATTTTATAAAATAAATTCACTAGTACATTTGTAAGACCTTGTACGTCTATTATTCTTCATAATGGACACTCTCAGTTTTCATTGGCCCAACTCTTCCTCCTCACGTTCCTCTTTAACTCCATCCAAGGAGATGTTCACAGGTATGAATAAATCTTTCATTGTCCTATCCCACGTGGGAGTCAAAGCATCTCGAGTATTTGTCTCCTTCAAACTTTCCAGAGTTTCAAACCATTTCACACTGCATGCTTCCTATTGTCATCAAGGTTGCATTTCAAAGGTTCCAGTGGGCAAACAGCCTTGAAGAAACGTGGGTTTGGCTGTTTCCATTGGCTGATCAAAGGACCAGGGTTGTTGTGACAAGAACACGACAGCTCCTGGATCACAGGCCCTCAAGACCTGGATTCCCTCAATACCGTTGCCACTGGTACTGGAATGTCTGACACCATCTGATGTATGACATCTTATGAAGGGAGTGAGAAAGGCAAGTGGCACATCTGCGGTAACATCTCTCTTCTTGCTTTCTGCTGCTCATCATCACATTTCCTGACTGTGGCCAATTGTACCTTGAAGCTTCCACACATCTGCCTTTTCTTGAAAAACAACCAGCAAACAGATTCCCTCCTGAGATGTGATGCTCCAAAAGATCCACCTTTTATTGTATACATTATTAAACACAGACAATACATTGTTTGTGAAGTTTCGCCGGATGCCACAGTGGCATCAAAAGAGTTAAGCTCCCGTTGCATCAAAGCGTCTAACCTCTGATGATTTTGCATTGAAAACAGTGACAGCTGCTCCGAATTTTTGGGTGGAGATTGTGAAATTACAGATGAGGAGGAAACAAGACTTCTCACTGAGAACAAAGAGGAACACATGGAGATTTGCCACTGCTTAGTACTTCCCAGTTTCAAGGCGCACATCATTGTACATAATGCAGCGGAAGAGGCTCCCCGCAGTGGGCAACTGCTGAAGCGCTGAAAGTGGGGGGTTTGCTTGGAGGAAAAGAGCTCCACTGACTGGATATCTGGTGTGTTATGTTGGGCTTACCAGATGAAAGATGGCTTTTGTAGAGCAAGTTACTGAGAGGCGCTTGCTGCGTGGACCAATGTTGTTCATTACCGAGCAAGACTAGAAAAACACAAAGACTTTCCATTTGTACCAAAAATGTCACAAAAGTTGAAAAAAGTTCTCTGTGCTTTATACTATACTTTTGTCTTTTTCTACAGTCATTGCCTACTTTGCTGTTGATGATGTGTATGTTCTCAGTTTATGTAATATTGTTGTGTCCTCCTTACTGTAGTTTTGTTCTGTCATCCTTAATGTCATCTTGTTCTGTCATTCTTACTGTCGTCTTCTAGTTCTCGTATGAAAACAATTGGGGAGTAATAATACATTGTTATATCAATATATCGCAATATATGACGAAATGTATCATTGATGAAATTGATATGATTTGAGATATAGAGTTAGTTTTATTCCAGGCTCAGCTTACTGTGTTTATAAGATATAATTCACCCCAAAAATGTAAATTCGTCATCACATATCCACCCTGATGTTGTTTCAAACTTATACGATTTTGTTGAACGATTTGCTAAAGGTTATTTAATGTGCATTCTAAAAAACATTTTCATTCCATAAATGACAGAACAAGACTATAGTAAAGATGACAGAACAGACTAAGTACGACAGAAAAAGATGGCAGTAAGGACGACAGAACAAGACTGCAGTAAAGATGATAGAAAAAGACTACATTGAGGATGACAAAACAAGACTACAATAAAGATGAAAGAACAAGACTACAGTAAAAATGACAGAATAAGACTACAGTAAAGATGGCAGAACAAGACTATGGTAATGATGACAGAACAAGACTACAGTAAAGATGACAGAATAAGACTACGGAAATGATGACAGAATAAGACTACAGTAAAGATGACAGAACAAGGCGACAAAACAAGACTACAGTAAAGATGGCAGAACAAAACTACAATAAAGATGACAAAATAAGACTACAGTAAAGATGACTGAATAAGACTACAGTAAAGATGACAGAACAAGGCAACAAAACAAGACTACAGTAAAGATGGCAGAACAAGACTACAATAAAGATGACAGAATAAGACTACAGTAAAGATGACTGAACAAGACTACAGTAAAGATGACAGAACAAGGCAACAAAACAAGACTACAGTAAAGATGGCAGAACAAGACTAGGGTAATGATGACAGAACAAGACTACAGTAAAGATGACAGAATAAGACTACAAAAAAGATGACTGAACAAGACTACGGTAATGATGACAGAACAAGGCGACAAAACAAGACTACAGTAAAGATGATAGAACAAGACTAGAGTAAAGATGACAGAATAAGACTACAGTAAAGATGACAGAACAAGGCAACAAAACAAGACTACAGTAAAGATGGCAGAACAAGACTAGGGTAATGATGACAGAACAAGACTACAGTAAAGATGACAGAATAAGACTACAAAAAAGATGACTGAACAAGACTACGGTAATGATGACAGAACAAGGCGACAAAACAAGACTACAGTAAAGATGGCAGAACAAGACTACAATAAAGATGACAGAATAAGACTACAGTAAAGATGACTGAACAAGACTACAGTAAAGATGGCAGAACAAGACTACAATAAAGATGACAGAATAAGACTACAGTAAAGATGACTGAACAAGACTACAGTAAAGATGACAGAACAAGGCAACAAAACAAGACTACAGTAAAGATGGCAGAACAAGACTACAATAAAGATGACAGAATAAGACTACAGTAAAGATGACTGAACAAGACTACAGTAAATATGACAGAACAAGACTACAGTAAAGATGACAGAACAAGGTGACAAAACAAGACTACAGTAAAGATGGCAGAACAAGACTACAGTAAAGATGACAGAACAAGGCGACAAAACAAGACTACAGTAAAGATGGCAGAACAAGACTACAGTAAAGATGACAAAACAAGGCGACAAAACAAGACTACAGTAAAGATGGCAGAACAAGACCACAATAAATATGACAGAACAAGACTACAGTAAAGATGACAGAACAAGACTACGGTAAAGATGACAGAACAAGGTGACAAAACAAGACTACAGTAAAGATGACAGAACAAGGCGACAAAACAAGACTACAGTAAAGATGGCAGAACAAGACTACAGTAAAGATGACAGAACAAGACTACGGTAAAGATGACAGAATAAGACTACAATAAAGATGACTGAACAAGACTACGGTAATGATGACAGAACAAGGCGACAAAACAAGACTACAGTAAATATGACAGAACAAGACTACAGTAAAGATGACAGAACAAGGTGACAAAACAAGACTACAGTAAAGATGGCAGAACAAGACTACAGTAAAGATGACAGAACAAGGCGACAAAACAAGACTACAGTAAAGATGGCAGAACAAGACTACAGTAAAGATGACAAAACAAGGCGACAAAACAAGACTACAGTAAAGATGGCAGAACAAGACCACAATAAATATGACAGAACAAGACTACAGTAAAGATGACAGAATAAGACTACAGTAAAGATGACTGAACAAGACTACAGTAAATATGACAGAACAAGACTACAGTAAAGATGACAGAACAAGGTGACAAAACAAGACTACAGTAAAGATGGCAGAACAAGACTACAGTAAAGATGACAAAACAAGGCGACAAAACAAGACTACAGTAAAGATGGCAGAACAAGACCACAATAAATATGACAGAACAAGACTACAGTAAAGATGACAGAACAAGACTACGGTAAAGATGACAGAACAAGGTGACAAAACAAGACTACAGTAAAGATGACAGAACAAGGCGACAAAACAAGACTACAGTAAAGATGGCAGAACAAGACTACAGTAAAGATGACAGAACAAGACTACGGTAAAGATGACAGAATAAGACTACAATAAAGATGACTGAACAAGACTACGGTAATGATGACAGAACAAGGCGACAAAACAAGACTACAGTAAAGATGACAGAACAAGGCGACAAAACAAGACTACAGTAAAGATGACTGAACAAGACTAGAGTAAAGATGACAGAACAAGGCGACAAAACAAGACTACAGTAAAGATGGCAGAACAAGACTAAAATAAAGATGACAGAATAAGACTACAGTAAAGATGACTGAACAAGACTACAGTAAAGATGACAGAACAAGACTACAGTAAATATGACAGAACAAGACTACAGTAAATATGACAGAACAAGACTACAGTAAATATGACAGAACAAGACTACAGTAAAGATGACAGAACAAGGCGACAAAACAAGACTACAGTAAAGATGGCAGAACAAGACTACAGTAAAGATGACAGAACAAGGTGACAAAACAAGACTACAGTAAAGATGACAGAACAAGGCGACAAAACAAGACTACAGTAAAGATGGCAGAACAAGACTACAATAAATATGACAGAACAAGACTACAGTAAAGATGGCAGAACAAGACTACAATAAATATGACAGAACAAGACTACAGTAAAGATGACAGAACAAGATGACAAAACAAGACTACAGTAAAGGTAACGGAACAAGACTACAGTAAAGACAGTACAAGACTACAGTAAAGATGACAGAATAAGGCTACAGTAAAGATGGCAGAACAAGACTACAGTAAAGATGATAGAACAAGACTACACTAAAGATGGCAGAACAAGACTACAGTAAATATGACAGAATAAGGCTACAGTAAAGATGACAGAACAAGACTACAGAAAAGATGACTGAACAAGACTACAGTAAAGATGATAGAATAAGGCTACAGTAAAGATGGCAGAACAAGACTACAGTAAAGATGATAGAACAAGACTACACTAAAGATGGCAGAACAAGACTACAGTAAAGATGTCAGAACAAGACTACAGTATAGATGGCAGAACAAGACTACAGTAAAGATGATAGAACAAGACTACAGTAAAGATATTAGAATAAGGTGACAGAACAAGATTACCGCAAATATGGGAGTGCAAAACTATAGTAAGGATGAAAGAACAAGACCAAAGACGACAGAGAAAGAGTATGTGTTAAAATGTTATTTTAATTTGCTCACATTTGGAATTATTTTCAGAATGTGTTTTGTGTTATTTAGTCCATTTGGTGTTTAGAAACACTCCTTACATCACACAGTATTCATGTAGAGAAACCGAAATACACTGGCAAATCTATTGTGCTCACCTAAAAGACACAACACAGAACACTACAATAGTAGATCAGCTCAGGCACTTTTTTCCTCTGTGCTTTCAAGATTTCAGAATTTATACAACCAGTATACAACTAAAATGTCTTCTTTATTTCAGTAGCAAAGTTTTCTGGTCACATTGTACGAAGTGGTTTCCATTGGGGATATAAATGGTTCAATAGTCCTAAAGTATGTTGTCCCTGAGGGCCACCTATGCAAGGCCAGGAACAGGACAAGAATCACACTCAGTTAAAGCTCTTGTGATGGCAGTAAGGGCAAGATGTGGGCGGTTTTTCCCTAGAGACCTGCTACCCCCGAAAAAAAACAAAAAAAAAACAAAAAAAAAAAAAACCCCAACAACAACTAAACGAAACACTGTAGCTATATAGAAAAGCAATTCACATTTTTCTGTTTGTTTCTCTATTGTTTGTACTCTCTTTGTGCAAGCAGTAAATTGGTAATTAGCGTGATTTGTTTAAAAGCATAATTGACTGCTTTCAAGCTCCATCAGTGTGTTTCGTGGAAAAGATTTTTATTTTTTTCCCCCCAACAATGTGTGTGAAGCCCTCATTGCTCTTACAAGGGCACAACAATGACAAAATCCCCATTTGGGAAGTTTCCCACAGGGAAACAACTGCGAATGTGTGCTTTTCATGCCTTCTCTTACTGGAGATTTTCATCGAAGCGTCATCCTACACCTTTTGCAGTTACATAATTACATCCAGAGGCTATTCTGTCCATCATGTCTACCCTTGTGTCCTTGGGATTCACTCCATTTTTCTTGATGTTCCTCGTTGGAATATGCACAACGTGCTAATAGCATCTGTGCCAATCTGGAATACAGTACCAACATGTAAATGTGAAAGATTTATCGTTCCAACCAATCTTGCTTCACCTTCGCCTCCTTCTGTCTGAGTATATACAAAAACACATGTCAGTTTAGTACATAAATGCCCTGTGGGTAATTTCCTGTTGTTTTACAAGGACGTACAGGGTCAGTTACTGTTAAATGCTAACCGGTAATCCTCCCCTAGAGGATCTGAGATGACACTCATGTTTATGGTGCAAAATAGAGGTTTGAATATGATAGAAACGTTTAGCTTAAAGAGATACATAATTAATTCTGGTGTAATTTTCTCATCCAGTTATCCAAAAACCGAATGACTTTCATTCTTATGTTGATCACAAAAGGAGAAATTTTGAAAAATGTATTGGTTGCTCTTTTCCATACAATTAAAGCACTTTTCTATGACTTCTGAAGCCATACATGTAAAGATTGATGCTGCACATACACCCGGATGCAAAACCTTTCAAAATATACTACATGCATGAACTCAAGAAATCGACACATTGCATCAAGCGCTATTTCTCTCCACAAGTCATTACAGATAAAAATTGTTTAAGGTAGAGTTACGTGTATCCATTAATCCCCTCACACAAGCGTTCCACTCCACTTTTAGACACGCACTCGCAAACTTTCCTAAGCACTTTCTCTCGGGGGAATCCCTGCCGCCATTTTGAAGTGCGTTCCACTTTGTGAAGTGGACGAGGGAACTTTATTTGTACAGAGCCTCCCTCCCTGACCGAGTCTACTTCAAATGTACACTTCAGGCAGCTCCATATATCACGAAGCAGCACGATTTTACGTCACTACACTCTACAATATATTATTATTATTTTGAATATTTAAAACCACCCAAACACACCTATATGCATGTAGAATGTTTCATTAAACATTTTCATAAGGGGAAATAAATAAATAAATCAAATCAATAGTGGATTCCAAGTGATCAAGGGCTCCAATTCAGCCCACTGCAAAGGTTCCACCAGTAGTGGGCACTGATGCAACCTAAGCAATTATGTACATCCGAGTCAACGTGACTGAGGGAAGTTAACGAGGGAAGGGCAAAACGAGCTGGAAAAAAACTAGCTTGAAAAAAAAACGAGCTGGAACACAGCCATGGTTGTCTGTTGTTGCTGCATGCCCAGTAGTTTGTTGTTCCTTTCATTTCTTTTTTTGACTGTTAAACAACAGCCCGGCCATCGTTGCCACCTTGTGGACAAACTAATTTGTGTAAAAATTGGAGGCATCATCACCTCCAGTGAGCTGTTAACTATTTGAACACATTGTTCATACCAGTTGTGTGCACTGGATAAAGCAATTCATTTGTTCTATTTACATGCACCAAATTCTGAAAGTTATATATTATCCCCAGACCTTGTGATTCAATTTACCGTGCATGTGCATAACTATTGAAATCATCTGATAGAATTTGTGCAAGGCGAATGTCAAGATTTCCAGTGAATAGCGATGCAAATTTCTGTATATTCCTTCCACAAAGCTACTGTATTATTTCAGAAGTCTTTAAATATGACTCATTTGTACCACTTTTTTGATACTTTTATGGTGCATTTTTTAATTTTAAAGTTTGAAAGTCCCAATCCTCAAAAGTGTACCCATTATACTTGAAAATTCATTTAGTGTTGCCTTTTAGGGGAACTTGCTGCTATAACTGGAATATATACATAGCTTTAAATGAAGATAATGTATGGTGGTGTAAGAAAGCAGAAAGGAGAATCATACTGCAGCACAAGAACAAGTGAAGAGGCTTACATCCCGCCGGCGCACATCTGTCAGGGTTGGTTTTACCTCAGCTTCATCTCTTCCTGCTCGTCTTCCCCAAGTGTAATGTCAAATCATGAACCTGTTAACCTTTTTACAGCACAGTGCACTGAAAATGAACCAACATGCTTGTTTTCACCTCATATTTATTAAGCTTGTTTTAATATGAAATAAAAAAAAAAAAGTGGTTATACAGGCTTCATTGTCCTTGAAAGTCTTTATTAAGGATGCCGTGTTTCCAGGGTCTCTGTT
Organism: Opsariichthys bidens; assembly: GCA_037194245.1. NCBI lineage: Eukaryota > Metazoa > Chordata > Actinopteri > Cypriniformes > Xenocyprididae > Opsariichthys > Opsariichthys bidens. The sequence continues at coordinate 9,387,379 of CM074284.1, read as the reverse complement.
CATGATTGGATAATCCTACTGAGAATGAAAATATCATTAATATTTGTTGAATGTCGATAACTGATATATCTCGATGTGCAGAGGCTTTTCTTTCTCTTTTTTCCCTCTATAAGCTTCTGTAATCAGTGCAGCCAAATCCCAAATCTCTTGTCACTAAGCGTTGAAGTCATTTTAATAGAACGGTCAAGAAATATTTTGAGAAGCAAGGCAATCTGGGACACTTGCTTATGTGTGCGTGCGAGGAAAAAAAGAATCGGGCTAACAAAAAGACTAAGAGATCATAAAATATGAAGGATCTGGTGGCTGGTTTACATGAAACCGGAAGGCAGCACAATTTCATTGCGTAAGCTTTTTATGCTTTGGGTATGTTTTGTAACCTGCTTAAAAGGGGAATTTGGTCAGCGTTACTCATCAGATGATGCGCAAGAAAAGCTAGTTTCGTTGGTGAGACATATTTAATGCACCCACAACTGTTGTTATTCATCCATTAAATATTTCTAAAAGGGACTCTAGTGACTGAGGGTTCCTCGACATTTTCAGATGCATATCAGTCGTACAAAGAAGAATACTGACATTGAAATTGGTTACAATAAATGATGGAAAACTGGGAATGTAGAAGAACATTTTGTGCATTAACTTTACGAATAGTCAAATCTAATTTCTGATGCATTAGAAACAGACAGGAAAATTAGCCGCATATTAAAATTACCCTTTAACGGGGAGTACAAAAACAAACATCACAAAATTATTAACCACTTAGAGAAAAACAGCACTTAATGTCTCCTACATACGTCACACTCTTTGTTGCTGTCATTCACATTCACAGACTCAAGAGATCTTTTACAGAATCTATTAGTTTTGTGAGTTTTACATCTCAACTTCTCTTATATTATGGAAAAACTGTTGAAGTTTCAAATGTTTTTGGCTCTCTGTTGTTGTCGATTATGAATGAAATTAATGTTTAAATACATTTTGTGGATATGAATGCACTTACAAGGCATGCAATCATATTTTTTTAACATTTTCTAACTATAACCACCAAAATAAAAATAAAAATAAGGGAAACAAATCTTACAGCTTTGGTTTAGATATATTAAAGGTGCAATATGTAGTTTTTCATCCGCTAGAGGTCGCTTATTCAAAACAAAGGCATAGCTTTATGAGGCAAAGTTTGAGCGAGGAATCTTGGGACATGTGGTCTTCACCTCACAGCCGGTGGAAAAGAATCGGGATGGGACTCGGGCAGAAATAATGCTCATGGATGAGATTATTAAAGCTACTGTAGTATGAAGCAGAGCAGGACCGAGTGTTGTGGAGCTGAACGAGGCCGATGGATGAGAGACGAACACGACACACTTCTCGTGAGCAGCTGAACTTTTAGTATGCCACGGTGCCGCTTCCGCTTTTCCGGTCATGAATATGAGGTGATGCAGCTCCGTTTATCATATTAGATACATTTGGGTTTGTTGAAAATGATGTTGTAAAATTACTCTGTGCATTTGCTTGCCGGCTGCTGTGAGACACTTGTTGCACTCTGCAGTAAGATAGATTGATTTTAGAATATCATATTAAATGCTGGAGGGGCTGTGTTGATAAATGGCATGCAATTAATTTTAAAACGTATTGTATGATGAAGAAAATTCTGTATTACTGTTACTGAAAATAAAGCTGCATCTGACTATGCTATGTTAGCTACTTGACAAAAGAGATTTTCTCTGGTAAAGCATGGTGCTCGCAGAAAATCAAGAAATTTAGATTTAACAAGTAAGACTAAACGTGTTGAGCTATATTACAATAATTAGTTTTCTGTCTATAAATGTATCAAAACAGATGTTCCCTTGTCTGTGTTCCCACATGTAAGATATATTAAAGTGTCTTTGGTGTTTACATGCTTTCTACAAAATAAAACTGGAAACCGAGGGTAACGCGGATATAATGCTATTTACAGGCAACAACAGTTGAGCTATTCTAAGTACTCAACTGAACAAAATATATAACACTGGCCTAGTGGTTTTTAGATATTTTACTGCAAGAATTTTACATATTGCAGCTTTAACCAAACATAAATATTAATTGGAAAACAAGCAAAAAAACAAACAAACATAATTTCGCTATTATAGCCAAAACACTTGAACACAAATGAGGTTAAGCTTATTAAACTTGTTTGTGTAAAAATATCTACAATCTTTTGAACACATGCCATGGCCATTAATTTAATAGACATATTAAGCCTAACAATTTTCACAATGCATGCAAGGATACCAGAAAGCGACATGACCTTCTGTTCACATCCACCCACAAAAATGACATTGATTGTCCATCCAAATATACAGCTGTAAAAATTAAACAAGAAATATTTGAGCACTGGATATTTCTGCTTTTACTATATTGTTCCATAGTATATATGTCATTTTAAACAAGTTATATTCACACACACACACACACACATATACATTACATATATATATATATATATATATATATATATATGTAATGTGTGTGTGTGTGAACTAGAGCAAAGTAACCCAGTATTGATGTGGTTGGATGAACAACTCAGGCAGTTTTCACAGACAGATGTTAGAGGTCACAGGGGAGGAAGAGCTTGCATGTTGAAATCTTAGGTGCTCAAGTGCAATCCAAAAAGGCACTATAAGGTTGTCATTTAATTTTACCCCTCCATAAAAGCCCAGGTAGAAGCCTCCATGGGCCAGCACTTAAGAAGCATTAACTGGCAGTTAAACAGATAAGTGGTCAGTTGTGGCACACATCAGTTAATTAAATGTATTTTGGCCGAGTCTTTAGATGTCTTTAGGAACAGTTTTCTAAAAAAAAAAAAAAAAAAATTAAATGATTTGGGAGGGAGATGCAGTTGAATTCACTTAATTAGACATGCTTTTTTTTGATTTTCAAAATTTAATTTATAAATTTAACGGGGACATGGAATTTGGGAAAAATAAGATGGAATTTGAGAAAAAAAAGTTGTTTGTTAAACTATTAATGAATTGTCATTTATTAGTTTCATGATTTTACTTAATTATGCATGCTTTGAGATTACTAACCTTCAATTTAACCATTAAATTGGAGTCCAGAAAATAAAAATAATAAAAAAATGTTATGGATATAAATTCATTAAAAATATGATATATATATATTCAAAGCATATGGCAGACTGTTTATCTCATGCGGTTCTGTTCAGTTAATTAAACTCTAACTAGGTGAATGTGTCTGGTGAATATGATATGGAAATTATAGCTCAGTTTAGGTTTGATATGTATATATATTTGTAATGCTTTCTGGAGAATAAACATCCCGAGGCATCTGTTTACTCCTACTTCAAACATTTTGCTGAATGTTTCATAAGATACGACAGGTAAATGACAAGCTCCAAAAAAAGCATCCCTAAATATGTCTCTGCCCGAGTCGGGTCTGTCATTTCTGATGATGAACTCAATTAAATCTTCACCTTTAACTGGAACAGTGACAGAACAGAGCGCAAAGTGAAATGATTTCAAAACCAACTTATGGTTTATTGTTACATGAGCATTAGTGTGTAAACCAGAGAAACAAAAATCAAGGGTTATATTAATACATAATGTATAATGTTTGCAAATGCAACATAAATGGATAAAAAAAAAATAGCCTTAGTATGTAATGTTGAGCGCTATCACAGATTCACATATATCTGTCTATTTAAATTCCTCCATATATATACAGTACTGTGCTCTACTCTAACCTGTATACCGCATATGGGATCCAGTAAGAATCGGTGACACATCTTCACAGTTCTAGGTAAGTCAGAGCTTAAAGCAGGCAGTGTACAGCATAAAACTGACTGCAACAGACTAAAAATAGCGCCCAAAGACTGCAGAAACTGTTATAAAGGGCAAACAGAGAAAAAGCAATTGCAGGGTGATGAGATATGTGGTGTAAACTTTGGTGCAAAATTCCCCCTGGAGTTTGGTGTCATTCAGGGGAGATTAGGAGGTTTTGCCACAATTGCCTCATTCCCCAAAGCATTCTGCAAAAACAGTTTACCCTAGCAAGCTATTTGTTATTATATACACAAAATGTGATTCTGATTGGCTGAGAGGTTTTTTTTTTTTGTTTTTTTTTTTCCCAGCCATGCGATATTCTATCCGTATCACCAACGTTTCACCATTAATTTCACTCCGCTTGCAGCATTTCTCACAGAGAGTGTCATGGTGGAGGAGCAAGCCCACTATGATTTTACAAATACTTCTTTTACTGTGTCAGAGTTTTTTAGGCAAGAATGTAGGTGTTAAAACTTTAAATATGTGGTTTGTTTATAAAGATTTGTTTGCTGTCGTTCAACGCTCACGTGTCCCGCCGAGAACAGCCTCTTCTTTAATTTTGCCGCAGGCTCTGTTATCTCTATAGTGGTTAAACAAGTGATCTAATTGGTCTATAACCAATCTAAATGGTCTCAATCTATTGTTTGTTCCAGAATAAATATTTTTGGCTGAGGGAAAAGTTTCATAACTTTATATTCTACATTTAATCCTGTATCCTTTGTATTTTTGACTGAATTGCTTCGCAACTTTTATAATGGCTATTGTTGTTTATTAAATATTATTGTTCAATGCATAATATCTTATATAAATAATAGTTGTTTTTAATATTAGTATTTTGTTTTGAGAAACGGTCTCTGTGTTAGTGATGGTGATTTTGACTACAGTGCAGGTTACATTGTCACACCATTAAATGGCGACAAAAACTGTCTTCATGGGTGAGTCAGTAACAAAAACTTATATTGAAAGGAACTGAAACAAGGTTGTAAACAAGGGCATTATTTTTACTTTAAACAACACCTTTTAAGACGCAACCAAATTGACCCGCGTCAATCCCGATAACCGTTGAAAGGATACTTCGACAAACATATCACTTTCCTCAGCATATTATGAATATGAGATTGACGTTTCAGAAACAGGTAAACACACTCGCTCATTCTATCTCTCTCTCAAAATACTCAACTCTACATAATATTTTTAGCATATAGCTTATAGCATTTAGCGTTAAAGTGTTTTACATAATAATACTTTTACATATAATAGTTTTTAGCAAGAGTTATTTTGTTTCTAGTTCTAAAGTGACGATTTTGAATTAGTAACAGAGGCTTGGGGTCAACTGTTAAACTGTCAAATTTGAATCTGTGGCGGAAGGAAGGAAGTAATTCCACACACAAGTTGTTTTTTTAAGGCACTCCATTGTCATTTTTTCATTTTTTTTAAATTTACACACTTGTGTCGTCTAACTGTTGTATAATCGTAATATGGCACTCGTAGTCGTGCTATATGGCTGTATATCAGCACGCTGCGGTTGCCTATAGCCGAATATGTGTTTGTTTGTTGTGTTATTTTTATTCTCAATTCATAAGATGTCAGAGCTGGGTTAAGTATTTGGGTTAATGAAGGTTTAGTGAGAGATTCCTCTATCTACAGGATGAAACTGTAGGGGGTTGTTAAGAATGCCATGGCTAAGTGGTGTCTTGGGTTCTCCGGCTATGGAGAGTATTAGGTTAGAGTAAAGGGTTTTAACACAGCGCAGAAAACATGAAGATGCCTTAGTGAAAGCAAAGGCAAAATCCATTAAGTTAAAAGTAAGTTGGCACCGAAGTCATTTTCCTCTGTGGGGAATAAGCCTCAGCTGAGTTAAATCGCATTGCGCTGCCACCTTCATCCCTAATGCTGAGCCAGATATTGGCATGGTATTGATGTCATGTCTCTTTGTAGATTTTAGTTCAAAAGCATGCTGTGGAGAGGGGCTATAATCTTCCTATTTGGTCTCAATATTCAAAGTTTTGATGCAAGTTGAGAGATTCAGGAATAGACACGTTTGACCACGTGAAAGGGATGATGACTTTTGAGGGATGGTGGGATATATTCTGAGTTAAACGATAAAGCAGTAGAAACTTTCGGTGGTGTAACCTAGTGAGATTCAAGAAATAATATTAAATCCTATTTTTGACATATTTTGATATTTAAACATGAAACATGAAGCATTTTTTGGTTACCTGATGAATAATTTTTAGTGTAGTCAAAAACATGTGTATCCACGTGTTCACTCTTAAAGTAACAACGACCTAATATTCCTCCTGCTGTCTGTGTCAGATAATGTTAATCAAAGAACAAAAGAAAATACTCACTGCTCTTGACTGAATAACTTTAACTTCAATTGTAAGGATTAATCTGTGTTTAAATTTTACAGTGAAGACTATCCATTTGGTTTACATTTGACTATTTTATTCTATTTCTGTTTTATTTATTTATTTTTAATACTGTCTTTTTTAAAAATTCAAGCGGTCCGTGAACCGATCATCAACTTCATCTAGTTCATGTATAGCATCAAACAAACATGAATGAACATCAGATGGAATGCTGTTTCAAGAGTGGAAAGACGTGAGGACACACAAAAGTTCAAATTCACCAATGTTAATCTACTAACTCCCCTGAATGCTTTGACGAACAAAATGGCAGATTTGGGGTTATGATCGGTTAGATCGCATGTCAATCAAACTGCCGGTGAGGCGTCAATTGATCAAAGTTTTTATGTAAACAAAAGCCTTGATTAAAATCTGTTCATCATATTTGGCTATACTGTCTCTTAAGAGGATTTGGTTGCTTGATTCATATGATTTACTGTTACGACGTCATACTTTCTGAAGCTTGAAAATATTGATTGCCTAGAATTTCAATGGATGGACAAAAATTATGAGATCATATTAAAAATGTCTATATGACAGTATATGGCTGTTTTTCCTTGTTGTATCAAAAAGGTTATTGAATATTGATTTTTTTCAAGGTATCTTATTGAAGTTATATATTATTGTGACCACTGATTTCGTTAGTTGGTTGGTTGAAAATGGTTGATTGATTGATAGTACTGGTAAGAAATTGTGGAAAAATTACAATTTTTTTTACACTTTTATCCAGTAAGGATGCATTAAATTGATCAAAAGTGACAGCAGACACAACAAAATGTCATTTTCTACTTTAATTTTGGTCAAATAGTTGCAGCCTTGGTGCTTTTTAAAGATAATTATTTGGGATTTACATTAATTATCATCATATAAATTACGATTATCACTCATCTCTGTGGTAAATATCAACTAAAGACAACTATGTGTGTGTATTTGTGGGATTGTCAGTTGCATGCACGATAAATTTTGTCAAAAAAGATCCCAGACCCAATCTACACTGCAAAGACAATGCCATTAAAAGCAGCGCATAATTTTGTTTCTCTTCAGTGTTTTGGGAATATTTAAAAGCTTTTTAACCCTAATCAAAAAGTTTTATTTTTGATGAACCTGTCAAAAAGAAAATTTGAATCAAAGAACAATGGTGCCGATCCCATCCAACTGAACTATTAGGATAATTATAGTGCAACAAAATTAAACATGTAATTTCAGAGCGTCTAACAATTAAAATAATAAGCATTTCCTAATCTTAAATGTATCACTCTCTTCCCTTGACAGAGACATTATTAGCTGTTTAAATCAAGTCAAATGGCTTTATTTAAAATAAAAAGCAGTCCGTTTTTCTCATGCATTGGTAGCCTGAAGCTGAGATTGCTTTTCCAATGCGCCTCAGGTCACTTTCTCCCGTATTTCTCGCTTTTACGGCAAGGTTGAAATAATGAAATAAATTATCAACGAGATCCTGTGCGGCAAAGCCTCAGGAATAGGTATGTGGAAAATGTGTTTCATGTCTTTTGGTTTCTCTTACTCCCTGTCTCCTTATACTCATTGGGAAAACAGTAAAGCTGAGAATGAGGTTAGGCTGGTTTATAGTAGATCCACATCTCCTCAGAGATATTTTACTCCCCTCTCTGTCTGCTTCAATCTTTCCTCACTCCTAAATGAAAAAGTGTGATTATTTCTGTGGCAAGTTGCTGAGGGGATACATTTATAATTTAAGCTTCGTTCACTCTCCCAACCGGCACAACAAGTTGAGAATGTCATTTTGGTTTCCTCATTGAACACACTGATCCAGAGCAACATGTTGTTTTTATATATATATACACACATATACATACAGGTGGAGCTGGGGAAGGTGGAGGGTTTCTGAAAGCACACTGCACTGTTAAGCAAATGCTACTCATGTATTTGAAGATTGATCACGCAAGCTCATTGGCTACTAATACAGCAGGAACCAATTGTCTGTGTCCTATAGATAATGATGTGATCATGAGCAGGATGAGTTAAAGGACCTATTAGCCTGCGCATCTAGAGTGTCATGACAGAACTTCATAATGGGTCTTTAATAGTGTACTGTACATGGGAGGAGAATGCTTTAAAAAAAGGTTATGAAGCTCAATATCCAAGTACCATGTAAAACACATGTTTTCTGACACATAATTTTTGAAGTAGACAAGCCATTTAAAATGTAGTGGGTTTAATTTTTAAACACTCTCTCAGACAGCTCCTCTGACTCCAGGCTGGATCACGTCTGTCTGTTGAGAGTATGGTGAGAAGTGTATGTGGAAGGAGAGGTCTATTTCCTTTTCTTCTGACTTGAAGGTGACCTTCGTGGTGACCTTTAATATCTCACATCCCTTGAGTGACAAAAGCAAAAACTCTTTTGCCCTCAGAGTTCATTCATGTTTGTGGGGCTCTCTGGCTATCAGATCTTCTGGATGCTATTCCCACCAACGTGTCATCTTTTAGAAGCGTTATGTAAAAATGTTGGAAATGTTCAGAAGCCTTCTTGAAATATATACTCTAAAAATGACATGTCAGTTGAAAAGAAAGAAAAAAAAAAAACTGCTTCATGTGGTAACATGGCAACTTGCGTTTTATACTGCATATGAAGAAAACACTTTTACAACTACTTTCACAACTATCGAAACGTACCCTTTCAGATGTTCAAAAGATATTTCACAGACATCTTCAAGATGTTTAAAATTAAAAATGTGTGTGAATCTGCTCTGTTAAAGATGTTTGTACAGAATAATTAGAATGTGAAACTTTTGTTGTTGTTTTTTTTTCAGTTAATATTGCTAAATTAACCACAGCAAGGTGACTTGACTATCCTACAGCATAGAATTCAACTACGGATAAAACAATAGTTCTGATAATAATTAAACCAATCAGAATAAACTTTTAAAGAGAGAAAGATAAAGTACAAAAACAGACAGGGGTTTCTTAAGTTTGACAAACTACTATGCTAGAAGCATTGTTTGAACCTGACTCTAGTGTCGTTTTTTGTCTAGTGTTTCATAAAACCCTGACACAGCACTGTTTAACAATAACATTAATTACAGCATCTATCATGTCTTGTGAAGCACATGACCAGACATAAAAAACCCACCAACAACAACAAGAACAACAATGCAGCAAGTATTTCTCATCGAATTGCACTCTTTGCCCTTTTCTGCTATTATATTCTTTTCTCTGTTTTCACAGGAATTACATTAGAACTGACAGTCTGACAAGAACTGCTGTCCAATTGTCCATGTACAGCAGAGACTGGGGATGTTTTTTTTTTGGCAGTTCCTCAGTCTTTTTTTGTCTTGTCATCTCTAAGTCTTGTTTAGGATTAAGGATTTTGACTTTGCTAGCAGACTGCTTTAGCTTTAAAACGGGATACTGCTGCATATATGCTAGTTTCAGAGAGCCAGACTTTTGGTCAGCGTAAAGTCTGATCCACTTTGTAGCTTATTCTGCTCAACAACCAGCCTATTCCAGGCAGAAATGCACTGATGATATAAATGGCAACTTTTAAGAGCATTTATTTATTTGTTTGTTTGTTTGTTTACTGTTTAAGTGCAAAAAAGCTTGTTAGTTGGTATAGGGATTTCTATCAGTGCATATCATTCATTCATTGTTATCCATTCTTTCGTTCATTCATTCAGTCATAGTCATTCATTCATTGTGCTTCATTCATTCTGTCTGTCATTCATTAATTCTATCATACATTCATTCATTCATCCATTCGTTCATTGATTGTCATCCATTCTTTTGTTCATTCAGTCAGCCATTGTCATTCATTCATTCATTCATTCATTCATTCATTGTCCTTCATTCATTCTGTCTGTCATTCATTAATTCTATCATACGTCCATCCATTCATTCATTCATTCATTCCGTCTGTCATCCATTCATTCATTCTGTCACTCATTCATCCGTTCTATCTGTCATCATCCATTCATTTTTTCATTCATTCATTCATTCATTCACAGTCATTCATTCATTGACATTCATTCATTCATCCATTGTCATCCATTCATTCTGTCTGCCTTTCATTAATTCGATCATACATCAATTCATTCATTCATTATGTCTTTCATTCATTCCTTAATTCATTATGTTATCCATTTATTAACTCTGTCACTCATTCATCCATTCTATCTGTCATCCATTCATTCATTCCCTTCTTCCATTCATTCAGTTAGTCATTTTATTTATTTGCTTCAGATCAGAGCGTGCATTTTTCAAAAAAAGCTTGCCTTTTTATGCACAAACGAGTCTGATACTACATATTGGCAGGCTTTATATCTCATAGAACAATGATCATATTTCTGTCTCTTTCCTTTTTTTCTTTAAGCCGAAACCAACACTGGAGATGTGAGTGCTTTACGGCATAAAAAGTATAATTTTGTGGATTTTTCAACCCCATCGCTGCAGTATTACACTATTATGGACTTCTCAAGTGACTATTTAACCATTATCACACGGACGTCTCTGTGTGGCCACATGCTGCCTCATTAGCATTAACATGTTGATCTCAGCCCCTTTAAGCACTCGTGTTGGATCTCTATGCGAATGAGCAGTGCTACAGTGGTACGTGACAAAGGGATTTGTGAATGATGGCTTCTAATAGGAGAGCCCATTAGGCGTGCGCTGTGGTCTCCTCACAGTAATGATGAGAAGGCTTGCTGGGGGTTCCATCTCACGATCCCTCTTAGCCTCCATTAGCATTACGGCTCACAGCCTGTCTTAACACTAAGTCTACACTGAGTTCCAAACATTGACGTTCATTGAGCACTGGCCTTTTCCCTTGGTTCTGTATAGAGAAGTTGTGTATGAAGAGATGTACACTTCAAAGGTAGATGTTTGAAAGGTAGACAAGAATGTATTTCATGAATTTTGTGCTGTCCTCTCTGTTTATCTTATGGGGGCCTTTAAGAGCATGATGCCTTTCTGAGTCTTTTATTATTATTATTATTATTATTTCTGCTGAGAATAACAACACAAAAACTCCAGAAGACTCATGTTCATTTGTGTCACTAAAAGGTGTTGGGGGCTTAGTTATATTCTTCACTCATGAACATTAATTAAGTTAATGTCTAGAACATCCACACAACATCGTCAACAGAACACTCTTCATTTATTTATTTACTTTTTACATAAAATGAGTCTGTACACAAATAAATAAATGAATCCTCGCAAGTCATGTCAGACAAGCTCGGATCAGCCAATTCTCAGCTGATCCACATCTACCTATCACAGCATCCTTATATATAAGGTCCATTCAGTATTATCAGCATCTTTATTACATAGCAGCTAATTACCCTCCTCCATCCCCAGCTCCTCCTCTCATCCACAGTCAGAACTTGCAGATATTCCTCTTCAAATCAGTCATTTTACTTGAAATATGTTTTACATTAAATTAATGATCATTAATGATATCTGCAATGCATTTTTGTTGGTTCTGTTTGCCCTATTGGTGCTCCCTGCTCTTGTCTATTCTAGGATGCATGGATGGGCATGGAGCTCTTGCCCAGAACAAAGCCATACCGCCAAAGTTCCAAAAGTTACAATAGGTCTAACTACAAAGATAACTAAAACAAAAGAGTACCCCTTTTTGTTAGTTAAATATAGCGGAAAATCAGCAAAATGGTGCCTGCAAGTGCAATGCTGGAAAGAATATCAATAATAAAACATGTTTTGTTTCCTAAAAGCATGCTGGAAAAATGATTTAGAGTCCCAGAGTCACTTTTGTGTTTGTTTTGAATGCATTTTTAGATCACATACAAACATAAGGGGGTGGGTGCATTCTGGGAGACTGTGCTAGCTTCTAAAAAGTTCTAGATTGTGGTGCAGAGAAACAGAGCCTTTACTATGAGCTTAGTGAATTGGGACACAAATGCTGGTGGCGTTGTTGTTTTTAAAAGACACTTCTATGCACATATTCTTTGAGTCATGCGGTAAGCCCCTTGTGGTGGGTTGCGAGGTGGCCTTCCCCCACGATTGCGAAACATGACCACCTGCTGATATTTTGCCCTTAGCCAAAATCCCTACACTGCCGAAGGACTTGTTTATTTTTCCTCTGGTGGAACTGTTTTTACGAAACACGTTTCACAATTACTGTGTGCCCAGGGATAAGGCTAAACGCAAAGACATGGGCAGGCAGGCACAACTCCAGCTAAATATAGCGCAGATGATTAGCTGTGCGGAGAGGGAGCTTGGGCTCGGATAGACTTGGAGGAAGGCAGATGCTCAATTAGAGGGAGAAACAGCCTCCTCCGAGGTTATGAAAAGACAAAAACTATACCGAACGCAAGAAATCTTACTGATATTCAGTTGTTTTGTGTTTAAAGACATAAGAGGTCAGGATTTTTCTATTTAATTACTTGACAATGACAAAGTGGCCATATTATGCCTTTAAAAAAAAAAAAAAAAAAGTCTTGATTTTGTTTTTGCGGGTCTACCAGAATAGGTTTTAATTCTCGATTTTTCAAAACACTCCCCCTTTTTTAATTATTATTTATTCATTTATTTTATTTTTTTACATAGTTTAGATTGAAGCACCTCTCTACCCAGTCAGTGGGGTCCATCAAATGTTTGGTTACCGACTGTGACGAGGAGGCGGTGGGTTGAGATCCAAATGAAGTTTATTAAAAGACGCGGTCAAACAGGCAATGTTCACAGATCAGCAAACAGGATTAGAGGAGACAAAACAGGATCGTGGTCAAAGATACAGGCAGCAGTCGAGACAAGCAGCAAGAATCAAACATCGGGTAAAACAGACAGGATCAAGATCAAGATCAAGATCAAGAACACAGGAAATAACGTTCGGAAATTGACTGGGGTTAGCTGATCAATACTTTGCAAATACTAGAAGTGTGAGTGGTGCTTTTATAGTGGTGTGATGTGAATCAGGTGTGATGGTAATCAGTCCTCAGGTAATGTGCTACAGCTGGTGGGGTGATCAGTGACTGGGTAAGGGGCTTATGGGAAATGTAGTCCGTGTGACTGAATGTGAGTGTAAGTGAGTGAGTGTCCAAAGAGAAGTGCCCTCTAGTGGTTGACTCGGGTACTTTGACTGACAATCGTGGCACCGACATTCTTTAAAATATCTTCTTTTGTGTTCAGCAGAAGAAAGAAATGTATACGGGTTTGGAGAAACTTGAGGGAGAGTGAATGATAACAGAATTTTCATTTTTGAGCGAATTATCCCTTTAACCACCATAGTACAATGCATCGTTAGAGAAACTAACTAGCTATTCAAGACTGTTTCCTGAAAAAGTAGTAGCTTTTTCACACATTCATTGAACTAACCAAATTGGTTCAACAATATAGTTAATGACTTCACACCGATGGAGTAGAGTATAAAGTCTACTAATTAATCTGTTCTCAAATTAATGCCAGATTATTGCTGCATGAACATGGCATCTATCTTTATTCTCCATTGCTTTGCTTTATTTCCAGATGGCTGATGATATTCCAAATGATAATTCTTTTGATAAACTGAAAGAGATAATGAAGTTTGTATATAAATGGAATGAAAGATAAACAATGTAGTGCATGTTGCTTGCTTATTTTGCTCAAGAGCATAAAGTCCACATGCCAGACTAACGAGGAACTATGCTTCTAACCACAGGTCGAGAGCTGTAGTTCCACACATACAGCTTCCCAATGCTGTTTGCTAATGTTTATTGGTTTCAGGAAACACTGAATTGTTCTGTCAAGATGTTGGTAAGCGGGTGACAAAGTGGTTCTGGAGGCTGAGCTCCAGGGCCTCATTAGACCATCGTGAGGCTTGCTTAAGCTCACTCTGGTGGGCGAGAGAGTTTGCTGTGGAGTTCTGGAAGTATGAAATCTCCAGGAATTGACCGGCTGTTTTTTTGTTTAACTGCATCCCAGGCAAACTATGCTGGTAACGAAGCAACCTGCGATCATAGTTGGCTAACAATGCTTTTGTGAAAAGGCACCCCTAGTTCCTGTCTCCGTGAAGCCCCTCTTTTTTGGAAAAGCACGATGTGCTCTGATTGGTCGGCTGGACCAGTGTGTTGTGATTAGTCAAGCACTTCGAGCGTGTTTAGGAAATTTCACGCCTTACCGTAACGGTGAGGTTCAACACACTATTAACACAACTCAACCAGGCTTTGCCCCCATTTTTGCAAATGCCTTAGGCGGAAATTATTTAAGTGAAGAATATTGTGACGTGTACATCCCCAGAAGAAAACCTAAGACTACAATCGAGGAGTTTCTTACTGCTATACAGAATAACATCCTTGAGTGACTTTGTGCTTAGTAACTTTGCAGACCCTTTCATGCTGAAATAATAAACTCTAAAGAAAGTTGAAAATGTAAAAAAAAAAAAAGAAGCACAATAGGTCCTCTATTAGGCTGCAACTATTTATTAATTATCAACTCATCTTGATTTTGTCCCCGATTTAGCAGATATTGCTAATACTATCTTCAATACTGTACAAGAATACTCAACAAGAACTAATTTGGGGCTAAATCATTGACTAATTCACTGATCTTGTACATCCATTATAAACATTTTGTTTTACAGCAAAATGAATTTGTGTTCCAACCATTTTTGCTATTATTGTTGTTGTTTCATGCTTTTGTGGACCAGCAGGAAAAAAAAAAAAATATCCTTAATGTTGAGCGCCATGACATTATGTATGGTATAGATTGTATTAAAAAAAAAAAAAAAAAAAAAAAAAATATATATATATATATATATATATATATATATATATATATAGCCACCTAATATAAAGTGGGACTGAATATTGTTTGTTGTTGCACTCCATTTGACCCAACTAATCCATAAAAACCAACTAACCTGTAATTCCCATCATTCTTAATTATCATTTTTATCAATTAGTCATTGGTCATCCTATATACAAATTGAGCTGAATCTTCCACAAGTTGCTAAGAAAAGCTTCTTATACCAGAAGTCTATTCCCTCCTATACTTAAATGCCATTAAAGCCTCTCTTTCATGAAGCCGGCTGTCTTATCTGAACAACTTTATGCCTGTTACAGGCAACCTACATCTACTGGTTATCAACCGCAGCCCATCTGCTGCCTGGAACCAAAATAAATGAAAAAGAATGGACTTTTCAAATGCTGCGCTGTTCATTATGAGTGCTTTTAGCGTGACCTATTTGAAGGAATTGCTGTATAAGTTAATGCAGAACTTTTAAGCTGAGAACAAAATCATGAGCTGTGGCAAGAGCACTACATTTACTGCGGCAGTTTATGAAGAGAATTGTTCAGAGTGCCATAGCGGTGCATATCAAAACAGATTTACCTTTGTAAATACTGCTTTATTAAGCTATTCACACATGATCTGTCCACTTTTTCAGATGGGCTTTATTGAGATCTGAAGGAATAGATATTCTATTCAATTTTAAGAACTGTATTAAGAAATATTTGCTAACAGGTTGCTTCATGAATATTCATTACCGTGGGTTAGTAATTAATTCTGGTTTTGAGGTTTCACACTGTAAATTAGGACAGTAACAATCATTGGATGAATACCCAATATATATTTTTAAAAAGACCTTGTTCATTTGCAAAACTGTTGCCATGTAAATCCACACTGGCTGTTTTCAGTCTGCTGTTACCATCCTACATTTTCATGTGTCTGTCAGATTCTGAAACTCATCATGTGAAACACATAATAACAGCACATCATATTAAAGCTTCTGCCATTGCGCAAAATTCATGAATATTTAACGAGGAAAGCACTGTTTAGTTCATAATTGGTTGTCGGCTGCTAAACAACTCTCTGTAACATCGCACTGTCTGTCATTTATGATCTATATGAGGCTAAAAGTGTTCATCCTTTTATGTTTACTTTCATTTATTTCATTACAGTGTATATTATCATTATTAGGGGTTCGAGCGTGCAGCACTGAAACCCTATTGCAATCGACCCTTCGCAAAGTTCTGCCCCCTTTAGTTACTGTTGCTATGTCCGACAAGCCATGCGCTCTCACGCCACACATCATATTATTACAAAGTGAAAAATACATCCCAGAGCAAAGAGGACACTGACAACATGTCGACAGACAAGACAGAGCAGGTTATTTTTGATATGAAACAGTTTCATATTTAAAATATTGTACGTTTTTAAAGAAGTTTAAACAATAAATTCCATATAGTGTCTCTTTAATGTGTCGTGAGAGATCGCTGTAGCTCCTCAGTTCAAGCGGCTCATGAACCGATCATCTCTTCATACTAGTTCATTTATAGCATCAAATAAACATGAACGAACATCAGAAGGAATGTTGTTTCAAGCGCTGAAAGACGCGAGTACACACAATTTTTAAAGTTCAAGTTCACGAACGTTAATCTACTAACTCCACTGACAGATTTGACCACTTTAGGAAAAATAAACGCTATGGAAGTCAATGGAGGACGAGATCTGCTTGGTTACTGACATTCTTACAAATATCTTCCTTCGTGTTTCACAGAACAAAGAAATTTAGACAGGTTTGGAACAACTTGAGGGGGAGTAAATGATGACAGAATTTTCATTTTTGGGTGAACTATCCCTTTAAGAGCGCAACAGCCAAATTTCACTGATTGATTAATCAAGTACAGTCCAACATTTTTAGTTTAAAATCGCAAATATCCTGTTTCATAAAGGACCCCCTTGTAAGCTGAAAAGCAGCATCTATCTTTTCAAGGGCAATCGGCAAATCAAATTTTTCAAGGACAATATGTGAGTGTTATGTATAGCCGTACTTATGATTGCTTTTAAAGGCAGTGCACTGACATCGGGACACGCACACGAACGCACACATCCAGAAACACACTCTCTGAGATGACACAAGCAGACGCACGTTCACACACCTTCATCCTCACCCACTGTGTGGTATTGACCCAGCCTGTAATGGACTAGTTTGGAGGGAGGACCACATCTCCACGGAACACTTAGAGAAAAACTGAACTCCACGCACAAGTCACAGCAGAGCAGCTCATCCGAGGCCTGAAGTGTGGGTGGGCATGATAAAGCCGGAATATCTAAGTCAAGCTGGGATCATTATCCCAGCTTAATGCACTCTCTGTTTGGCTTGGTGTGCTCCCACTTTTATTTCCTTCGAGAGGCTTGAGTGCCGTGTTTACTCGCCAATTACTGCTGCTCCCTATCGTTAGAGGATGGATCCTCTCAATTATATATTTTCTCTCATTTCATAAAGAGAGCAATGTAAATGGCGTGTGCCTGGATGCATATCGTATGCTGAGTTAAGCGCAGTCTCCTCGAATCAAAGCAGTTTGGCATCTGAAATCACAAACTGAGCCCACGTTCAGTCGTACGGCAACCCCCACTGAGAGTGTTCGCGATTTCCAGACTATGCCAGTTGGGCGTGAGCACATGTTCCAGCATGTTAGATTTAGCATTGTCGAGTGGGCTGAACGCAGCTTAGAGACCCCGTGAAATCTAAATTTGAATTTAGTCTGTGTTTGTTAGATTTGAGGCCATTTATAAGCACTGTAAGTTAATAAAAATTAACTTTAAGCGGATATACACATTTAAAATGAACAGTCTCTCTCATACTGGAAAACCATCCATCCATCCTTCTGTCCATCGATCGATCTATCTTTCTATCCATCATTCTGTTCATTGTTCTGTCCATTGTTCTCTGTCTATCATTCTCCCCATCATTCTATCTGTCGTATCTATCCATCGTTCTGTCCATTGTTCAATCATTCTATCTATCCATTGTTCTATCTATCCATGATTCTGTCCATTGTTCAATCATTAAATCTATCCATTGTTCTATCTATCCATCATTCTGTCCATTGTTCAATCATTAAATCTATCCATTGTTCTATCTATCCATCATACTGTCCATTGTTCAATCATTCTATCTATTCATTGTTCTAAAGTTCTCTCCATTGTTTTATCTGTCAATCGTTTTATCCATTTTTCGATCTATCTTTCTATCCATCTTTCTATCATTCTGTCCATCATTCTATCCATCATTCTGTCCATCGTTCCATCTATCTTTCTATCCATCGTTCTATCATTCTATCCATCATTCCATCTATCTTTCTATCCATCGTTCTATCATTCTGTCCATCATTCTATCCATCATTCTGTCCATTGTTCTATCATTCTATCCATCATTCCATCTATCTTTCTATCCATCGTCTATCATTCTGTCCATCATTCTATCATCATTCTGTCCATTGTTCTGTAATTTTGTCCATTGTTCGATCTATCTTTCTATCCATTGTTCTATCATTCTGTCCATCATTTTATCCATCGTTCTGTCCATTGTTCAGTCATTCTGTCAATCATTCTATCTCTCCATTGTTTTATCTGTCCATCGTTGGATCTATCTTTCTATCCATCGTTCTATCATTCTCTTCATTGCTCTATCGTTCTCAGTCTATCTTTCTATCCATCCTTCTGTCGTACTGTTCATTGTTCTATCATTCTGTCCATCGTTCTATCCATTGTTCTATCATTCTCTCCATTGTTTTATCTGTCCATCATTCTATCTATCTTTCCATCCATCTTTCTGTCATTCTGTTAATTGTTCTATCGATCGTTCTATCTGTCTATCATTCTCTATCTATCTTTTTGTCCGTCATTCTATCGTTCTCTCCATTGTTCTGTCCATCTTTCTACCATTCTATATATCTATCATTCTGTGTATCATTCTATTGTTCTTTCCATTGTGCTATCCGTTTAGCCATCTAGCTAGTCAGGAAAATCTTAATTTATTGTTGTCTAGAATTAGCATCAAGTAATTAGCAAAATTATATTTATGGCTCAGATGATTGGCTCAACACAACATGCTGCATAACTGAGCACTCATTAAAAACGATAGAAGATTTCAAATTGAGTTCTTCGGGGGAGTCTGGCATCCTCATTAAAACACAAAAATGTATTTTCTGTTAAGTTTAGTGCTTAGTTAATATGTGTGATGAAAATAGGCTCAGTGCTGAAAGTGTATTTGCAGTTGAGTTGCAGATATGCTTATGCTCTGGCTTCACAGCATCACTTATGTAGGCAATACGAATGTTGTTACCTGTTAACAAGGTCATCAAAATGAACATGCAAAGCTTGTATACTAAACTTCCTCTATGAATAAAGAAATCCTGAAATTTGTCTCAGTTGGCCAAATTCTGGTAAAAACTGTACAGTGTGCACCCAGGATAAGATGCCAGGGCTTTTGTGAGAGAAACTTTCACTTCAAAGCAAAAGAGAGGAACTAAAAGGAAATAACGACCTTTGTTCTCAAAACACCAATCTGCGGCAGCCATTAATACATAAGTGCTGCGGTAGGAGGTGGAATGATCAGACGGTGCCGTGACACCCCACTAGAATATTGGACACAGTTCTTAGCTTCTCTGTCTTTTTAACCTCACGCTGGGGCTCAACAGAGCGGGCGGATAACACAGAGTCACTGAGGACAGGCCAGAGTCTTGACAAAGAAACGCCTGTTCTCCCCAGGCAGCTGGGCTCATTCTGATGATGCACTGAGGAGAGAACGGCCATGTACATAGACACTAATCTGCACCCTGTGTCATACTCGATAGAGGGAGGGGGAGCTCTGTGATCTAAAGCCGGTATGATGAGAGGATATTGCATTGTTAAGCTGAGCTTCTGCCCTATCAGCTTTGGAGTCAGTACATATTCCTCTTGCAGGAGACATATAATATAAATGTATAAGATCAGTGAGGACACACAGTTAAGATAATGCAATTTTATATATATGTATATATGTATATTTGTGTGTTAAAAACACATTCAGTTTTATGCTGAAGTTTGGCACCCCTCTGAGGCTGCATTGTAATTTGCTCTGTTTTTTTATAGGAAAGACTGTAGTGATATGCCATTCAGTAAGAATGCTGGATAATGTTATGTTTTTCAGACAAAAATTCTTAATGTAGCAATCTATGAAGTAGAATTGAATGTGAAAAACAGGCTATGCAAAAGTTTGGGGACCCTTTCAATTTTGTTGATTTGAATATCTATTCATTTAATTCTGTGATTCCAACACAAAACTGATTTGATTTTCTCAATGAAACGCACTGCAAACACAGTTACAACCAATCAGAATTAAATGACTACAGGTAGCTAATTGCTAGTTGTGCTTCTCTTGAATTCTCTATTGGAAAACAGCAACATGAGAACCTTTAAAGAACTCTCTAATGACACAAAAATGCAATTTGCCACTATGAATGAAGGAGGACACAAAACGTTATCACAGAGGTTTAAGGTCTCAGTCTCCACAGTCAGAAATACAATTCTGAAATGGAATGCCACAGGAACAGTCCTTGTGAAAGAAAGATGTGAAGAAGAAGGGTTAGAATGGTCAGAGACAGACCACAGACCACCTCTAAAGAGTTCCAAGAACATCTGATGGTGTTATTGTACATCTTTCTACAGTCCAGCACATTTTCTAAGGAAGAATGACGAAAAACACCAGCAGCCAGAATTCACAGACTTATCAGTGGTTAGAAGAAGCATCTACAGGCTGTAAAAGGAGGTTCTACGAAATATTGATGTGATTATTCCAGTTGGGTGCCCAAATGTTTGCAACTGTTTTTGTTGTGACTCACATTGCATTGCTTCTGTTGATTCAGTAAATGTTATTTCAGAACTGAAATGTTTCTGTATTCATAAGGTAATAACTTACATCCAAATGAAGTTGCTCCTTTGAAAAACCCAGCAGATTATGAATTGAAATGAAGATCATTATCAGGAGGTGCCCACTTTTGCATAACACTGTACATTTATTGGCATCCTGTCCACTACAGCAGACTTCTTTTTGTTGTTTGTGAAGACTTTGAGGTGAAAGTTTAGAACATGTGAAAGACTAGACAGGAAAAAAAAAAAGAGAATTAAAACAAACAAACAAACAAACAAACAAACAAACAAACAAACAAACAAAAAAAATAGTGTGTAATAACGAGTCAGCGGGTAGAAATGCAATGTGTGCTGAATGTGTGTGTGTGTGTGTGGAGCTCTTATGGGGTGAGATGAGAATCAGGTGTGATGGTAAAGTGTTACAGCTGGCAGGGTGATCAGTGACTGGGTGAGGGGCTTATGGGAAATGTAGTCCGTAAATAGAGTCCATGATGTGGAAGGGCGACCTCTGGTGGCAAGTGGGTGAAAGACAGAGCAGATTCATAACAGAGTGAACTTAAAATACATTATTTGTTAGTTATGAAATCATCCTTAGTGAAAGTAGTCATTGGCCAATACAATACATCATTTTGACATGGTGGAAATCACATTTGTATGTTCTGAACAAAACAAAAACAAACAAAAAAAGACTAAATTCTACTGTGACTGTTTGTCCGGTGTAGATAGTTAAATAGTGAGAACATGAAAGTGTGTTTTAAGACGCCAAAATTGTGTACAGTTGAAGAAACACCCAATAATAGAAACAGTTATGCAGGAACAAAATGTGCAAGATCTGCGCAAAATATCTGAGTAAGAGTATTTTTTGGCTTGGCTTTCATTCCAGTAAGGGACAAACATGTCTAATTAAGAAGTTCTAATTAGGTACATGGAGTTTATAGATCATCAAGATGAGTAAACAAGAGATTAGGAGAGAGAGAGAGAGAGAGAGAGAGAGAGAGAGAGAGAGAGAGAGAGCAACAATAGCAAACAGCCTCATCAACCTTTTGTTTTTTGGGCCCGAGCACCATTGGGACCCTATTAGAATTGCTCTATTTGTATTCAAATCTATTGTTGCTTCCAGACCAAACTATATTTTGATAAAACTCCACAATTTTTAAACTGTTTGACAGCATAAAATCAACGTGAAACTGAAGTTGTGATGGAGGAGTGGAAGTTAATACAAAGTTCTGTTCTTAACTCAACCTGTCTGCAGTTACATCAATCTCTATAGGACACAGCTGATTGGTTCCTGCTTTCTCAGAAGCCAATGAACTTGCTTCTCAACTTTCAAATACTTGGTCAGCATTTGCAGTTTGCAGTGTGCTTTCAGAAACCCTCCACCTTCCCCAGCTCCACCTGTATAGATCTGCTATGAGTAATTCATGTATGCTATTGTAGAGCAGCCGCATGTCTTACTTGCTCACAGCAGTGTTTTGTGTATGTATTGGCAGTAGTAAGTCCCGTACTTGCTCTGCAGCAGCAATAATCATCATCATCAGCAATAACAGCAGCTGCAGCAGCTGCAGCAGTGTAGTAGATCTAGTCTGCCAAAACTAAACATATTAACAACGTTACCATACCAAACACTCTGAGAGCTGTCATGAAATGTTTGTTGATTAAAGATTACGAGAACACATGGATAAAAATAAATGCAATGACACGGTGCGTACATCATTAATTATAAACATTGAAATATTCCATAAACAAATAAAAATGGTCAATTTTGATTTCATGGTGACTTTATTATGACACTCACTTCAACTAACAGAATCTCACAAAATGTTATACTTTTTTTACTTGCATTGTGGCACTGTTTTCATGACAAATAATCAAAATGATTGCATAATGCTGTTAAATTTGAGTCATCAGATTAATGAGAATGATCATAATAATAAAGTCCATGCAAACGTCCTAAAATATGACTCATATTTTTGAGTTTTCATGAGATTTACTGAACGAACACATGTTCTTAGTGGAATTTTTACATAATTCCTACAGTCAATTCACCATGAAAGAATGGAGAGAGAGAGAGAGAGAGAGAGAGAGAGAGAGAGAGAGAGAGACTGACTGCTGGTTTATGCAGCATTTGTTTGAGCAGCGGCATCAATTTAGGGAATAAAACAGAACAACATGTAATTGTGCCACCTGTCCAGTGGGACAGATAAAACCACCAGCAATGCAAGAGGCAGACAACTGTAAAAGAAACACTTGAAATAATAACAAGGATTTGTTTCCAAAGAGAATGGAGCTAAATATATTGCGTATGGCAGCTATTATCAAGAGTGATGGTAGGAACGTTCAAACAGCGTGACACTTCTGGGTCGTTATTAATGTCCTCACTCTTGCCGCATTCCATTTTCCTTTCGTTCCATTTGTTTTCCGCGTCGGAAAAAAAAAATGGGTGCAAATCTGCTGTCTAGCTCTTGTTTTTGTCCTGGAAATGCATTGGCCTTCTTGTCCCGAGAGGCGAAAAATCCAGACAGACATGCTTTGTGTCTCGTGTAAATGTCCCTCCTCCCTTTCTCCTTTCACAGGTGGATGGAGCTCCAAAATCTGCACCGCTGTCAGTCGTGGCTCTGAGCGGCAGATACTCTCATGTTCCTGGGCCAATGCCTCGAGTCTCTGCTCTCTGCCAACCTGTCCACATGTAGCAGCCCGAGTCTACAGCTATACTCAGCGCTAACGCCGCCAGTGGAGCCTTCATGAGCATCTCCAGCCATTTTAAGCTTCTCAGATAGAGGTACAGTTTAAATCACACTGCAGTGAAGTGTTCAAGGAATAATGCACCCACGATTCCAACATCATTTACTCACAAAAGATGTTCTTCCTTTTCTTCCTTTGAACACAAGAGAAGATGTTTGGCACAATGTTCTAGCTGCTCTTTTACATATATTGAAAGTGCAAAGTGAAGAAATGATAGTGAATAGTGAAAGTAGTTCACATGACAAGTCTTTTGAAGCCAAGCAAACTGAAATTTTGATATTTGCGTAGTTGGATATTTGAATATACAAAAATGTGAATTAGATTCGAAAGCTGCAGTAGAGATTAGCAGAGCGAATAATTTAATTTCGGTCTTTTCCTCAAACAAAGCTATCAAATGATGCCAAAAGACATGGAATATGAATTGTAGGCATTACTTATGGTGTCTTAGTCATTGTATGGAAAAGAGCAGCTTGGACATTCTTCTAAATATTGCCTTTTGTGATATGTGAATTAAAGAAAGCACTGTGGGTTTGGAACTTTATATTAATTTTTGGGTGAACTGTCCCTTTAATATCGTCCTAGATATGGAATTTCATACCTAAAATGAAAAAGACATAGAGATCTTGATGTTGACAGCTATCATGACGTAACTTGATGAGACTCTGAGAGAGGTATCTTTATGAATATTCTTTGAGACATTTAGGATTTATTCAGGCAAACAGCAAAAAATAAATAAAAATAAGATAAAAAAATAAATGTAATATATGTATATATATATATATATATATATATATATATATATATATATATATATATATATATATATATATACATATATATATATTTTTTTTTTGACATTTGACTCAATTGTTGTTTATAGTATAAACAGCAATAATTTGGGGTATTTTTTAATTATTATTATTCAGCAGTAAAGGAAATGTATTAAAGGTAATTCAAATTTATGATTTAAGGATTTAATGTTTGAACTTTTTATTCATCAAAGAATCCTGAAAAAAAGAAAAGCATTGTTTACACAAAAATATTAAGCAGCAAAACTGTTTTCAACATTGCATATTAGACAATTCAAATGACTAAATTGCATTTCAAAATATTTTAAAACAGAAATCATTTATTATGAGATTTTAGAAAATAACATCTATAGTCTGGAATCAGATTTTTTTTTTTTGGACATATGTTTCAGGCTTTCAGTTTGGATTTCAAGTATAGTTCTTTAAAGGTACAATGTCATAAACTTCATACATTACAAAATGCAGCTGCCATTAGTATGTAAGCCATGTACAGCACCGGATATTGACTACACTGTCTGAACAAACCAATCTGATTTCATTATGTGCGAAATGACAGCACAGTCCTAAAGATTAGAAAACAAATCAAAAGTGGATCTACCTGAATGTTTTACTCACCATTTATTACTTCATATCTGAAAATGACAGATCTGTGATTCAAAACACATCAATGTCAAGCACTGCATTCTATCGTCTAATCATCTGGATATGATGTGTTTACATAATCAAGTTGTAAAGCACACCAAGCTCTCCACATATGATTCAATTTAGATTTTATACGGTGTATAATGTTGTTTTTGAGTGGCAATATAATGGACAAAAAGAAAGATACGCTGTTAGAGTTTACTTTTTCATTAAAATAGGAATCTGTAAGTTAATAAAAAATATTCTCCTCAGCTCATATTCTTATATTTAATGGTTTCCATCTTTTATATTTGCATGTTATAGAACAGGCATGTATTATATTCAACTCAAAATGCGAGCTAATTTTCATATTTTTGTTATTTAATATCCTCCCACAGCTGTTTCTGTCTGTTATTTTGCCACAGACATTAGTCATAATTCATTCTTAGAGGCATAGAGATCTTTTTTTTTTTTTTTTTACTGTCATAATTGTATAAGAAAGAAAAATACAGTGAACGCATCACAGACCACAGCCTGCTTGCTGCCTAACATTTGTGAAAAAAGCTGCTTCCTGCACAACAAAAAAGCCACAGCTATGGTCAAAGGTCAACTAAAGGGAAAAAATGAAGAACTATGTATGTTCCTCCTGGAAAACAGGCCTGCCACGGTCTAGCACATACTCTGACTGGCCTAATTCAAGGTGAAGGGTTCTTTAAAGCTCCAGAAACATGATGCTTTCTGAGCTGACTGGTGAGGCCCTTTGGGTAATAGCCTCAGTCTAAAGCATTTCAGTGGCAGCTGACTCTAAATGTCGCATCGATAGTCCAAAACATCATTTTTCTTTGGGAATGATATGACTGAAATGCCACAGACACACATGTAACCGATGCAGGTGCTCTGAATGCATTGGGAGAATAATGTCACGTAAAAGGTGCTGATAACGTCCAGTACATTCATATAGAGCAGTTAATTTGTTTGCATGTCCTTAAATTCTCCAGTATAGAACAGAAATACAGATGCAATTCATGTTTTGTGAGTAATGCTGCTGTACGTTTTGGTGCAGTGCCTAGCATTTTTATGCATTCATTGTTACAATACAAGTCAAATGACTATATACAATTTTTATGAGGGCTGTGAATCTATTGCATTCAAATAAAAATAATAATATATGTTTACAATATTATACATGTAATATTATATATTACAAACTAATTAAAATCATATTTTGTGTCAAAAAATAAACAATGAGCCCTGCAATTGTAACTGTTTATTAGATGTTTTATTTGTTGTCGTTTTTTTTGCTTTTTGTTTTGGTTCAGCCTTCAGCTCGAGAAACTGAAGACAGTATATTGGACAAGCAGTTTGGAGAATGGATGTTTTGTTTGGCCTGAGACACTGAAGACCTCACAAAGGCCATGTGGTTTGGAGAATTGATGCTTTTTTTTTTTGTTATTTTTTTTGATTTGTTATCAACATATATAGCAGTGTGAAACAAGACCAGTTAGGGCAGCAACAGCTGATATAGCCAACCACCATCCTTATCTCAGTGTAGGCAGTGAATGAATAGCAGTGGGGGTCTGAAAGGTTGTCTATGCTAACCAGCAGTAATGTGTCAAGTCCACATCTGTCTGGCTGACCTCATTCAGCGGTGGAGCTTCACATGCTCGGCCAGACACTACGGAAAAGAGTAGATGATGACAGTATCTGGAGAGGGTGGGCGGCAGAGCATTTCAGGGTCATTTAGGCTGTAGAGGAGGGAGCTGACTGATATTATACGTTCACTGACAGAAAGGATATCTCAGAACCAAGCAGGATTCAAACCCAGTCGCTCCTCTGCCAAGTTTATTTTCCTGAG
Source organism: Opsariichthys bidens (assembly GCA_037194245.1). Classification (NCBI taxonomy): domain Eukaryota; kingdom Metazoa; phylum Chordata; class Actinopteri; order Cypriniformes; family Xenocyprididae; genus Opsariichthys; species Opsariichthys bidens. The sequence goes on along the minus strand of CM074284.1, from coordinate 9,360,537 downwards.
GGTATCCAGGCGGCGCTGCTCTAATTAAAGCAAACATCAGCAGAACGCCCAGCAGAATTTAGTCATTCAAGGGCACAGAGTTTTTTATTTGATGGTTACATTTTCCTTATGTTGAATCTCACCATGAATCTAACACATCATGAAGAGTTAGACAAACCAAGAGGACAACGGCTGAATGCCGAGTATGTTCGTAGGACAGGATTAAGCGTCTTATGATGGATTATTGACTTGAAAAATGCATCTTGAGTTCAAGACCTAGAAAAATGAATCACGCAAACTGGGTCAGATTAAATTATCTCAGCATTTTTGATGAAGCCGTTGAGTTGATATAATTATCAGTCGGTATAGAGGCTTGTTGTTTGAGCGCACTTATATAAGTGATCAATCATAACAATGATCCGCTTCACACGGTGATTTTCTCACTGTGCGAAACCTCTTGAACTCATTTGACAGTGATTTCAAAATGGAGTTTGAATAGACAATAGGTTTTGATTCGGATGCATTAGTATAAATCACTGTGGCTAGAATGCATATCCCATTCAGACCGCCTGCCCAACAAAAACCTCATATCAGTTTAGTAACAGTACTTTTGAAAGGCATTATTGGACTGGTGTTCATTCGGGGGCATTGCACACCTTTTTAAGGCAATTTATGTGGCAGCCCTGCATCACTTGGTGCCCTTTGCCAGAAAAGGCTCGAAGAAAAACGACACATGATGTTTCAGTATTCATTTTTTAAATGTATATTTTAAATAGAGTTATATAACACACTGTATTCACTTCTTTAGATATTGCTCCATGTCCCTTCTGATGATGTAATGTCCTGCTTATATGGTTGTAAACATCAGTGATTTGGTAACCGTTGTTTAGGGAAAGATTACTGCATTTGAAGAGGGACTGTTTGGGGTTTAAATCAGCGTGGGCTGTGAAGTGTTGAATTACTGTCTCAAGAGCTGACAAGATCTTATTTGTGTGTTTGTGTGTGCAATGAAGTTTGACCTCCATGTTTAATGGCTGAGCAAATGCACGACTCTAACACTTTAGATTTCATTGCTAACACTACACATCATCATGCCTGTATGATCATGTTTGTACTGCATTAATATACTTTATTACATTAACATAATGTGTAATCACAAGCTGTTCCACAGTACTTACGTTGCATATATTGTGCGCAAAAAAATGACGTATTATCAGGTTTATTTAACAATGATGGATTTGCTGATCATATGGTCACAACATTTAATGTTTAGTCGAAAAGCATGGAATTGTATAATCTCTACAAAGAAGCGATTTGGAGGACAGAATAAGATATGACAGCTGCAAACTTCCTCTCTAAATATGATTTTGCTGAGTTCTGTTTGGAGCTCATGATGTCAAATTGTAAATCTTGTATTCAGTGGCAGTTTTAGGTTTGTTTCTAGTCTAAATAGGCCTCTGTCTTTTTGCTATTCAGAATCGAGAGCTGAGGGAACAAGTTAGACATCAATGACATAAAAATGAGGGCACATGAAATGCGCAGTAAACAGGATGTGGAATATCACTCCAAAACAACCAAAAGAACCATATTTCAGGCAGACCGAGTCCAATTGTATTACCCGGTTGCATTTGTAAGTTTGTCTTCAAAAAGTTGTTTAGCATTTTTTGCCATAGGGAAGGAATTTGCAAAATTGTATATTTAAAGGCACAATATGTAAGACTTTTTGGATTAAACTATCGAAAAACCACTAGAACAGTGTTATACATTTTGATGACTTTTGTACCTAGAATATCCCAAATGTTTCCAGCAATGTTTAGATCCAGAGTAATCCAGAGTAACAAGCTACATTTAGACTGCCAAATCAGATTAAGCTACATTGAGCCAGTCCATATCAGATTTTTGTTCATATCCGATTGAAATCCAGTTTTTGCGTGGTTTGTGACTTTCTCACGGCATGTAAAACATAAACATGTTTTTGTGTTTTTATAGCAAACATGCTGAAAGTTGCTGCAGAAACAAGTTTGTGTTGGACGAGCATAAAATGACAATATAACGGAGACACGTTTTAAAACCGGTGGAGAAAACAACATGGAATAAAGCAGCACATACCAGCCACCTACGTTTCTGCCGCTGCCTCAGAAGCCGTAGTATTCCGGTGTGGCAGATACATATTGTCATGACCTTAAGAAGATAACATCTGTATTGCAAACGCCTCCATGTTGCGGTTGTTCTTGTTGTTTTTGACATATACCAACCAACACAACATCATAGAACGCCATAGAAATCAATTCAAATATTCCCGGAAAACAAAAGAGTGGCATGCATTTAACATCCCATTCATCACTCAGATAGCCGTGACAGTAGTCAGTGGAGGGACAGTGAGGTCTAACGCCAGGTTCACATTTATTCCATTTGCAGTGCATATGTGATGCTTTTTTTCTTCTTCTTTTCGAGCCCATGTTAACAGGTTAGAGCATTCTCAACTTATCTTATACATCTATATAGAAGTAATGAATTGAATAACATTTACATTTAGTGGGTTTAAACGTGAATACGTTTATGAAAGAATGTATAACTATACTGTGTACAAAGAGAATCACAATGCAGAAAAAGGATTTTCAGTAACAACTTTTGGAACTGAAATAAAAATAATAAATGCCGTGTTTGTGGTATACAGCCGCGGATCAGTTGCACACTCCAAACACGTAATATGTGAAAGTACAAGAGCCCATGCTGCTTCTGCACTTTCACCGTACTACAATACGTACTGCATATACACTACAAACGGAGTATGTGTGAACCTGTGGTAAGTATCACAGTGACAGCAAGCAAAACTTCAGGGAAAAGTAGAAAAACATTGCTCCTCATCCTCCGTTCAACGCTGTGAGAAAAAACCTTGAAGCTACCCAGATAAACTTTTATTTTATTGGTCCAATCAAAAAAAATAAAATAATAACAATCGCAATTTTAGCTCTAGCCACTAGGGGCACAGTGTCACCTCCCAGCACCCCCCAAATCTCCGGAAATGATCAAACCCAGACAGTTACAGAATCTTACAGTCACTGTGGAAAGCAACAGGAGTATTTCCAAATGCATATGGGAAGCTATCTTCAAAAGGGAGCGTATATCTTTAAATAATTTTTCTTATCACATCAAAGAAAGTGGCCTAGAGGGACAGCTGCATGCAGGGATGCTGAATAGAAGCCTGTCTCAGAGAGCATGCCACTGCTTTCCTTTCTCCTTGAAACCGCTCTTTTGAAGAGCTGCCCAGTTCTGCGGGAGCCCTGCGCAAAGGTCACGGCCAATTATGTGTTTCTGTATGTGTTGTTTGTGTGTTTTCTCTTCCTGCAGCACTTTGTGTATTAAAGAGCTCTTTAAGAATGCCCTCTGTAATTCACATTGGGTCACCAAACCAAACTGCCACTTTCCCTTTTTCCTCATTTGACCCAGCTTTACATTTCCATGGCTGTGTGTGTTTTGACATCTCTGAATTAATGGACTTTATTTCAGAGAGCTGCCATTACTGCCATATTTGACAATTTCAATGGCTAACATTTTTAAATATGGTATAGCTCCTAGAATTATATATCTTTGATTTTTTTTCATTGGCTGGACTGCAAAGATGGACAGAAATATGAACAGAACAATGTTTAAAATATATTTGCAACTTTCTACAAATGACTGTCTATGTATTTATCAGTTACTGATGGGTTTTGAGTGAAAAACAACATTTTTAGTCAGTCAATCTTTTGGTGCTCTTAGCATAATTTTGCTAATCAGGATCCCAACAGGAAGTAAAGATGCTTCAATTTAAAAAGAGTTTAAGTTTTGCCCCCTAGTATCATTTCATTTTGCAATGTTTACATGCACCTGCTTCCATGTTCATTTATTCAGCGTCCTACAGTGTGACCTTTACCAAACAACAAGTATAGAGATTTTCAGCATTATCAAGAAAAAGTAGGTTAAAGCTTCTAATGTGTTTGGATATTAGCATATGAGTGTAGAAGTGTTGGCAACAACATGTCAGAATAGTTTAGTGTCCTGCAGTGTACCTGAAATATGTGCAATAATCCAAGTAGAACTTATATATATGCAGTATATATATATATATTCTTTGTCCATTTGTTTATGGTCATTCTCATTCTAGACCATTTGATTATACACAAATCTCTGCAAAATGACTCTGAGTCGTCAATGAGAACAGACTATAAATTTTTCAAGATCCATTTTAAATTACATTTTTAAATGGTTAAGATTACATATGAATGGGGCCTTTAATGTTTAATGAACCATTTGTACAATGTCCCATTATTAATTAAATACATTTTCAGGGTTAAAAACACATTAAGCTCTGTGGAGTTCATTCTATTGATTACCACAGACGGAACAAATGAAAAATGTTATACTATAAAGGAGGTGTGGACTTTTTAGACCACTAAACAAATCTGCAAGTTATTCGCGCACCAGTGGCAAGGATAGTCAGGACGTAGTCTCCTTCTGAGACTTAACACAGAACAAACTATTAACAACTCATCCTGCATGAGTCTGTGATTACAACGTCTTCATATTCTTCAATGAGAAGACTTTCAAATATATGAATTAACAGCATTTCATTTGAAAACTCAAGCCATGTTAAATAGACCAGGGGAAATCTGCAGTCAAATGAGGCCTAATATATAAACATAATAAAATTATACTGTTAAATATAAAGCTGAGAGCCATAGGCAATCACAGCGTGTTGATATACAGCCATATCGCACAGCTACGAGTGTGATACTGTGTTTTTACAACATTTTGGTGGCACAGTAAGTAAATGAACAAGAAAAAACATAGAAATTAAAAAATAACAAAAAAACTGCTTCCTTCCACCACAGACTCAATTATCAAGTTGACAGTTTAACAGTTGAGCCCAAGCCTCCATTACTAAGAACATTACTGCATTTAAGAACTAGTAACAAAGGAACGTTAAGTCGCTTCTTTGAAGATTATTGTATTACGTAGAGTATTATGAGAGAGAGATCGACTAAACTAAACGTTTACTGAAGTCCATATCAAGATCACTAATGGACCCTTTCTCAATACCAAATATGGCATATTATTAATATAAAATAATATTTATTTAACAATAACATTTAAATGAACAACAATAGCCATTATGAAATAAAATATAGGAACAAACACAAGCAAACAATTCAGTCAAACATACAAACAGCGCTCTAGTACAGAATTTAAGTTAAGTATAGCCTAAATGTAAAGTTATGAAGCTTATTTTTCCCCTTAACTCAAATCAATTTGCTCTGGAACAAGTAATAGATTAATAAGACCAAGATTGCCTGTTTGATATACCCCAAATGAATTATATCTCATGTCTAACTATTATCTACATAAGAGCCAGCAGCAAATTCCCAAAGGACTGGCCAAGATAAAGCTGTTCTCGGTGGGTACATGAGCGCTGAACGTCCGCTAACGATCTGGAGCTTACGTCTCCAAAAGCGTCAAAACAAATTGTAAAAATAGGCATTATTTTTACAAATGAGTGAACATAAAACTCTTAAAACTACATTCTGTGGCACAAAAGAAGGATTTGTAAAAAAATATATTGGATTTGCTCGACTGCCATGACAGTCGCCTCAAGCAGAGAGACACAAACAGTGAATTGGTTCCAGTGGTGATACTGGGGAAATATTGCAGAGCTGGAAAAGGCTCTCGGCCAATCAGATTCGAGAGCCAGAATGAACTGTTGTGTGTGTATTGTAAAATGTTTTTTTTTTTTTTTTTTCAATGGTCTATGGAACATCTGCAGTAACTAGTGATTGTAATGGATACACAGACCTTGTAAACAGTTGGACATGGGGAACTGCTGTTGTTTAATGCATCTGTTTTGGCTCAGAAAAATGCCTGTTTCTGCAGGTTGTCGTTGTGTTGATACAATTCAGATCAGTGTTCAATACTGAGAAGCAAACCACAGGCCCACTGTTAAGATAAAATGCCTGATAATGGGATGTGATTAATGCACTCTCTGTTTTGGATTGTCATAGCAACATGAACTAATGGGCATAATTTTACCCGAATGAGTGAGTGCTGGAGACAGCTGATATACAGTGCAAAAAGCTTGTGTCTGCGTCTCTGCTGGTCTCAGAGTTTTATTTTTATGTTTTTACTCGGTTTTGCAAGCTATTTTGGTGCACCCCAAAGGGGTCTCCATCTTTGATGACGTCCGACTGGGACTCCATTGTGCCAAATTAAATCCATTGTGAATTTTTAATTGAAAAGCGCTATACAGTAGCCTTCATTCAGTTCATAATTTGTCGCACACTGAGTGACAGACAAGTATGACATCCGCCCTGCGGGTCACGTCTCAAGTCCCAAGGCAGCATATGATTACTGTGATTGCTTGATTCTAGAGCTCTCCACTGGATGACACTGATTGAAGCACAAAGGGGTTTGAGTCACATGATGATACATAATGCATTGCAGCAAAGTAGTTGCAACTAAAAAACAGCCGCTTTGAATGGACGGACCAAAACAAAGCAAGCAAAATAATGGTACATCTGGTTCTGAGAGTCTGGAAGGCATTTTTCTCCATTCCTTCCAGGAAAAGGAAGTTTATATTGATTCACCACACTTTTACCTCGCAGGGCCCATGGGCACTCTGGTAGAAAGAAACATGGATGAGGTAATCCATCTCCATTGCATCAGAGCTCTCTGGGCTTGGAATTTTGTCAGTCGCAGAGGCATGGAGCAGTAGAAAGACTCCGGAAATCACTTACCGCCTCTCGCTAGCATCAGAGTGAAGTGGAAGAGTGTCACTCACTCTTTCTACTTCAGTTAGTTTTGTCCACCATCCATTCTTTAAATCTAATCTGCTTACAGATGGAGAAGTTTAAGGAGAAGCATTGGCTACTGTTCTTAAGGGTATATAGGTTTGTATCTGTGTATTGCCATGAACTAATCTTTTACTAATTCCTAGAGGAAAGTCCTATATACTGTATATGATGTGGCTCTAAAACTACTTACCGCAAGCTCCATTTGCAAGATTGGCATGCTAAGTTGGCTTCTTTTCCCTAGCCATGACTGTGTCCATATTCCTCTCTTTTGCTTCCTCCTCTACAATTGTCCACAATGTTCGATTCATCTTGCTCTATTTGTTTATCAAGAGCGCATGCTGACGACTTTTTATATTAATGTACTATCGTGGTAGCATACCATTCATTAGGTGTCATCATTGTACAGACTACCCACATGTCATACGCAAGTTTATTAGATCCATGTCGTACAGTGTGGTTTGTAAAGGTCTTATAGGATTGCCGGAATCGTACAGTATGTAAACTTGCTCTGGTTTGAGCTTACAGACTTGTTGTTATGACTGCAACTCTGAGAGTCATGTCAAACTGTCACCATTTTCAGTAATTTCAGTAACAATTCAGTAATGAATGCCAAATCAGATGGGTACATCAGATATAACTTTCTATGAATTTGATGATCAGAGAAGTCTTCAAACAAGCCCAATAATAGAATTTGTCTGATTTATCTGATTTTGTATATTAACATAGGTGTGTTGTGTTGAGATGAGATGCAAATCCATTTGGCTCACTTAAGGCAACTACAGTACAATTAAGGTCACAAGTCCATGGTTTCGTTGGATTCAATCTGTGTTTTTTTCAAAATGACTGACTGACTGATTGACTTAATGAATGAATGAATGAATGAATAAATGATACTGAAGACAGTGGCATGATTTATTGCTTATTTATTATTCATGTTTTCCAAAGTCACACAGTAACAAACATTTAATGGCCTATAACGAGTCTCACATAGACCATTATGTTGTAAAAACAAAGGCCAGAGCAGCAGAGATTACTATTTTTTTACTATAATTTTTACTATTGTCATAAATATTGTCAACAAGAGGGGCAGCTTTATGATTTCATAGGATAACTACGTAACAACAGCTATAAATCTATTAAAGAGTTCATAAGATGCATCTCACCTAAATACTTTTTGTTTCAGTAGGACAGATTTACTTGGATGTTGTGGTTTCAATCTTGTCACATGGTAGCTTAATATACAGAAAGATTAATCTCTATATTAATCTTACCGCAAGACCTGCTGAGATGCACTCATTTCATGAAGTACAGATATTTCAGATAGAACACAATCTGTAAAATAAAAATGGGGTTTATTGTGATTGAGAGGAGAACACTTGATTGCAAATGTGAGATTTTTTTGTGCTGGCCTTTTTTTCTTCTGATATGTATATGTTTGTACTAGTTGTAATCTAGTTTGGGGGAAGAAAACACTGTATTTGTTTTGTTGCAGTGCAGACTTTGATATTTAATATAGTTTCAAGAGGTTACGTATTTCTGCCACCTTGCATCATCTCCACACATACTTACTTATAATGAGTTGATTCTACATTACTATGTAACTATTACGTGGAAAAGCTATATTTCGCTTTGCAGTGGTACAAGGATTCTTACTTTTGACATCAGTGTATCTCGTACGCCGTGATACACCGTTAGAGAAATAACCTATTTTTAACCTACTGTTTTGAGATAAACAATTTTTTTTTCACTTAGAGATCCCAAGTATGTGAGTAAAAAAAGCAATTTTAATGACTTTTTTATTTTATTTTCAAATTCTAATATAAATCTCTGACTTAGTCAAAACCCAGAGCCATATATTATTGAAGCCTCCTCTCTCTCAGTTTTACTAAAATGTAGTAAATATTTTAGAAATGTGGTTGTTATCCATTCTAATAACTTAATAACTACCTTTATAATAACTAAACTTATTTATAAACAAACTAAAAAGCCTAATATTGAACCTTGAGGCATGCCTATATTGTTGTTCATTAACGATGACTTTACATCCTCAATTTTTACACATTTCTCCCTTAGATATAAGGCAAACCACTCAATTGTACATTTACTAAAATTTTATGCACTTAACTTAAATACAAGAATAGTATTCTCAGGTCAATCAACATTGCTTCCTTCTATGCAAATCGAATTTATATAATTTCAAGGTTCAACTTCAAGGTTCTGCATTACAAATGTTATGTCATTTGGGGTCTCAGATACCCCAGATATATAATAATGCACAGATTTTTTAAGATGTATAATCAGGCTCTAAAAATAATGGATAAAAACAAAATCAATGGCCTCATTGACATTTAAAAACAACAACAACAACAACAAAAAAACAGAATATGCTTAATTTTACAAATGTTATAATTTTTCATATATAAAATTAATTGATAAAAGTAGGATTTACTGCAGAAACACAAAAGGACAAATAACTTTTATGTAAAGGGCTCCCAACTCCGGAATATGCTGCAACTCAAAGCGGTACCTGTTATAAACCCTTTCACAATGATGGTTAAGCACTGGTTAACAACAAACCACAGCTGTACACATGGCTAAATTTAATACATTGTTTTATTCATTTGTTGCTAGGGTTGGAAGTATCCCTAAAATAAGTATCTATCTAGTGTTATTTTTAGGTGTATATTTGCATATATCAGTGGTTCCCAAACACATTCGTGGAGGCCAACCAACACAGCATGTCTTAAGGTTAAGGTTATCCGCTCATTAGTAGTGGCTCAAACATCTAAAACGAGTGTGTCAGACAAAGGAGACATGCAGAATGTGCAGTGTTGGTGGGCCTCCTTTTTTCTTTTTTTTTTTTTTTTGAGCATATGCTATATTCTCTATGTGTAATGCACCATGCATATTTTTCAGCTTTTCACTGGAATAATGTTTATTTTTACTGTCCCTATTCAAATAAAGCAATAAATAATGAATACAAATAAAAAAATAAGTCATGAAGTATCAACTTGATACAATAAATGTTACGTACACAATCCAAGCAATTATTAAAACCTTGGAATCTCTGAAAATTTGACTGTGGATTTGTATACAAAGCCTAACCCACTTAAAAATACTTTACAAACTATCGCCCTTACTCTAGGCCAGTGTCAACAATGTGATGTTGTTGTTTAGGAGAATTCATCCAATACAGTGGCAATGCATTTTACAAAATCATTGGCTTTGAACTTCAGCTGTAGAGTACATTTACATGTTGTCACACTGGCACATTGTGTTTGCTTGTCTTGCAGTTCCCCCGAGAGATGGAGTGGCTGATATTCTCCCTACTGGTGCTGGCTGTGTCTGCTTCGGGGCAGCTGTGCCCCAAGCGTTGCATGTGCCAGAACCTGTCGCCATCTCTAGCCATCCTCTGTGCCAAGACCGGCCTGCTTTTTGTGCCAACAGTCATCGACCGGCGTACAGTGGAGCTGCGTCTCACTGAGAACTTTATTACCGCAGTAAGGAGGAGGGATTTTGCAAACATGACCAGTCTCCTGCACCTGACGCTGTCCCGCAATACGATCAGCCAGATTTTGCCTTATGCTTTTGCCGACCTTAAGCGGCTGCGTGCGCTGCACCTGGACAGTAACCGCCTAAGCGTCGTCTCGGACGACCACTTTCGAGGACTCACCAACCTACGGCACCTTATCCTTGCCAACAATCAACTGCACAACATCTCACCACATGCATTTGATGACTTTTTGGGGACTCTTGAGGACCTGGATCTTTCGTACAATAACCTGGTGGATATCCCATGGGAGACTATAGGACGCCTCACCAATGTGAACACTCTCAACATGGACCATAATCTCATAGAGCACGTCCCTCTAGGAGTCTTTTCAAACCTACACAAACTAGCACGTCTGGATATGACATCCAACAAGCTAAAGAAAATACCCCCTGACCCCTTGTTCCTTAGGATACCAGTTTATGCCAAGTCAAAAGGGTCCCCCCTTTCCTCCCTCGTCCTAAGTTTTGGAGGGAACCCACTACATTGTAACTGCGAGCTACTCTGGCTAAGGAGGGTAACTCGAGAGGATGACCTGGAAACTTGCGCGTCACCTTCCGACCTCACGGCAAAGTACTTCTGGACAATCCCAGAAGAAGAGTTCATCTGTGATCCCCCTGTGATTACAAGGAAATCTCCCAAAACGTTTGTCATGGAAGGTCAACCCACCAGCCTGAAATGCAAGGCCAATGGGGACCCAGACCCAGACGTTCATTGGATCTCCCCAGAGGGCCGTCTAATCGCCAACACCTCCCGTACTTTAAGCTTTAGCAACGGGAGCTTGGAGATCAACATCACTTCCCTGAAGGATACGGGAGTCTTTACCTGCATTGCTTCTAATGCTGCAGGGGAGTCTACAGGCACGGTGGAGTTGGTGGTCAGCCCGCTGCCACACTTAGCTAACAGCACTAATCGGATCCGAGAACCTGATCCAGGTCCATCCGATATTCTAACCTCTGCTAAGTCAACTTCATCAGTCAGCAATGAGACCAGGTCTCAGGAGAGGAAGGTGGTACTTGCCGAGCTTACGGCAAATTCTGCACTCATCAGGTGGCCTTCACAACAACATTTCCCTGGAATCAGGATGTATCAGATTCAGTACAACAGCTCGACAGATGACACCTTGGTCTACAGGTGAGATGCCATATTATTTTGTGAAATTTAGTTACAGTTATAGAAGGCTAAATGATTGTGCTAACATAGAAGGTTCTTGTGGTGCAATTGCATTTCTAATAACATATCCAGCCTTCTCCTATAGGTTTATTACAATAATATGCTGTTCAAGTATCTCCATTGATTTTATTGCTGGGACTTGGCTTTAAATATTGCTGTTGTTTATTCAAAGTATTGTTTAATTGAGCAATCAACTGCCTTCTCCATGGGCCTGGCTTATGCTTCATTTTTCAGAATGACAGGAAATGACAGGAGAAACGTCATCTGTATTGCACTGCAGGATATCTTTGTCATGATAAAAGAGAAAATCTTTGCTTCATCTGTCAGAAATTGGACTGTTTATGGGACATGTATTCCCAGAGCACTTTCTAAAGCTGTGGGATATCCAAAATTCAAAGTGTTTGTGCACAATGTTCTTTTGAGCTTCAGAAATCCCATTCATGAAAGAAGACAGAAATATCAGAGAAGATGACTCTATGGTCAGACTAACAGAGGATTCTTTTCGACATGAAAGTGACAACAAAAATCTGTGCTGTGAGAGGTGGGCACAAACCAGGCTAATTTGTCTTTGCTAATGTTTAGAAACCACACCCATTGTGATATCTCCACATTCACAGCTGTTTGGTATGTTTAATTTGCCTCAGTGCTGGGGAAGACTGTGAATTAGTATCCATCTCACAACCTTGGGCAAAATGCTACAGTGAAATGAATGGCCATAAAAGCTAACACATTTCCAGGAAGAAAAAAAAAATAATGGATGAAAGACAGGCTACTTTGGCTTTATGAATCATTGATACCGGGAGATTTATTGTTGGATCAGGGATACAAGAACATTCTGTACAGGTTTTAATGTAAAGAAAAAGGCAAAGGGCTTAATGAAAAAAAAAAATACATAAACAAAAGAAAAATGTTAGCTATGCTAATGACAATACTATCTCTGTGCACAGAATTTAAAAATCTCTTAAAATTATTAAAAGCAACAGTTCACCCAAAGTGAAAATTCTGTAATTATTTATTTGCCCTTAAACCTATATAATTTTCTTTTTTTACATGTAGCACAAAAGGAGTCCAGAGGTAATAGTGAAGGGGAAGATTTTGTAGAAGGGAATTATAGAACATATATAGAATATAGAGAACAAATTATAATTGTGATCTTTTCCTCATACAAAGCTATCAATATAACATCAGAAGACTTAGGTCTGCTTCACATTGCACAAATAAGCAAGAGTAAGCAGCGCGTATATTTTCATTTTTGGGGGGTGAACTATCCGTTTAAGAGTGAATTACTGTGAAACTCTAGGAAACTGGGTCATCCCGAGGAGAAGTCCAGCTTGAATCTCATGCGCATAAAAGCAGAGCGATTGATTCTAAAACTGGCATCCAATCACTTTTGCTTAAGCTTTCTCTTTTCTCTTTTGACCTTTTAACCAAATCTCCACAATTCTCCTCCTTCTGACTGAATAAGCGTGTCAATAGGTTTGTCTAGGGCACATAGACTGCACCATATTTCTCTATTAAAGCCATTGTCATGATAAGGGTAAATACATTTATGGTACATAAACAGTTAACAATCCATAAAGGCTATGCTGGATCTGGACAGGCACTTGTGGTCTATTATCAGTGATGATACTGGCCCCTCTTCGCTCTGACAAGATGCCACAGGAAGTCGATGTACCACTGACAGCTAAGAGTAACACCTTCAACTGCCTCTCCAAAAGAACAGACGAATAAGAACAGACATATCAAAATAGGTTTCTGCTTTCTTATCACACTAGAGGACAGCTGGAGGGGACAAGAACACTCTGAACCAACACATGTTTCTTTAAGCAGTTGTATCCCCCAAATGAAAGGCTGCCTATAAGACCGCACTGCGACACGAGTTTGAAAATTAATATTATGAATGGGCAACGTAGAGGCAACTGCACGTTAGTAATGTGTTAAATTCATGTGTTTACCAGGGTTGTGCATCATTCAGAAATGAATGGATGACTTTGAAATTCAATATATTATTATATCCCTCAATTTGAATTTAAACATGGATGGAGCGATGGGATGGGATTGGATTGTATTGGATTGGATGGAGTCTGAATTGGATGGAGTGGCTGTATTAACAAACTTCATTCATCCAGACCAACAGGTGTCAGTATAACATCCAAGAATATTGGAACGAAGTAGAGGTTTAGCAAAGTGTGAACACATAGACATGCGGTGGGTCTAAAATTGTATACTATCTGAGTGGGGACAATATTTGAATATGAATTTACTTTGTGACCATTAAAAAGTAATGTTCTATATAATATGATGAAATTTTGGCGTAATACAACTGCCATTTTGTTTCTGCCATGTGACCTATCAGCGTCACCTCCCCTGTGGCCTCATGGGATAGTAAGCGTTCATGGGATAGTAGGTCACTCGGGTACTTTTTGGCCACTGTTTTTTGAAAATGACATACTACTTTTTTTGGTGTACTATTTTTACATACTATATAGTAGAGAAGTATTTGATTTCCGAAGCAGCAAAATAATGCACGTTTATGTAGGCTCTTATCTAGGCAATCCAAATCACATTCAGTGCTATCATTCGGTTGATCGTAACATTTCATGCTAGCACAGTCACAAGCTAATGTGAGATTAATTAAACCTCCTGGAAGAATAATGAAAATGTGCCTTAACTGTCATTGAAAAGTGTCTGCTAGAAAGCATTGATTGAGTGGCTTTGGTAACAAAAGGTGTCTGTTGGGAAGAAAGCATACATATTTATCAGTGAGCACAAATTAAGTTCAGTTGTGGCAAAAGAATACTCTGAGAAGAAGCATGTGCCTGACTTTGTCTTTAAAGCAGATCTTAAAGCACATAATACTTTTATTCCCTGAGTGTTTTATTTTGAGGAAGAAAAGAGCACAGCTGTGTTCCCTAAATAAAGATCCTTAAGAAAGCCTTGTATAAAACTGCAGAAAATAAGCTTATCCTTGTAGCGCATGGTAAAAGTGGTTAAAAGCAGCTCCCCATAAATCAGAGACTGAGCACATTGTTGTTTAACAGCCAAAACGCTGTTTTTTTTTGTTCCATTTCCATTCTATCTTGTAATTCTGAAATCCAATAAGCAATTTTTGGATAGGATTAATTTTCCAAAGAATGTTATATTTATTACGATTATTGTGCAATTTGACAGGATCAAAACCCATTGAAATGTTCTTACATATATGATATAATATGAGTATATTTAAGGGAGTAATTAAATCAAATGAGCGCCATACTTGACTTTTAAAGTACTTCAGAACAGTTCATGATCAGGCTATCCTTATTTATTTACTTGTGTACATCGGATGGGATGACAGCAGTACTAGAACCGCCAACTGTTATTTTACATTAGAAAATTGTCAAAGAGGCAGAAATCTATAATTAAGTTGCACCAGGTAGTGGAATGCTAAATTTAGCATTAGTTGCAAACTTGATAAGGTCAAAATATATTGCAAGTGAGTACAGTTAGCCAGACATATTCAATTCAGACGGATTTTCTGCAAAACATTAACTCCTCTGGGAAAACCAGTCTGAATAGGGGATAAATACAGTATGACAAGCAAATAAAGTGAATGACGTATTGAAAGTCACAGTTGGTGCGAGTGACAGTAGCATGAGTGTTGTGGGTATGTTGGTGTGTGCAATATTGGTTATTTCTGCTCTGTTTCACTGTGAATCACAGCGGCAATGTCACTGAACATAAGACGCAAGGATGGGTAATGGATTTGAAAAAAATAGATAAATCTATTCAATTAATTAAAGAAGCTTCTTCAATGTTGGCTTCAACTACTTGAAATTACTTAAAGAGGTAGGGTGTTTTGAATGAAATAAATATCAAAGCTGTACCAGAGAAATTTCATTTTTTATACGAGAATACGAAGAAGAATCTCAATTAAACTTACATTAGGCTTGAAATTGAAATTAAAATTGTTTTATGCTTATTAAAAAATAAATAAATAAATAATATATATATATATATATATATATATATATATATATATATATATATATATATATATATATATATATATATATATATATATATATATATATATATATATATAATACACAGTGAGGAAAATAAATATTTGAACACCCTGCTATTTTGCAAGTTCTCCCACTTAGAAATCATGGAGGGGTCTGAAATTGTCATCGTAGGTGCATGTCCACTGTGAGAGACATAATCTAAAAAATAAAATCCAGAAATCACAATGTATGATTTTTTAACTAATTATTTGTATGATACAGCTGCAAATATGTATTTGAACACCTGAGAAAATCAATGTTAATATTTGGTACAGTAGCCTTTGTTTGCAATTACAGAGGTCAAATGTTTCCTGTAGTTTTTCACCAGGTTTGCACACACTGCAGGAGGGATTTTGGCCCACTCCTCTACACAGATCTTCTCTGGATCAGTCAGATTTCTGGCATGTCGCTGAGAAACACAGAGTTTGAGCTCCCTCAAAGATTCTCTATTGGGTTTCGGTCTGGAGACTGACTAGGTCACGCCAGAACCTTGACATGCTTCTTACAGAGCCACTCCTTGGTTATCCTGGCTGTGTGCTTCGGGTCATTGTCATGTTGGAAGACCCAGCCTCGATCCATCTTCAATGCTCTAACTGAGGGAAGGAGGTTGTTCCCCAAAATCTCGCAATACATGGCCCCGGTCATCCTCTCCTTAATACAGTGCAGTCGCCCTGTCCCATGTGCAGAAAAACACCATCAAAGCATGATGCTACCACCCCCATGCTTCAGAGTAGGGATGGTGTTCTTGGGATGGTACTCATCATTCTTCTTCCTCCAAACACGTTTAGTGGAATTATGACCAAAAAGTTCTATTTTGGTCTCATCTGACCACATGACTTTCTCCCATGACTCCTCTGGATCATCCAAATGGTCATTGGAAAACTTAAGACGGGCCTGGACATGTGCTGGTTTAAGCAGGGGAACCTTCCGTGCCATGCATGATTTCAAACCATGACATCTTAGTGTATTACCAGCAGTAACGGTGGTCCCAGCTCTTTTCAGATCGTTGACCAGCTCCTCCCGTGTAGTTCTGGGCTGATTTCTCACCTTTCTTTGGATCGTTGAGACCCCACAAGGTGAGATCTTGCATGGAGCCCCAGTCCGAATGAGATTGACAGTCATGTTTAGCTTCTTCCATTTTCTAATGATTGCTCCAACAGTGGACATGCACCTACGATGTCAATTTCAGACCCCTCCATGATTTCTAAGTGGGAAAACTTGCAAAATATCAGGGTGTTCAAATACTTATTTTCCTCACTGTATATATATATATATATATATATATATATATATATATATATATATATATATATATATTGTTACTGATAGGACTATCTACTATTTTAAGACTAGCTGAGCTACTTTTATGTGGCTGAAAAGGAAGTGAAGTAAGTAGCATTGCTACTTTTAATTAGTTGCCACCCAACACATGGGCAGATGGATGTTCTGCTAGTACAAATAGCAGAAAGGTTTTACTCTTAGCAATCTGCTAATTGCTTTCTTAATGGATATTAAACCAGCACCGAAAAAATCAGGGTTTTATTTTCACTGGGCCCCCAGCAGATGCTTTTAAAGAAACAGCAATTATCCACTTCACAGCCAGACAAAAGCAAAGTCCAGAGCTTCACTGAAATCTTAATTAAATCAGATCATGTGTGCTTTAAAAGCAGGCAATGTAAATTGTGCTTTTGGATGAAAAGGTGGATATGCTTGTTATTCAACAGTGGCACAGATGGTTGGTGCAACCTGCCCGTCTCATCCCCCCTTGTGTTAAATTGCTGTGTTTTTAACCACAGAAAAGCTCTTTTTAGTGGGGAAAAAAGATCTCTATTTGGACTATTTTCCTCTTGGTTATATGCATTTTGTTCTATATTTTTCATGAACACATCAAGTGTTATATTAGCTTTCCATATTGGTGTATCCCCTCTGTCACGGGTTGGATTCACGATGAAACAGTAGAAGATCAGTTAGCAGCAATCTAACTTTATTGAATTACATAAACAGAACAAAACACTAAATCATAGAAAGACATAGGAGAAGTAGGAGCAACCATAACACTGAAGAAACACCAAACAAAACTGAAAAAGGGTTTAAATACACAGGAATGATCAATGGAACAAGAAACAGGTGCGCAACTCAATTAGAAACCATGGTATCAAACAAGACACAAGAACTCAGGCAAACAGTGAACACCATGGTTGCATCCTTAATCGCACACTTCCCTACTATATAGTAGGCGAAAAAGAGTACGTGACAAAAGTAGTACGTCGGAATTCACAGTACTTATAAAAAAGTAGGCAAAAAGTACCTTACTTGCGGTAGTGCGAAGTGTTCATAAGATGGATGCAATGAGGCAATGGGAGAGGATTTGTGAATGGCAGTGAAGTGATGCAACTGACGCTGGTAGGTCATGTGATTCATCCAGATTACATTAAAATTACACACATTCATACTATATAGAACTATTGAGTTATTTTACAAGTATTCGGTTGCAAAGTAATTACTTATTCAAAATAAGTACCTACTCCTCGATTTCGGATGCAGCCCTTGAATGAAAACAATGAAACTAAATAAAACTAAATGAAACTAAAAGCCATGACACCCTCAAAATTGTCTCAATTATTATTATCAACACAGGGAATTGTTTCAAATGAATAATAATTCAAATTAAATTGTGCCATCTAATAGTAGTCTATAGAGATATTTGACTGGACCCAGATGTCTTGTTTGTTAGAAATAATTGGGCATACCTGCACCACCTGCTGTGATTACATGAGTAGTGATTGTGCAAAGACCATGCACCTGGTATATGAATGCTAAATATAATTATATATTATATATATAATTATAAAATGCCTTTTTATAGAAATATATGTCTACTGAACAGACTACAGTTGCCGCATGTGTTGTGTTTTGAATGCTGGTCTTTAGCTTAAGATGTTCCTAGGCTTCTTAACTATTTTATCCAGCTATAGGCTTCTTTCCCATGACGCAGTCATGTCAGGTTGTTGCATATATATATATATATATATATATACACAGGGTTGGGGAGTAACGAAATACAAGTAACTTAGTTATGTATTTAAAATACAAAATTTGAGTAACTGTATTTCATTACAGTTACATTTTAAAAGGGTGGTAATCAGATTACAGTTACATCTGAAAAGTATTTTAGTTTACCAAAGTGATTACTTTCAATGTAAACTGTGAAATGTAAACAGAAATGAATGATTCTCTGACTCTGACCATCTGAAAAAGCATCCAAAGCTACATTTCTGCTCATAAGTTTCATACCCCTTGCAGAATATGCAGCATTTTAATTTAACAAAATAAGAGGGATCATGAAAATTATATTTTTATTTATTAATGTCCTGAATAAGCTATTTCACATAACAGATGACTGAATTTATAAAAATTGCCCCATTCAAAAGTTTGCATCTTTGAATCTCAACTGACATGTCATGACCTGGATGATCCATGGCTGTTTTCATGTTTTGTGATACAGTGAAAAAGGTAAAAAAGAAAAAAATACTTTTTTTCCCTACAATTGCAAGATATAAACTCACAATTGCAAGTTATAAAGTCAGAATTGCTATGTAAAAACTTGATATTCAGATTTTTTTTTTTTCTGAAATTGCGAGTTTCACAAATCTGGCATTTTTCTCACAATTCAGGCTTTTTTCTGGAAAATTGCGAGTTTATATCTCATTTCTGACTTTTCTCACAAGTCTGAGATTTTATCTCAAAATTGAGAGTTTATATCTCAGAATTCAGACTTCTTTTTCTTTCAATTATGACATTTTGTCTCAAAATTGAGTGTATAACTCACAATTGCAACTTTATATCACGGAATTCTGAGAAAAAAAAGTCTGAATTGTGGGATAAAAACTTTTTTTTGTGTTTATTCCACACTTATTAGTATTCCAAAGTATTTTAAAGTATATAGCCCTGTATGTATATATATAGACATATATATATAGACATATATATATAGACCATATGTCATGGTCATGTTTCACTGGGTGAACTTGGGAGTAGTTGTGCCCAATCGGTCCTGATTAGCAGATGGTTAATGTGTGAACTGGGAGGCAGAGAAGGGCTAATGTTTCATTCATCATGAATGACTGATGAGCTGATTAAAAAGACTCCCAGCAAGGGCATCTCTGGACTGCAGTAGTAGAGAGCATGAAGCCTGCGTTATCTGCATCATTCCTTCCGTTTCAGATGCCAAACTCTCTTTAAGCGAGATACCAGGCCATTATCTGGGTAGATTAAACGTTGTAATCTAGATTACTGATGGTTTACAAATCCCCATCCAAAAACAGTATTTGTGCATACAGGATTAACAACTTGTCAGTGATCTAGTGGTGCAAGTTTTGCTACTGTCATTCTTGCTGCTATAACAAATTCAAAGTGTGCATATTAATATATTTTCTTGCCTTTATTCTGTAGACATTAGAGTCACCTGTTTAACTATTAAAAGGAAGGTTGATTATTATTATTTTTTTACTTTAGTTAATGTGTAATGTTGCTGTTTGTGCATAAACAAAGGGAGATATTGTCTTTTAAAGAAGGACTAAAAATGGGTAGGGACTACAACAAGCTTCTTCCTGGGATAGTGACATCACTAACCCTAAAATTTACATGAACCCGAGAACACGCAACAAAGGGTTGGGCTGCTTCAGAGAAGAGGAAGAGTTGTTGTAGTAGAGTGTTGTTACCATGCATCATTTTACTGGAGGGAGAGAGAGATTTCAGAAAGGTTTACTTAACATTATATATTTGTGAACGTGAAAGAGGGCCATTGTTGCTAAATGCATTAAACCTCATCAACATATGGAATGATTGTGATATTTTCACAATCATTTGTTAGTTCTTTAAAATTAAATGCATGTAAATGTTCTTACGGAGCATGTTATTGGACTTTTCAAATGTATCACAACGTTAATATAATTTAGGAACATTTTTGTTTTATACTTCAATAGAAAAGCAATGCTAGTTGATTCATTTCTGTTGATCAGTTTAAATTGTTTAGTTCAGTGAATCTATTCAAAATTGAGTCAATAATTCATTTGTTAGTAATATTTTTTTTTTTCTTTGAAAAAATAACACTTTTATTCAGCAAGGATTCATGAAATTGATCAAAAGTAACAGGAAAGACATTTATAATGTTATAAAGTATTTTTATTTGAAATAAATGCTGTTCATTTGAACTTTCTGTTAATCAAAGAATCCTGAAAGTTTTCCACAAAATGATTATAGCTGTTTTCAACATTGACAATAATAAGAAATGTTACTTGAGTAACAAATCAGCATATGAGATTCATGATTTCTATAGGATCATGTGACACTGAAGACTGGAGTAATGGTGCTGAAAATTCATCTTAGGAATCACGGGAATAAATTACAATTTAAAATATATTAAAATAGAAAACACTTATTTTAAATTGTAATAATATTTCAGAATAGCACTGTGATTTCCTATCAAATAAATGCAGCATTGTTGAGCATATTTCAACAACATAAAAAAAGACTATTTATTTTCATCCAAACTTGAGCAGTGTTGTACATGTATGAAAAACCACATATTGAATTTTTATTAGCTAAATTTTTACAGTGTATTTTTCTCCCAACCCTATAGCAATCCCTTATGTGCCACCTATAAGATTGTGACTGTCAAAATGTTAAGTTTGCATTTCGATCAACCGTTCCTCCTCTTCTCTTCATCCCTCCCAGGAATTTCATCATTCCTGCAGTGCCCCAGATCAATTTTTAATTATGGACGTCACTAGGCTCCCCTCCCTCCACCGGAGTAAGACACGCTTTAATTAAAATGACGTGCCACAGCCCTGCAGATAAAACAGCTCTCCCTGGCCTAGATAGTGATTTTAATGACAGCAGACAACAGGTAGCCTTAAAAAAAAAAAAAAAAAAAAAAAAAAGATTCTAATCAAGCAAAACAAAAGAACTTGGAATCATTGTTATGAAAAAGAAGATATTTTTTCTGCCCCAGAGTTGTCTTCTTGAATACAAAGTGGTTTAATAATTTAAAAGTGTAATCTCTGTGCCACTAGCATCACCTAACAGAATGGCAAAAGTAATGATATTAATAATGACTATTTTCAAAGCATTAAGGTCAATTAAATCTGTAGAAAGCTATTATTTAAAATGGCTTTAAAGCAACCATTTGATGCCTAATTATAATATAAAATAAATAAATAAATAACTTGATTTATTCTTAATTATAAAAATATGTTAATATCTTTAACATTACATCACATTTCACATAGTACTACTAAAAAAAGTCCTTTCTTTGTGTTTTTGAAAGTGCTTTAGCGAGAATAAAATTGTTTTCAATCCACATTAAGCTGGGATAGCAGACATTTTAACAATGAAATACGTTACACACTTCACCGTTCAGTAAAGCATTTCTGCACCTTTTCTTTATGCATTGCATTTATTTCTCTTTTTTAAGAATCAGGCACCTATTAAAGATTGATTTCAAAAAATCTTTTGTATCATTTTTTTTTTCATGTCTTTTCCACACTCTATATCGCCATCGTTCTAAACGAAGCATAAAATTAATTCTCCTTGTGGGGGTGTAATTAGCATGTATTAGTAAGCTGCGACACTGGGGATTTTTAATCTACAGTAGATATTGGGTGTTTTGTATTAAAAGAGAATTTATTTTAACCCTCATTTTCTTTTTGCCATTTTGAATTCCTCCTAATATAGTAGGAACAGATCACAAATTAAATTTCAATTTAACCTTCCTAAAAAAATAATTTTGGGGTCTCAGAAAGTAGATAATTTTCTGTTGACTTGTATTTGCTTCATTGTATTTTTATAATATGTGTCCTTGCAGGGGTCAACAATGTTGCTGTACTGGATAGCAATCACTATGGCTGTGTAGAGCCAAAATCGCAACATAGCTTAGTGCGATTATTAAATTGTAAAAGCTGTGATTAATAAAATAATGTATGCATGTTTCAGAGTGAAGCGCAACACTGTGTTTATTCACATTTGAGTAACTCATGATCCACATGTTCTCATCTCTGCATCTGCTCTGAGTTTGAGTTGCTTATAACATGCCTTAGGGAACAAAATATGCAGCAAACATTCTTCCCAAACTTGAAATGAGACTAATCGCATATAAACCAGCTGTTGTCAACAAAACAGAAGCTATATGAATGCCCTGCATGTTTTCCACAAAAATAAACAAATTAAGACAGTAAAAAAAAAAAAAAAAAAAGTTGTTGTATAGTTTTACTTTTGTACTGTGAAACATAATTCAGTCAAGAAACACTTGAGGGCACAGGCTGATAGGTCCTTTACATGCAATCTGCATGTAATCACATCATTACCACATGCCAGGCTGATTGGTCTCTGCTGATCCTGCAGAGAGTGAGATAGCTTGCTCAACATTCAAATAGTCTGGTCCTGATATACTCTGAAACCCTCCACCTCCCCAGCTCCACCTGCTTAGATCGGTTACAGGATTTATGTATGTCTGCTTATGCAGCAGCAGCATATCTTACATGCTCATTGGACCGTCTCTGCTTGTTTGCAGTGCAAGTGTAAATAAAGAACTGGTTATTTGAATAAGTACAGCCTTGTCTTTTCTTAAGAAACACTATATAAATGAAGCTTAATGGTGTATGTATTTGAGGAGCAGAGAAGTGTCTCAGTCTAGTATTTGTCATTGAGTCATGGTCAATACAGTCTTAAATAGTCTTTAATAACATGAGATTTTGGCGAAATGACAGAAACAACCAAGAGCCTCCATTTGACCTTGATTTTGGTAAATTATTAATAATATAATGACACATGCAAGTGTCAGACCATATATAAAGCCAAAAAATGAACTCTGGCAATGCTGTTTAATTATTTGAAAAATAGTTTTGTTAGGTTTCCACCTGACGGAGAAGAATTATACACAAATGTAATAATTAATACAATCTGGTAAATAAATTATTTTAATAACAATTTAATTTTAATTTTTATTAGTCATTTATATATATATATATATATTTTTTTTTTGTCAAATTGTGCAGCCCTAAAAGCAAGCTTACAGTTTTTATTATTATTGTTATTATTATTATTACTATGTTGAAGTTTGAAATCATATTCACACACAAAAAAAAAGAAAGAAAGAAAAAAAAACACCATATTTAAAAAAACACAACCTTTCTAAAAGTTCTTGTGGTAAACCTGATGGATACAGCTTCAGTAATATCACTCTGGGCTTTGACTATTAGAGGAAGATTTTGAAGGGAAAATAACAGGTTAGTTTCGAAATAACCGTTATATGGGGTCTGAGACCTCAAACAAAAACCTTAAAGTGAATTTTAACTGAAACATGAGGGTTAAACAAATTAGATTGAGTGGTCGGTTTCAGAAGCAAGGATCTCAATACCAAATCACTCAAAATCATAGTGCAGTTCAGCGATCAAAAGAACGCTATGTAGGCCGAAATGCATCCATTGTAATGTAAGTACACCCCCTCTCTTAAGCTAGACAGCAAAGCCCTTTAGCTAGCATGTGTGACTGAGGTTTCACTTTAATGCAATAAAGGCATTTTCTGAGCCAGACCATCTCCTCCTAGAGCTACTTAAAGTCCCTGTGCTTACAGTGAAACCAGGCAGATTTGACGAAGTGACTTGCACCACCATATTTTTCCTGTTTATCAAATCAATCGATCCTTAGAAGGAAAGAGGAGAGATTTATGAGGCCACGCTCTTCTGTTGAACCAGCTTTTTCTTCTCTCCTCTCTCTCTTTTATTCTTTTTTAGCTCAGCATTTTGTTTATTGTGCAACTTTGCCCAGCATTTTTTTTTCCCCACTTTGTTTTTCATGAAGATTTGGTAGAAGAAAAACCAGTCGACATTCTGAAGAAGAAACGAGGACATAATATTCAAGGTGACTGGGATTCTTCTCTCGGACTGGAACTGATGGATTATTCAGGCAGTTTGCGAATGAGCCTAGTTTGTCGAGCGTTTGATCTTGACCTGGATCCAATGGGCCATTTATTTTCACTATGTTGTGTAAAATTATAGCTATTTCTTTGGCAGATATGACTATAAAACGATGAAGCATCCTGCGCTGCCCACCTGAGGCCTACACAACGTCTGCGAGTTGAAAAGCCATATTGTGAGATTTAACGAGTTGATTGTCGGACAGCAGCTTTGCTACAAAAGCCCTATCTATTCATACCACTGGCACTGAAAGCTGTTTAGCCGGCATTGTGAAACACAATCCAATCCTCTTCTCCTCCAGTCTGTCAGGCAGTTACCGCAAACAGTTTCCTCCCCTGGCTGAGCACAAGATAGCATTCAGAAATGCAGCGAGGAGTCAGCAGGACTGTTTAAGCATGTACCGATTTAATTGCGGGAATGCATCTTTCCCAGCGTGGCCGGATCGCCCACGGCGTTTACACGGGAAGATGAGACACTGTGGTGTGACTCCCTGTGATCTCGTAGCTTTCTGCTTCTTTTGCCTCTGGTATATTTTCTAATTTAGTATTTCTTCCAATTATGACCAGCTCAAATGTCCATGGCTGATAGAGAAAAAGAGAGAAAAAAAATGGAGACTCATTAGAATCCAGTACTGAGACGTGAATATGAAGTAAATATGACCTCCTAATATTCAATTAAAGTGGTTAGGTGGGATTTAAATATATTTTATGAAATAAGAAGAAACCTCAGTTGGAAGCTTATGTAAGAATGAAGTTACATTTGGGTTATTGTAACATTTACATTAATAAGAGTATATGTATGTATATATATATATATAGTGTATGTACGGAGCCCCTAAAAGGACATGTTGGTGGAAAAAAGATATATGAGAGGCAGGAAAAACAACAATTCAAATGTTTCACGTCCGCCCAGAGAAACTTTGTATTCGCTAACAAAACCTCTTTTTTTCGTCCCCTCAAGAAACTTTTCGTTCATCCGCAAAACATTTTGCGTCCACCCGAAAAAAATTGTGTTTGCTCACCGAACATTTTGCTCGGCAGACCATGACATTTTTTTAAGAGAACACAAAGTTTCTCAGGGGGATGCAAAGAATTTGCAAGAGAACATAAAAGCATTGATAAATAATTTGTCCTCCATCTCATTCTTTTTCTTCACCATTTTCCCTTTAGGGGCTCCATATATATGTTGTATGAAACAGTAAATATATTTAATATTTTATTTGATATTTATGTGTTGGTCTTTATATATATTTTATATATATATATATACATACATATATATATATATATATATATATATATATATATATATATATACACAGGATTGGGGAGTAATGAAATACAAGTAACTTAGTTACGTATTTAAAATACAAAATTTGAGTAAGTGTATTTCATTACAGTTACATTTTAAATGGGTGGTAATCAGATTACAGTTACATCTGAAAAGTATTTTAGATTACCAAACTATGACTCTGACAGTCTGAAAAAGTGAAGTTTCATCAACATTTTAATACTTTTAAGAGGGATCATAAAAATGTTGTTATTTTTATTTAGTACTGTCCTGAACAAGACAAAATGACTGAATTTATAACAAAAAATTGCCAATTTAACTTGTCCTGTCATGACCTGGATGATCCACGACTGTTTTCATGTTTTGTGATAGTTGTTTGAGTCCTTTTATAATTGTAAAAAAGGTCTCTGCAACTTTTTCTCACAATTAGTGTAAGGGAGTCGTTTCCCCTTACAATTGTGAGTTTGCATTTCACAATTCTGTCTTCTTTTTCTAAGAATTGCGAGAATTAAACTCACAATTTCAAGTTATACAGTCAGAATTAGGAGATATAAACTATGAATTTAGTATGCAAGTTTATATCTCATAATTCTGAATTTTGTCAATATTGCAAGTTTATCATAATTTTGACTTTTCTCAATAATATGAGTTTATATATCATAATTCTGACTTTTCTCAATAATATGAGTTTATATCTCATAATTTTGACCTTTCTCAATATTGCAAGTTTATATCTCATAATTCTGACTTTAGAACTCGCAATTGCAACTTTATATCACGCTATTCTGAGAGAGATCAAAACTTGCAATTACCTTTTTTGTGTTTGTTCCACACTTATTAGTACTCCAAAGTATTATAAAGTATTTAGATGAAGTTACTAAACTTGAGTAATGTAACGAAATACGTTACAAATGACTTTTTAAAGCATGTATTTTGTAATCTGTAGTGAAATACATTTTAAAAGTAACCTACCCAGCCCTGTATATATATATATATATATATATATATATATATATATATATATATATATATACTATATACCTATATATACCTATATCTTGCATATAGATATTGCATATATATATATATATAGATCTTTTTTGTGACTTACTGATTGTAGACAGATGGTGTTATGGATGTTCTCATTCTACAGAGTATTTAATGGGGGGGAAAATGTAAATGCTTGTGGCATGATGTAGATAACAGTTCATCTGATCAACTTCCATAAGATAGAAAATTTAAACAGACAATTAAGAAGACTCTAACACAAATGTGGCATCTTAGTTTTGAGACTCGCCAGATTAATATAGAAGATTTCAGCATGTCTCATTTTCTTGGCCCAGTCCTTAATGACATCTTGGGTCTGTCGACTCCCATTTCGCCATGCTTTATTAGGCCCAGCTCACTTTACACCACATTAGCTCAGAGACAGCCCTACCTCACACCACTGTGGGCTGACCAAAGGACTATGTGAGGACAGATTTGGCATTGAAAGCACTGACATGTCCCCGCCTCTTTACTTGCTGGCACGAGTAAATGCAATTTCAAACGCATTCTCTTGTCAATATAGAGACATTCTCTCGGACCGAATTTAATCATACTCCAATCATACATCTCCTTGAGCACGGGCTGCCGTTATACCTTCATTTGCGGTGATTATTCGAGTCCACGGCGACTGCCAGACATATGTTTCACAAGCCACGGTACCTGCTGGAAACAAGCAGTCTTCGTCTTTCCTAATTAGTTGATCTTATTTAGATCTAATTAGATCATCTTATCAGATGACTGAAAAGGAAGAACAATTTTAACACTTCTATTCACTATGGTGAACTAGTGTGACGATTTGCCAAAAGTAAAAGAAAAGTCTTGTATTTCAGCTATGACTGAGCTTTTATGAAATGGGACTCATTCATGTTTTTAAATCTTCAGTAAGTTACTGTACTGAGTTACCATGGTATCGCCTTTTATAATGGCCAGAACGACACCAAGTGCTTTAATTCCAGTCTAAGCTGTTAAATCCTGGCACACAATGCAATATATGCAAAATTGGCACACAATGCAAACTGTAAAAAGTTGGCCATGAAGCAGATTGACTTCATTATATTTCACTTCTGTTTTTAAGAGGTGTAGTTCACATAAACTTGAAGTGTAGCTTTATGTTTTCATAGAGTACATGAAATACTATAATATTGAGTGGGGAAAATATTAAGTGTGATATTGTAAAGACAGCTAGTAAATGACTTTAATTTACTTTAATTATTTAATTTACTTTTATTTATTTAATTATCTATTATTGCACTAAAGCCCTATTGTGAATAAACTGTAAATTGAAATACAGTATAATCTAGGAAACATTTGCTCTTTTTTTATTATTATTATGTTGATATGAGTAACAATTTTCTAGTGTCTGATGACAGGTCTAATGTTGTTTGAACCCCAGTGTTCTTCAAAATACCTTATTTCGTGTTGTGCAGGTTTTGAATTAAATGAGTGAGTAAATGAGTGCATTTTCATTTTTGGGTGAACTATCCCTTTTCAGAGGACATGTGAACTTTGATATTTTTAATTAGGCTTAATTTTTAACATATCCCCATTTCAGTTTGAAAAGAATGTAGACTATAAGTGTGGGAAAATGCATAAATACATGTTATCTAACCAATAAACGCAACCTGTAAACCCTCAAATTCAAGAACATCCAGAATTATGATCCATATTTAATTGGAAGGTTGAGTTCAGACATTGCAGAATCTCAAAAATAAATTGTAGTCTGATGGATATTCATATTTGTTTGTATTTATGCATGGATCTGCACACCCATGCTCAAGACATTTCACAGTTCACTGTACAGTCATTCAGCTTTCTGCTAAAACCAACACAAGCCATTCATTTATACGCAGTAACGGGAGAGTGAAGTAGCGGTGTCCTTTTACAAGCAAACGAGTGTCCGAGCAAAGTGGAAATGTATTGCATCAATTATTAACAAGGCTTTACATTTCCACCAACAATCACTTTTTCTCAGGGTAAATGTTTGGTTTGTACCCTTGTGAAAAATAAGTACACTTTAGCACACTGTTATTACACTTTAGCATTATACGGAACAAGTATACTTTAAAAAATATGCTTAAAATCGTCATGAAACTCTAGATGGCACAGGCTGATAGGTCCTTAAGTGAAAGTGATGTGTATTTTTGAATTTGTGCACTGCATTTCATCTATCCAAGTGCACACATAAACAGCAGTGAGTATTAAACACACCTGGAGCAGTGGGCAACCTTTGTTTTTTGTTTTTTTTTGCCTAGGCACACGGGGAGTGATTGGGGGTTAGGTGCCTTGATCAAGGGCACCTCAGTTGTGGGTAATGTGGGTGGAATAAAGCACTGTTCATTCACTCCCCCACCAACATTTCCTGCCGGTACTGATACCCAAACCCGTAAATTTTCGACTCTCTAACCATTAGGCCACAATTGCCCCTGTTCATAACTGCTCTTCTTTAACTCAATCTGCTTGCAATCACATCATTCTCTGTAGGGCTCAGCTGACCGGTTCCTGGTGGATCAGTAGCCAATGAGCTCGCCTTCAAATACTTGGTCACTATTTGCTGTAGCAGTGTACAGCGTGCTTGCAGAACCCCTCCACCTTCCCCAGCTCCACCTGAATAGATCTGCTATGGGCAATTCATGTATGCTATTGTACAGCAGCAGCATGTCTTAACTGATCATAGCAGCATGCCATGCATCTATTGGCAGTAGCAAGATTATTAAAACATAATGACTAAAAAATATTAAGAAGGTTAAAACATAACTACATGACTAAAAATGTACTTAAAGGTAAAACTTGATATTTAAGGTCAAATTTGATATTCCTAAGTATATTTAAGTGTGCTACAAAACAGCATAATGAAAGTGTACTCTCTTTTAGTACACTTTTTTTATTAATATATTATCGACAAGTAGTTTTTCTTAAAAAATACTTTTAAGATTTGAAGTACACTATTCAGTACAGTTAAGAACACTTTTTTTCACAAGGCTAGGTAAAGAGGGGCTGTTCTTTTCAGGTTAGCATTAAGCCATTTCTCTGTCTGTTCTGGTCACGAGGATCAATATTCAAGGGACCTCCAACCTCAAGTGAAGACCTCTATTACTGAAATCATGTTTGCTAGGTACAGGCCAGCTTATGAATAAGTAATAAGTGAATATTTTAGGCAACCTTTCAGCAATTGGTTATGCTTGGTGTCCCACTGCAGAAGAAGAGGGACACTGAGGGCTTGGAGAAGGGGTTGTATTTGGTGCCCACCTGCTAACCTCTGCAAAGCTCTTTAGAAACTCATCGCACATCAATAATGCAAGTCCTGGCACAATGCCTAAGGTAGACTCAGACAAGTAGAGACTCACACATTTGGGACGGAGGGCACTAACATTACCATGCGTTTGTAATGAGGAAACTGCATACAATTAATATCACGCAATTCAAATGAGGAAGGAGCCAATGGTAATGAAGTATCATGAAATGGGGTGAAGTCTGCAGAATTTATTAGCTAGTGGCTCTCTGAATGTCTTCATCTTTTGAAAAATGTATTTGTACATCGCTCGCTCTCTCAGGGATTTTCTGGGAATGTGAGACTTGCAAATACATTGTGACTCTCCCTTTCACATGCAAACTGGAAACAGACCTGCTCTATATACAGTAGGAGGAGCTGGAAAAGGAGATAGAGAACATCTTGAGTTGCCTGAGGCTCATGCTCTCCTTGGCTCTCTTCTGGGAGCGAGGAACGGGCCAAACCCCCATCCTTCCATTCCCCCCCCCCCCCCCCCCCCCTTCTCCACAGGCCTGCCAGCTGTGTGACAATCCAACATCAACTGCTTTTTGACTTTTCTTGTCCTCCAACTTGTACTACAACTTTTACTGCTGTTCAAAAGTTTGGAGGCGGTATTTTTTATTTTTTATTTTATTTATTTATTGAAAGAAAATACAATTGATCAAAAGTGACAGTAAAGACATTTATGGTGTTACAGAACATTTCTATTTCAAATAAATGCTGTTTTTTTTAACTTTCTATTCATCAAAGAATCCTGAAAAAAAGTTTCCTCAAAAATATTGAAAACTATTTTCAACATTGCCGATTGATGAGTACAAAATCATCATATTAGAATGATTTCTGAAGGATCATGTGACACCGAAGACTGGAGTTAATGATGCTGAAAATTCAGAAATAAATACTTATTTAATAAATTTTTATTTTCAATGAAAAATAAATACATTTTAATAAATAGTTTTAAAATTTAATTGATTAAATTTATTTTCAATTTGTATGATTTATCAGAGCACTAAATTTTAACGGTAAAAAAAAAAAATATATATATATATATATATATATATATTTTTTTTTTGTCAGCATATTATTTTATTAGAATGCAATAACTAGGCCAGCCATCTTCATTACTGAATAAGTATTTCTCATAATTAATTCAGTCAAATGAATCACAAATAATCGCATATGTCAACATGTGCTGAGAAAAGCCCTCAAATAAAGATAATTAAAAATGACATTGCAATTTTGTGACAGACAAGTAAAGCATTGAATTAAACCAAAAGTGCCTTTAGATGTCAATGTATTGTTTGTCGTATTTCCATTTTCATTTATGTTAACCCATAGCATAATAGATTTGCAGTTATTGTTGTAGGCTGCTGTTGTAGGTTACGTGACCTTTCTAAAATTGTGTGAATAGTCTGCAATAGTAATTTAATGCTGGTTAACCTTCATGTAGTAAAGGTTACAGAAATAATAGCCATAATAATAGATTTTAAAAAAGAAGCGTCACCATTGGAATATGTCAAGATGCTCTCGAGGGTGAACTTGACCTTCAGCCTTCATCTTCTGGTCAAAAGCCTTCTCAATTGTGGGCTTTGAAGATGTTAAAGATGTTTCATTTCACAATCCAATCAATTTTTAAGATTTATCTCAAATTATAGATGTAAAATGGGTTTTGAATGCTGTTTTATGTTGACTTGAAATGATTTTTTTTTTACATTCAACTGAGCTCAAGGTCTTTATGGGTTCTATGCTGGGAAGATGATCGAACTGTGTGTCTTTCTTAATGTCTTTGTGTGTTTCCACAGTCCGAATCAGATATCAGCTGCAACACAGATACGATTCAATGCCTGTGACATTTAAGTCAGACTTTAAAGACAAGCAGACACTTTAATCAATCCACTAATCACATAGAAACATTTCTTAGTTAATTCATCAGTCTACAGTCTGCATCTTGTTAACATATTGATAAACAATCCATGTTGCTTTCAACCAAAAAAGGGTCCTGAATTTTCATATAAATGCAAAAGTATATATATATATATATATATATATATACACATTATATATATAAATATAGATTTATATATAGATTTTTGTGGACTACTAGAATAGGGTTTCATGCTTGAATGTTCAAAGAAACATTATTATTTTTTTCACATACTTCACATTGTTGTAGCACCTTTCTTCCCAGTCTGCCAGTAACGCGATGGGATGCGTTCCACAAAAGCATCGTTTGCCAAAGCAAGTTGCATTGAACTCTATTGGTTACGACAGAACTTGCAACTGTAGCTGGCTTTGGGAAACGCACCTTCTATAGTGGCTGTCCCTGCTTGTGAAAAGCACAATGTGCTCCGATTGGTTGGCTGGACCTGGGTGTTATTGGTCAACTGCTTCGAGTGCATTTCGGAAATGTCATGGCCCTTACCATAACCAAAAGAGTCAACACACTACTAACACAATGCAACCCACACCCCATTTGTTTTTGTTTTTTGTTTTGTTTTTATGAATGCCTTGGACAGGAATTATTTAAATATGGAATATTGTGACGTGTGCATTCCCAGAAGAAACAGTTCTTACTGATTTAGAAAATAACATCCTTTGGTGTGACTTTGTAACATTTTCGACCTTTTTCATGCTGAAACAAGAACATTGCACCCAAAAGAAGGTTAAAAATGTAAAAAAAGCATAATAGGGCCCATTTAATACTATCACCCTTAAGAATTTTTGCATTTGTTATTTTTAAATTAAATATTTGGACAGCTTTTGTCAGTTATCGACCTTTTGTAGATTAGCTTGACTGTTTAATTACTCTTAAGACTAGCTTGTAGCTTATTAAATTACAGTTTCCTCAATACTGGTTTTGTTTGTTTCGACAGCTGACTGTGCATATCATTTTGAGAGCTTGATTATTATTGCTGTAATAAGAATGAGGCATTTTGTAACGAATCGCTTTTCAGCGGGTAGTTAGCAGGCGTGCTTTTAGCTCTGGCCTGATATGAGATAAATTGGTGTAATAAATTGGTCCCTGAAACTGAGCAGCACTGAGATCATAACCTCTGAGATGAGATGGTGAGCCAATCTTGCTGTGGCAGGATTCTGCTCGCACGTACAGAAAGATTGAACTCAGTGATGCTCCCTTAGCACACCCTTGTTAACAAACTGGTCAGGTACTCTGGAGACTACAGTGCTGATAATTTTACAAATAAATAAGCTTAGTGGATGCTAACGTATGGAAAATCTGCACCCCTGTTGGAAAAATCTGCAATGTGTGCAATGTCTTTGCATTTTTGGGTCACTACCTCTGCTGTGGAGCGGGTGTGATTGTTGTGTTACACAGTTCAAGAGCACAGATGGGTTTTTGCACTAGACCATAGGGAGGCATGAGATCGTGTTATATGAACATGTGCCATTTTTTTAATTATTTCATTTAGAGGATGAAAGAGCAGTCTTTTTTTTTTTTTTTTTGCTTACAAATTAGTCCATTTCTGACTTAAAATTACACTGTTAGTTACGTAATCCATTACAATATACATTTTAGGTAATATAATTAGACTACTTTTTCATTAATTTTGACCTAAATTGTCAATCACATTGATTTAAATAGGATACTATTGTACCATATAAAGAAAAAGAAAATACATTCCATTCTTGGATACCAACAACATGATGTGAATTAAATATTACAACCATTCTGTGTAATGTCTCACTTGGTTTTACGATACTTCCAAGTATCTTATAAATTTGCTGGAAAAATTTCTGGAAACCAAAAACAGACCTGAAATGTCACGTAAAATTTAAATATATGTTCCTGTTGGTTGAGCAGAATGTAATGGCCTACACTTTATAAAAAAAAAACTTCCTTAAACTTCCTTTTGAAGAATCAAAAACATATAGCGTGACCAATATTCCTTTAAAAAAAAAAAAAAAAAAAACTTACTCTGACAAGTTGGATTTAGTGATTCAGAAACACACAAAAGCACATCTAACGCAGTCTGATTCACACATTACTCTTATTAGTCGATTATTTTTTAATGAATCAAGAACATACAGTGTGTTTGATTCATAAACAAATGACTCTTTTGAGCCAGTGCTTTTTAATGAATTAAAAACACGCAGCATGAACCTGATTCCTGGACAAATGATTCACTCAAGCCAGTTCTTGTTAGCGAATCAAAAACCTACATGTACAGCAAGACCAGTGAAGCCGGATTTCTGAAACAAATGATTCTTATGAACTTTGAAGAATAGTTCAAAAGGTAGTCCCAAATAATTTACAGCTTTATAGCCAATCTTGCGCGATTGTAAAGTTGTCAAATGAATCGGAATTGAAAACAAATCTTTATGGAAATCTTTATCATCACCATTTGGTTTTTAAATGTGTGCCTCATTATTTTATATAGCCAAATAAAAACCCATACTGTGAGAGACTGCATAGGTTTGCACACATTGTGTTAGATTTTTTATCCCAAACTGCTATAAAAAGCAGTGAGATCATATACAAGTTGTATTCTGTGCATCATTTATCTGTAAGCTCATGACAAATGAGGCAATTCCCTACTAGCATCCATAGGCGTTACTTTACTTAAGGTTCAATTTTTTATTATAATGTTTCACTTTGCCAATAAAACGGGTTGTTTTTCACCCCACAGCATATTAGCTCTTCTCTTTGAGAGCATCGTTTTCTTAATAAATGACTGATTGGTTTGTGGCAGGTGTGCACTAACATTGTTAGCATGTTTAGCAGGCATGTTGTTTATATTGCGGATTGCAGGATGTGATTCCCTCAAGGACATTATTTTAATAACTTGTTTCAAAATGCATGTTTCTGTCGAAGAATCAGCATAAGGAAGTGGACTCGCTTCATAAGTGAGGTGTGTTTTAAAACTCAAACTTAGTTGCCTTTTAGCACTGAGCTGCAGTTCAGTTCGATACTGTTTTTCTTTATTTGCAGCCTATATCAGACATGTGATGTTGAGAATTCAACAGAATCGAGTATGACAACAATAAACCGCTCTGCGAAATTGGAGACCATTGGATTTGTATGGCACCAGAGAGAAAAGGATCCTCATTTGTTCACTAAATTATGGGTCTTTTAATTCGAACATTTTTATTGTGCCGCAGCTGCACAAAGTCCTCCATTGTACCATCTTTCTGTTTCTTTATTAGCAGCCCTTTTCTTTTGAAAGCTATTTTTCGAGGGTCTTTGATGGCCTGGAATACCTCTGTAATAACTCAAGACTTCACTGGTGGCCCTAATATCATACAGAAAGGAAAGGCCCTCGACTGCATACAAATGAAGCGAGCGTGTGTGAAGTGTGTTTGGGTAATGAATTAAGGTGCAGAGGGATCTGACGCATGTCATCTTCAATGGGAAAAACAAAAGCACAGTTTCTTGTTGAATGAACAGAAGGAAGGACGCAAATGAGAACACTTCAAAGACGGCTTTAAAATCAATAACCAGAAGTTGCACGCCTTTCCTTTACCACGTTTTAACATGATGCATATTTCTCAATTTATAGGCTTTAATGTCGTTCACCCAAACAAGGAGAATTCTGTCATTTATTTATTCACCTTCATGTTCTTCCAAACCAGTACACTTATTTCCCCTTAATGGATACAGAATACAGTGACCAGGGTCTGTCAAGCTCCAAAAAACCCCCCAAAAAAAACATAAGGGCTAGTTCACAGAGAATGCGTTTTTGCTGTGAAATAATTGAGACACGGACAATGGAATGGGGACAAAGCGCAAGATCTCGAGATTTTTGTTTTAAAGTTGACTTTATTTTAAAGAAACATTTTCAGACATTTCTCCTTATATAGAACCTTTTTGGCATAAAGGGTTCTATTCAGGAGCTGAATAGCATTTTCTACTAAAAAAAAAAAAAAAAAAAAGCATAAAGGGTTGAAGAAAAAAAAACAAAAAAAACATGGGGTTTTATATTCTGGGTGACCTATATGTAACACCACCATATTCTTATTCACCTTATTCATCATATTCTTAATGGAAAAGGTATGGGAGCAAAAATAAATAAATAAAAATCGTCCAACTTGACTTTCCAGTGACCTCTGTGGAATTAAAGGCTGTATTTTTTTTTCTTCCTTCTCTCTGGTTCAACAGTTCAAATTTTGAACTGTTGCTCAATCAAAACATCTCTCAGTGCAAAATCATTCTTATTTTAGATTTCCAGTTTTGCCCTCTCCAGAACACTGAACAATGAATCACTATGACTGATGACGTTTATGAGTTTTATTTATTATATATTTCTGTCATGACAACTCTCTGTGTTTCTGGCATGGTAATGGACATGAGAATGTTAATATGTGTCGTTTTGGCAGAATAGATCTTCTAAGCTGCTGCAGAGCAAGTAGAGGACTTGCTACTGCCAGTACATACACGAACACTGCCGTGAGCAAGTACGACACGCTGCTGCTGTACAATAGCATACATGAATTACCCAAAGCAGACCAATACAGGTGGAGCTGTGGAGGGTTTCTTAAAGCACACCGCAAACTGCTACACCAAATGCTGACCAAGTATTTGAAAGTTGAGAAGCAAGTTCATTGGCTGCTGATGCGGCAGGAACCAATCGGCTGTGACCTATATAGAGAAAGATGTGATTGCAAGTAGATTGAGTTAGGGACCTATCAGACTGTGCCATCTAGAGTTTCATGACAGAACTCAATATCATTTTCATTGCCCATGCAATGTATAAATGCAGTGTATACAGATGTGTTGAATAAATATGAAAGCCTTTACACTGAGATAAACACTGCTCTATCACTTACTTGTAATGGATAGTCTGTATGACACTCATAATCCGTGGGATTATTATGAACAGTATTAGTGCTTGGAAAATGCACAGATTAACAAGAGCTGGACTGTTGAGTTCTGTAATATGGGTACGATGGTTCTTCGATCGGAAATCTCTGATCGTTGCATTTGATACATTCACTAAAGTGTTTGATTTGGTCAATTTTCAGTTACCCTTAATAAACTCTGACTTTTCGAATGGTCATTTGAAGCAATAGAATACTTAATTTAGGTTTAATTGCATCAAGATCTTCCATTATTTGTCTAAAGGAAAATCACTTCTTCCTCAATGTTAACCCCCAGGATAATGTTGCATATCAAATGTAATTTTAATAATCGTAAAAGTAATATTCATGCATGTGCTAAGACACACGCTGTCAGTAGTATATAAATACATGCCTCAAATTAGTGTATTTTCCACACTATCTCAGTAATTGCACAGTTCTGTGCTATAATAAAAACAACATCATACAAGATATTCATGTATGTATATTAACCTTAGTAACAGTAATAATCTAAAAAAAATGCTTTTCCTGGGGAGAGTCTCTAACATATTTACACTGTATATTAACACTGTACCTAGACTTTCAATTGCACTTACAGAATACCTTATCCATTTTGAAAAGTTCAATGGAAACCAATGTAATGTCTTGGGTATTGATTTTGACTTTATGTTGATGGAGCCTTTTAATAAAGAGTACATTTTTTGCCTGCACATCATTTCATGATGGCAGTACTGTAGTTCTGAAATGACTATAGATTGCATTGTAAAATTCATCATTGAGAATTAACATAATGTCCATAATGCTGGCTGAGTATAATCTTAATTATATTCATGTATTATCTGAGGAATACATGATAATGTTCAACTCTGCCCTGCCTGTCTTGCAGAATGATTCCTTCCACGAGTTACGACTTCCTGGTGCGAGACCTCGTATCCGGACGGGAATATGACCTGTGCGTGCTGGCCGTCTACGATGATGGCGTGACCTCGCTGACCGCCACGCGGCAGGTGGGATGCGTCGCATTTGTCACAGAGACGGAGTACAGTCAGTGCCAGTCGCTCCGCAGCCATTTCCTGGGCGGCACCATGATCATAATCATCGGAGGAATCATCGTGGCCTCTGTCCTCGTTTTCATCATCATTCTCATGATCCGATATAAAGTCTACAGCCATAACGGGGCAAATTCTGGAAAGGGAACTGCCATGATGAACGTACGCTCACAGACGAATGGGGGCCAAGCCTCGGGGCAGGTCCCACGCTCCAGCTCCAAAATCGTGGAGGGCCAGGAGGCTTCGGAAGACAGTTTAGGGGGGGCCGCCGGGGCCACTGCTAGTTTTAAAGACTCCACTGCCATGGTGCTGGTCACAGACTCTGACACAGCTGTGCAGATTTCAGAGATGAGCAGTGAGGACATAGTCTCCCCCACACAAAGGCACCATCCTAGAACTTGTATAGAGCTCAAGCGACGTCCTTCGCTTTCCTCAAAAGAGGGTACAAGCACAGACACACAAGGAGGTAAGTGAAAGAAAATGTGCTAACACTTTACAAAAAGGTTCCATTGACATGAGGAATCAAATTTGCCTTATTTGACATATAAGTTTCATATATTAAAATGTCCTCCTCGTTATAAACAAAGCATTTATCTAATCAAGCTCCAAAAACAGCTTGTTTTGATATTGTGGCATCTGTGATGTCACACAGACGAATATATTTGCATATGACCGCCTTCAGACCAAGAGATTGGCGAATAGTTGTGCATCATAGGCCCCGCCCACTGGCATTCAGTCGCTTAACTGCTGACACTTGCCTACACTAGATGTGAGTGTCACACCAAACCATTATAATCACTGACGTTCAGTTTAAACAGCTCATTTGCGTCTCTGTACAGACTTCAGAAGGGTACCAGCGTCATAAAAAAAGAGAATGATTTATTTTAATAGCTTTCCGGATTGCATCAGAGGACGTTTACTTGGAGCATATTGTTTTGTAAATGAGGCACAGTATAACGGAGAGTTCGCAAAGAACTTTTTAGATAGATGGAGCAGCCAACTGATCTTAAGCCCGAGACACACGAAGCCGACGATCGGCAATGTTGAACCATTTTTAAGCGTCAAGTTTTTTTGACCCGATTCAGCATGTAGAATCGGTGTCAAGCCGTCGAATAAGAGAGAGAACTAAGCGTGTCGAAGCGCGAGAATAATAGCAAAACAGTGAGCAAAAAAGTCAAGGTGATACGACAGAAGGCTGTTCTAATTTTACTTCATGTACCTGAGAATTCCTGGGTGAATGTTTAATATTAACATGAGCCAAGTGGAATATAGAAAATGATCAGCATGAATGAGATTCAAAACAAGTAAGCACAAGCTGCTTTATTTACGGTTTGTGTATCTGCAGCCTGCAGTGTTGGTCTCCCTTTGTGAATTACGAATATAGACGAATATGTCTGAAAAAATAGACAGGCAGCTTGCTCACAGCCGGCTGTAGTTCTCTTGGTTTGTTCACGTGCAGTTTTTTGCCACACACTCGACTTCCATCAGTGCTAGTTCTTTGCTGTCGTGTCCCTACTCTTACAGCAGCTGTCATGACCCCTTTATTAGTTAACTACATTAGTAAACATGAACTAGCAATTAAAAATACTTCAGAAGCATTTGTTAATTTTAGTTCATGTTCATTTCAACATTTACTAATTATTATGTGTAGTCCTCATAGACATGATTAGGAGACCCAAATGCAAGCATTATTGAGTGTAATCTAGAATCATAATCCATATATACATATATAAGGTCAAAATCAGAAGGTAAACAACCAGATAATAATAAAAAGTAAAAGACAGAGGAAAACACAGGCAGAAGAACAAGACCATGATAAAGAAACCAGAGAGTGTTCCAAAACGTGTAACACAAACAAGACTTTGTGAAGAATGACTGAACACACAAGGCTTATATAGGAGAACATAAATGAGATAATCATACACAAATGGAAGCAATCAGCAAACAATGAGTCCACGCAATGAGTTCTGGGAAATGCAGTTCATAATGCAATAAAGAGTGGCCTCAATTAGATATCATAGGCAGTCAGACGAGACACTCATACATTATTCAAATCAAAATTTGTATTTGTTTTATATTATTTAATGGACCTACGCAAACATGAACTAAAAATGAACAGTTGCGTTTGTATAACAATGATCACTACACTGCCCTTGTGTAAATTGTAAAAAAGTGTAAAGTGTAAAAAGTAAAGCAATGAAGGATATAAGGATTCTCACTAGAAAACTGTGTGTGTGTTGCTTTAAGAGAATGATAATACATCCGTGTTGCATTTTGAATGGTTCTTATTAATATGACCATTTTGGATGCAGACAAAACATTTTATTTTATTTTATTTTTTTGACAGGAACTGGTGTAGAGACTAGAACTAATATTCCTGCCATGATACCATCAGGTATAACAGCAAGTGCACCACAAACCAAAAGCAAACCACTTGATTTAAAATGCTTAATGTTGTTTTCAGGCAATTGCACTTTCATATAACCCTTTTTGACTGTGGGCTTTTAACAATGCCTGGGCACTTTACAGCTGCTCAGAGCGCATATATAAGTATATATATATATATATAGACTCCCATAATTGCCAGGAATAGAGCTATTCACCTGATTCAATGGGCCACGTCCAGGTATTCCTTGAAGAGCTTTTCCTTTGTGGAATTTGGATTTATGGGTCCAATCAGGTAATTGCGGTTTCTAGATGAATGCTCATGGAATTAAAGAGGACCTCAACCTTAAATCATTAAATCGATAAAGTCCATTCAGTCGAGAGCTGGTGATGCAGAAGGGTGAACTTCCATGATTCTACTGATCCCATCAGTCACTGCAGGCACCTAATGGCTAAGAATTAAAACTAATCATCAGTCAGCTAAGTTAGCACAGGATGTAAATTAAAATGTATTATGTCTGAAGGAGCTTGATGACTCAGACAGGTTCTTTTTATGAATAGGATCTGAAAAAGGCTCTTTGCTATTTTTTAGTAAATGGTCAGAGAAATGAGAGGCGTAACCTTCATTAAATGTTCACTGGCAACCTCAGTAGATATATATATATATATATATATATATATATATATATATATATATATATATATATATATATAGAGAGAGAGAGAGAGAGAGAGAGAGAGAGAGAGAGAGAGAGAGAGAGACAGAGAGAGAGAGAAACAGAGAGAGATAGACAGATAGTGTAATATATATATAAGGTGGTTTATTTTATATTAGTTTTAAATGTGGTTTGTGATTAATTTTATCATTGTTACCACATTTAAATCCATGTAGGAAAAATATGTGTGGATAATTTACTTTAATATAGCTTGGGTTGAATGTTTGAACTTGGTCAATGCAGTCAAATCTATAATTTTAATAAAAATGAGGGAAATTGAATAAAATATTATTATTATTATTAACTGTCTTTTTTATGCAATGGAAAATCATGTGGTATCAGCTACACAGTATGCGTTTTATAAGAAAAATTAGTTAAGTAAAAATAGTTTTTACTCCAGTGAATTGTAGTATGAGTTGATTATGTCGGTTAACAATGTCATGTGATTTTGATTACTTAAATACAAAAGTACAATACTCGCATGAAATTAACATACAGCTTGACAAGTAATATGTGATAATACGTTATTCTAACATATCTAAAAGTTCTCACAGCAAAATTACCTCACAACAATTGCATTTCTGTACAGCTACTGATCCAAAAATGGCATCCCACCATCACACACGGTCGATAAACAACATGAAGTGATAAAAAAAAAAAAAGACTGTGCATTGCATAATACATCAGAGGAATCTGTGTATGTAATAGTATGTTGTATTTACTTTCCGTTCTACGTGTGCAACAAACAGTTTGTTGATTAGCTGAACAGCTAGTGTCAGATCTTGACATCAGACAGACATTTGCTTGTTGTAAATCAAAAGGCTTTGTACCAGCAGAGAATTCGGCACTGCATAAAAGTCAGGATTACGCGACTCTCTGGAATACTTCATCTTAATTGGTCAATTGCAGCATTCTATTCTGTTGTATATTGATAATTAGGCGGTATATTTGACCCTTGTCCCTGTTCTGTGCTAGCAGCTTTGCTAATCTCATGTTTCTTACACCACTCATATTAATGTTTCTCTTTGTGAAAAAGAAGTACACTTTAGCATACTTTTAAGATGAGTACTTATGTATAAAGTAATATGCTTACTGTATGTGCTTACTGTATGTTTTCTTTGACGCTTAATTGCAATAAAATTAAAATGTGGTAT
Source organism: Opsariichthys bidens (assembly GCA_037194245.1). Lineage (NCBI taxonomy): Eukaryota > Metazoa > Chordata > Actinopteri > Cypriniformes > Xenocyprididae > Opsariichthys > Opsariichthys bidens. Next base: position 9,318,265 of record CM074284.1, on the reverse strand, counting down.
AGTTTAAATTAGCATCAAATTAAAATATCTGAAATTAACCAACTTAAGTACATCTTTACATGCTATTTCATAACTAATTAGTAGCGTCTTGGAAATATGGGTACTTTCAAATGTACTGGCGAAGATGTGTGGTGAAGTGAAATACTATAGTGTCAGTTGTATTGAAATTTCTATGTGATGTGATAGTTTAATTTAGGGGTTGAATGACTTTTAAAAATCGACATTTTTGTGATGGAAGTCGACGTCGACTAGTGGCTAATGACGACATTAAGGCATTGCACAGCTATGGCATGTGACACAGTGCTGCCCACAAGGCTATTGCTCCTACATAACAGCTCATTTTTATCAGTTCTTGTCTTTGCGTCGTTATATTTCGCCATGGGTTTTAGTTACTAAGAAATATATGCATGAAATTTTCAATTTCTAAGATATTTAATTGAGGAATAACAGAATAGTGTTGACAATACACTCTGTATGTGTGTGCGTTAAAGTGCAGCACAAGTTTAGAACAGCGATTAATTTACTTGTGCAATAAGCTGTTTAAAACATGCATTCTCCCGTTCAATTTCAAGCATCCAGACGGTATAATCCAGACGGCGCTCTCAATGTAGGCCTTCATTTGCCATTTTTGGAAACGGTGCGTAAATGTGGACTTCTATAGCCGTCTATAGAATCAGCGACTAGTCGGTGTCAAGCTTAAAACGTCATGGCAGAGCGTTAAAGTCGGCTAGTCGGTGCAACCATTTAATTAGGTCAGTAGCTTTTATAAACGTACCTTAGAAAAAAACATTACTGGTGTGTTGATACAAAAAAATGGCACTGACATGTTTAAAGGTATGTTAGTTCAAGCGTGTATTTTAGTCTGGGAGTACGCTTAAGTATTGTCTGTGAATATAGTAAATTCAAATTAGAATCATGTATTTTACATATGCTTTAGTATGCGTCTTTAAAACTCGACAGAAGATGAATAAAACATGATTTAAATTATAAAGTAAAACTTTTAATTTGACATTAGTCAAAGAGTGCTGAAGTATGTTAAACAGTTATGAAACTACTTTCTTTAAGCACACTTAAGTGGAATTTTATTATTTTATTTCATTGATACTATGTTATTTATTTCTTATTTATATATATATATATATATACATATATTCTGCTTCCTGATCACCTTATCAATGTTTATTTCATATTTACGATCAGCGGATTGCACATTATCCCTTATTTATTTATTCTGTGACACATTATATATATTTTTTTTTGGTATTGAAAATCAGCTATACTGCTGTAGCCCTTCTGCCACCACAGAGCGTCTGCTGTCCTCCACCTCCACCATCAGACTCCGCTTTAATGGTCTTCCGAGAAAGACGAGAGAACGCTCTGTGCTGTCACTAACACAGTCCTACCCATCCCTCACAGCTATTTTTCTATCTTCCCTAGACACAGCAAACCCGCAGGTCAGTGACGAGAAGAAGGTTCAACGAGATTGGAGCGACTTTAAAATTTGATGACTCCTTCCGCTGTCCCGCAAGAGACAGCAATCATCCCTGAAGAGTAATGTCACCTTACTTTTTTATTCTTTTATTTTAAGTGGAATTTTTAAGTTCACTTATTTTTTGAAAATGATCAAAACAGCCACGATATTTGCTGTAAAAGACTGAAAATATAACACACAGATACTGTCCTGCGCATAACAAACATTTTTTTTTTACACGGATTCTGGCGTAGTTTCTGCAGTCCTGTCTGGTGCATATTACAGCTCTGTTTCATCTCAGTTTTTTGTCGTGTGACAGATGCACTTGTTCTCTATGTGGGGTTGTATTTCCAAAAAATCTGCACTACCAGCTGAGACATCTGCACTTCATTTGGGTTTGGAGAGTATTTTGTTTATCGTTGGCCTCTCTCTCTCTCTCTCTCTCTCTCTCTGTTTTAACCCATCCCAGAGCTCGCCAGGTCATCCGATTATGGGGAGGGATATGGGATAATTTGTCTGAACCCTGCTGGACTCCCTCCCTTGAGTGTTCACTCCTCACACTGTATTCCAAGGACTATCCAACCGTTTCCTACCAGGACATATTTGAGGACTCAATCCACTACTGCAACAAATGGAAACGGAGCACAATAATTGTTCTCCATTGCTGGCTTTTGGAACATATTGCCTTTTACATCCCCGCGGCCGGGACTGTCTATGTGTTTGCTGCCGACTACAGTATGCATTGTTTACTGGACGGTTTGGGTTCAAGAATAACACCTCACTGGAAGGGGTGAGTATAAACTGGCTCTTTTGGACAGAGAACATTCACCTTGATGTGTCTCTACCTGCTAATGCAAACTGAAACATTAAAGGGGTCATATTGTGACCTTTTACGAAGCCTTGATTTTGTTTTTGGTGTGTACTAGAATAGGTTTTCATGCTTGACTTGTTGAAAAAAAAAACACTATTTTCACATATTTTACATTATTGCAGCACCTCTTTTCCCAGTCTGTCTGAAAAACACAGTTTAGTTCCTGTTTCGATGAAGCCCCTCCTTCTGAAATACGAAATGTGCTCTGATTGGTTAGCTGCATCTGCTTAGGTGTAAATATTAACAATGCCGTCAATTTTACCATACCAATTGGAGCCTGATTCAGCCCCTGAGAAGGTTCATGAACAAGAGGATTGTGCAGTAGGCCTTCCTTAGCAAGCATGGATTTTACATGGCATTTCAGAGTGGTAAGTTCCTAAAGATCGGGGAACTGTTAGCTAAACACTTCACAAACACTGGTAGCCAGCAGGCTATCAGAGCCATACGTAATGAAACATGCTTACAGGTTGTAACAACTGATTTTCCTGATAAAGTGGGAACTGCTCCGTCTTTCAAGAGAAGCTTTTGTGCATTGCTGGCATTGGACTCTGATAGGTTCTGGAAGAAACGACACACAGATAAATGTTGGGGTTATAATGTTCAGGAGCAGTGTTAAAAATAATTTTTGTCTAAAACGTTATCTAGTTTTAAAAATAAATGTCTTCGACTAAAGCAGGTCTTCAGTAGCACAACTCAACCAGGATATAACATTTTACTCATTAAATTATTGTAACATATTATATCAAGATGCAATAAATCAAAATGCAATGAGTTCTCACAACTGTTTAATAAAACACAAAATGTTTTCTCAATGGAATTATGCAGAATGATATGCTCAATAATGCTTGTGTACTTTACATAGGCCTCATCTTACATAATTGACCCTTCACCGGCAGTTTGATTGACAGGCAATCTGACCGATTGAAATAACCCTGAACCCGCGATTTTGTCTGACAAAGCAATCAGGGGAGTTAGTAGATTAACGCTGGTGAACTTGAACTTGAAAAATTGTGTGTACTCACGTCTTTCCGCAGTCGAAATAACATTCAGTCTGATGTTCATTCATGTTTATTTGATGCTATTAATGAACTAGTATGAAGAGATGATCGGTTCAGTAGCCGCTTGAACTGAGGAGGAGCTACAGCGATCTGTCACGACACATTAAAGAGACACTATACGGTATTAATTGTTTAAACTTCTTAAAAAAATTACAGTATTTGAGAAATTTGAAATATTTAACCTGCTCTGTCTTGTCTGTCGACGTGTTGTCAGTGTCCTCTTTGCTCCGCAATGTATTTTTCACTACGTGAGAACATGATGTGTGGCATGAGAGCGCATGGCTTCGTGGACATAGCAACAATAACTAAAGGGAGCGAGTCTTTGCTGAGTATATATATACATATATATATATATATATATATATATATATATATATATATATATATATATATATATATATATATATATACATATATATATATACTCAGTGTTGGAGTTAACACATTACAAGTTACAAGTTAATGCAAGTTATGTATAGTAATCAGATTACTTTTTCAAGTTACTAGTAAAGTAATGCATTACTTATACATTTACAACAAAATATCTGAGTTACTTTTACAAATATTTTCCCCATGTATTGACTGACGCCTCCTCTGTCCCCATGTTGAGAGAAATCTTGAGTAAGTGCAGAGGTGTTGTGTGCGCTGTGTGAACATGATGGTTATTCTAGACTAACTCTAGACATTTACTCAGTTACATCTTCTCTTGCATCATATTATTCTTTAATCCATAATGGCAGCGCAGCTGACAGGTTTGTTTGAGCTGCGCCCTCTACTGTATAGGCATGAATTTGCATTCCCTTCATCCTGAGGCTTACTTTTGGTGTAAAAGGACCTTTACATTTGCCAAATATCACACTTGTTGTTATAAAAACAAACAGGCCTAGCCAGGTGAGAAAAAGTAAGGCAAAAGCAACATAATACACTACTTTGCACAAAAAAAGTTACTTTTTTAGGGAGGTAAGGCAATATTGTATATACTCAATCTACAGTAGATAGAGTATATATGTAATATGTAAGTGAATACTGTAAAAGAGATACACACGCACACAGAGGCACATTTGTTGTATATTATATGATAATATTGTATATAAAACAATTCTATATTAGTAAGTTTTGCTCTCTCAAATGCTCACATGAGATCAGAGTCAGTGATTAGGAAGCTCTCAGCTCTGGTGTTGACATTGCTGTATCCGTCATGAGGTTATCAGCTAATGTCTTGCACCTCAGCTTCATCTATCAGATGCTCCACCAAAACTCATGTTCACTCATGTGGAAATATAATTAACTTGTTTGTGTTGCATAATCAGTACCTTTCATTTCTAAGTATCACCTCAGACTGCCAACAAATGCCAACATAAGGCCATAGTAAATGCCAAGTGTGAACGTTTCCCCCATTCAAGGCTAGACATCAAGCAGAGGTTATAATGGAGCCGTGCACAATTTACACTAAAAGGTGACCACATAGGTTTTTCACTGTGAATATGAGGATTGTACTTTAGCTCAGAAACAGCACAACGGCCATGAATATTTGATCATACTGGTATTTATTTTTTGTTTTAACTGTTGCTAAAAATGCCCCCACCATTCATGCCGTGTGACATCAGAACAGAGGTTTGACAGAGCATGTCAAAGGAAATGAAGATGCTGCACGCAAACCAAATGCACCAGGGAATGTTACATAATCAGAATTGGGTAGGAATAATTGATGTTATGTAGAATAAGGCATATATATTTGCTTTATAAGTACTAATAAACAGCCAATATCCTCATAATATGCATGCTAATAAGGACCTAGTTAATAGTGAGGATTGGACCCTAAATTAAAGTGTTACCTAGTAAATTTCCCAAATATTTAAAAAGAATGAACAACTAACAGTAAATGAAATGTGATATTTTTAAATAGAAAGAGTATTTTCTTTGTACTGTAGTAGTCTCTTATTTTTTTTTAATTTTAAGTCCATTTTTACAATGTAGATGAGGAACATTCATTCATTATTTGATGCATATATATATATATATATATATATATATATATATAATATATATATATATATATATATACTGTATATATATATATATATATATATTGCTCAGCATTTTTGTTTTGGTTTCCAGTACCAATATCTAAAAATTCTTAAATCAAGATGAATTTATTTGAGAAGCAAAATCAGTTAAGATATTAAAGGGATTAGTTCACCCAAAATGAAAATTCTGTCATCATTTACTCCCTCTCAAATTGTTCCAAACCTGTATAAATTTCTTTATTCTGCTGAACACAAAAGATGATATTTTGAAGAATGTCGGTAACCAAACAGTCGATGGGTTCCATTGGCTTCCAAGGTAGGCCTATATTATTATTTAAAATTATTTTATTTTATTTTTTCTATACTATGGACATCTATATGGCCCACCAAATGTTTAGTTATCCATATTCTTTAAAATATCTTCTTACCTCACTAACAGATATTTTTTTTCTTTCTTTTTTTTTCTTTTACATATAAACACAATTTTGATTTTTCAAAATTCAAAATTGTCCAGTTTATGAGACTACTCAAGTAAATGTATCTTGATTTAAGAATGTTTAGATATCTGGAAAACAAGACAAAAATACAGAGTAAGAACATGCACACTCACACACACTCACACACACACATACTGTACATACTGTACAAATACTAGAAATAAAAAACTGAAATATATATATATATATATATATTTCAGTTTTATTTTTCTAGTAATTGTTGTCAGAGAATACACAGCACTCAGAAACTTTAGCAGTCGATTAAGTTGCAACTCGCTTGATGAAATATCGACTGAATCTGAGAACACATGTGGCCTAGCTGTGTGTGACCTCAGAAAGGTGTTTGATGCTGATGTCATGCGCAATCAGTGGGTCTCTGTTCACGAGTCTGCCAGTTAAAGGAGCTGACAAGGAAAAATTGACAGGCCAACGATTGGCGCTTCACGTGGCTATTGATCCCAAAATCAAAGCTTCTGCTTTCCATGACTTTGAGAAACGAGAGCAGTTAAAAGTTCGAAATGCAAAGTTAAGATGGATTGAGTTGTTTATTCCTCTGTTTCAGTGCTTAAAGCTATGAATCAAACCTAGCTGTCAGGTGTCGACAGAGATTTGCCTCTGTGATGCCATCTTGATTTTGTAAGCAGGCCATGGACTAACATATACATCATCAGGAATTTAACAACAATAGCTGAGACAACAATGAGCAATCATGCGGCATAAATTATACTGTTTTCAACATTGATAAAAATAAGAAATGTTTCTTGAGCAGCAAAGCATCGTGACACTGAAGAGTTGAGTAATAATGCTGAAAAAATGCAATGTTTCTATGACTGCAGCTTTCCAACACTGTTGTTTCCGACTTTCACCTCTCTGTGGCGAATCTAAGTTGTTATATTTTTAAAAAATAGTCCAACTGAACTGCAATTACACAGTATTTTAGTTGTTGGCACCCCTTCGTCACACTTAGCATTTCGTTTTGACTTGTCAAGCCTCATTTCTTCGCCAATTAAAAAATCGTTACGTGACTAATCACTTCTCCATGCCGATGACACAGCGATAAGCTCACTGAACACATTTTGCTGCCACAGACGCTTATGCAGGTTGTCCATTTTGATTACTTATTTGCCATTTAATCACAGAAATTTCATTAAAACAGAAATTACACTAACAAGAGCAGTTTTAAATATTGATACGTAATGATGAATTAATTTGGGATTATAAATGCAATCTTCATGTTAAAGACCTTGAAATGTCCTTTTCTAATTTTGAATTGGATTTGAATTGGAAAATTAGAAAAAAAACACATTTAATAGACAATAGCATATTTCTGTGCGGTTTTAATTAGCTGTTCTTGCGATCTGTTGTTGTTTTTTGTACACACTGTGTTGAAGGAGTCCACGGCGATGTTATCTGGCCTCTGTCTGCTCACCCAGAGGGGATGTTTGTTGATACCTTAATTCTTTGTTCCACCTTCCACCTCTTTGAGATAAGTACTCCCAATTAGTAATTACCACAACATTGTTAATCACATAGTACAGCCGTGCTCTTTGAAATTAATGGTTCAGCACTGGTTTTGTTGCTAATGTATTGTTTCTTGGAGACCCATCAGTGTGTGTTTTCTGGCAAATTTGAAATAGGAATGAAACAATGACTCACGAATTTGCCCTTTCCCCTTTCCCAAATGCTCCCCTCACAGGGTCAGAGAAAATGGAGATTTACTCCCTGGTTAGATTAACCAGTCGCCCACATTGACTTGCCCAAATGCATCTTGTTTTATTCGGGGGTGGTCACACTGGATTTTAAGGTTGTAAAATTATTTCATAACATTGCAACTGAATGTAATGCACACATTGGCTTCTGATCTGAAGAAATAGCATTTAAATTACGTAATAGCTTTAATTTAATAGCACCGTACATAGGACAGATAGTTTGGAAAGTCGATGGATTATTCCCAATGTTAATATATATAATATAATATTTTTTAGGGCTGCTCCATTTATCGCAATTAATCGCACATGATTTGGCAAAGGCTGTGATTATATAATGTGCAGCTTGTCAGAGCTGTACAGCTCTGTGATCAGTAGTAAATGCCTCTCCATCTGAAAGCCAGAGGGTGCAGGAACTCGAAATATGCCCTGCCGCAGAAGAAGACAATGCGTCATATCGCTGTAGCTATATAAACAGAAGATTGAAGCGATTAAAAATGACTATTAAACACACAACTTATTCTGTGAAAGAAGCCACATCGTCTCACAGAAGGATGCTCAACTGTCGTTATGAAGTGATTTTGCAGTAAAAACATGTTAATAAATGCTTCTCATGTCTGGAAAGATGTTTGACGTGCGTTGCTTTTTCAAAAGTACATTATAAGAGACTCAAACTCGCAGTGCTTTCAGATGGATTAGCATTGGAGCCATACTTTAGTGACAAACTAAAACATAAAAAATAAACAAATGCATAAAAAAAATAATTGCAGCCTTGGCGATTTCATAATCGCATTCAAGTTCAATGTTATTTTTCGTATCGTACGATAAATCGTGCAGGCGTAGTTTTAATATCTTAATTGAAATTCCAGTAACATCAAAGCTCTTTCCTTAAAGGGTTAGTTCACCCAAAAAGGAAATTTCTGTCATGAATTACTCACCCTCATGGCGTTCCAACCCCATAACCCTTAAGTTCATCTTCAGAACATAAATTAAGATCTTTTTGATGAAATCCGAGAGCTTTCCGTCCCTCCATAGACCGCTAGGCAATCATAAAACAAATCCATAAAAACTAATTAAGCTGAAGAGACTTGATCACTTTATATGATGAACAGATTTAGTCTTTCATTCACATATAAACACTGATCAGTGAACATTAACAGAAGTTCAACCAAACCTGCTTGAGAACAATCCTCTTGCGGAAGCTCAGATGTGCTGCGTAACATGAGAACAAACCTCTTTGGTTCTCGCATGTCAAGCAAGCATGGTTGAGCTTCTGTTTACCACAATTGATCTCTGAGTTGATGAAAAATTTAAGTTTGGGGTCCATTTTTTCACTATTAACTAGCTGCTTATTAGTATGCAAATTAACAGGGTATTAGCTGTTTATTAGTACTTATATATGCCTAATTCTGCATGACATTGTTCTACATGCCTTAATCCTACACAATACCTCAACTTAAGAACTACCTTGCCAACCATTAATAAGCAGTCATTGAGTTTATTCGGGCAAGTCTTAGACCCTAAACTAAAGTGTGACCAAAAAAAAAGTACAGTGTATGTAAAAACGCAAAAAGACGCAAAAATCTACACATATACCTGTTCTTCCCCGCACATATGAGCAAGTGTATTCAACAAATAAGTAGGTTGACACTGAAGTGATTCAATTCAAATGGAGTTTACTTATCTCTCTTTTGGAAAATGATGTGGCCAACATTCCCCTGTGTGTCATTTGCATGACAGACTGCTGTTTTATTAAAGAGCTTCTGTGATTTATACTTGGCTGTCTTTCTCTTTTTGCCTCTGGGTTTGCACAAAATCCATCGAAAGACTCCCTTATTTGATATCTAATGGTCAGGCTGGATTTAATTGCAGAATCAATAGTGCCGACGAGAAACAAGGTGTGGCAATATAACTCATAATGAAAGCTATAATGGCAGCCAAATCAAGTAATAAGATTCTCTGAGTGCTGGATGCCGTCCTCGGTTTGTGATGAAGAAGATTGGATGCGTTTACGCTAAAGTTTTCATCTATGGGTTTGGTATAGTCCTTCATCAATTTAATTTAGGCGCTGATTAGTCTTACAAAAGTCCTCTGCATTGAAATAATTACATTTTTTTGTTGACATATTATAAAAATATACAATTGTTCAAAATATTTTTTAATGTTTTTTAAATAAGTGTCTTATGTTCACCAAAGCTGCATTTATCTGATCAAAAATGCAGTAAAAACAGTAATTTTCTGAATTATTATTACAAAATAACTCTTCAATTACTCCAGTCTTCAGTGTCACATGATCTTTCAGAAATCATTCTAATATGCTGATTTGCACAGTTGAGCTGCTTCATATTTTTGTTATCATTTTCTTTGATGAAAATAGCCGTTTATTTGAAATAGAAAACGTTTGTAATATTATAAATGTCTTTACTCTAACTTTTGATCAATTTAATACATTCTTCCTGAAAAAAATAAAATAATAAAATAAAATCTTAAAGACCCCAAACTTTTGAACAATAGTGCATATATGAACATATTTTTAAGAAGCTTCAAGACAATTGAAAGATCTTAACAAATCCAATGTTAATTGTCATGAATTATAAATAGGGATCAAGCTTTTATGACACAATGTGATTGTAGTTTGAAGATTATTTCCTCTTTCTTCTTACTCAAAATAGTCCCCTCGCCGGAACAACAGGCATATCTTTTCTCTTTGTATAAACTCTCATATATCTTAAGTAGTCTGTTTACGTCGTCACACTCCAAACTGAAAACATTCATTTTTCACCTGACACGATTAAGCACCGGAACCGCACGGTGCGAGGAGAAAGCAGCTAAGATTAAAAACAAGCAGGAACAGAAACTTCTCTTAATATTTAAATGCCTGGAGCTGTTGATCTTAGCTGTGTTTGGATGATCTTGGTTGTATGTTCAGTCTACTATCACATCTACCCTGTCATTTAGACCTGCGAGGCTCCAGACAGAGCCATCTCTGAGGCCACGTGCTGTGTGAAACATCCAGTATCTGCCTCTGAGCTGAGCACGCTTAGCCGGAACATATGGCTGCTCTAGAGGCCAAATTCATGCCGATGAATTTTCTTTTGTCAGGACCGAGCTAGAAATAAATCACTTGTGACATACTTAGATCAATATTGATGGACGTTCATTTAGGTGTTGATAAGAGACTGATTGTGGTGCTTGCTGAAACAGGGCATGGATGGAGGCCCTTGCCCAGGTGTTGAGCTGTTGAAGGTGGTCTCGGCGAACGCATTATCTGACACAAGCTGAAAAGGAATGGGGTCGCGTCACTGGCAGAAAAGTTGTCTAATCCAGGCTGCTTTCATGGTCTCTCAAGCTTTACAGAGCTTGCCGGCACTGTTTGCTGCTCCTGCCAACAAATTAACATTTATATCAGCTGTTCTCCAATCCAAAGGGTCCAGAAGCCCAAAGTGGAGACCAACATCCTAGATTTGAGAGGATGCCAGCACTGCTGTTGATTCCTTTTGTTTTTTTATGCATATTAGATCAATGCAATATTAGATGTCACAATCACAACTTATGAAAGCCAATTCCATTCGCCCCCTCTGGTCTTTGAAGACTTCAGGCTTTGAAGGAATACTCCAGCTTCAGTTCAAGTTAAGCTCACTCGACAGCATTTGTGGTATAATGTTGGTCATAGCATAAACTTTTTTGAATAACCACTTCCGTTTTTTTAGTTTATATATGTATGTATGTATGTTAAAGTAAAAGTGACTTACACTAATCCAAAATACATTAATATTTTTTTCTTACAAAACTATACAAAATATTTTATAAATTTGAATATATGTTTGTTTGATTATATTTAGACAGTTATAATGTTTTTTTTTTTAAGATTTCCATTTTAAAGAAATGCTCTTCTTTTGAACTTTCTATTCGTAAATGAATTATGTTTCCACAAAACTATTATGCAGCACAACTGTTTTCAACATTGATAAATGTTGGCTAATACTGGAGTAATCATGTATTGAAATAGAAAACGGTTATTATATATATATATATATATATTATTTATATATTTTACTGTATTATTGATTAAATAAATGGTTTGTGAGCATAAGATACTTCTTTCAAAAACAGATTGGATGGATGGATAAATGGAAGGATGGATGGATGGATCTTGCTTTACTACTTGGAAATATAAAAGGAATACTTCAGTTTTACCCAGCATCCTCCACGACTAGAGTTGAAGAACCTTCCTCTGTAGAAATAAATTCACTGTGGTAATCATTGTGCCACAAACGCTGTCGATAGAGCTTAAATTGAATTGAATCGAATCATTCTTCTAAATTGTATGTTAGCTGACCTGCCAGCAGCTCCACGGTGACTAGGCAAGGGCCAGTCTTTTCTTATCTCTTCAGAAGCTTCACACCTTCTGCCAAGGGCTCTGATCTTGTTTTTCTCTCTTGTTTCCTCTAGATATTCATCATCCTCCTCCCATTCAATCATGCAAACTGCACCAGTGAGAGGAAACTCAGATGGGACAAAGTAAACAGCATGTCTGTGCTTCATGCACTTTCATCAATCTGCCCTCCTCCTCCATCTCATCTGGCTTTGCAGTGTCATCCGTGACCCTCCCGTCCATTGAGAACTGAAACTCAAAGGATTCAAAGCAACAAACAGACGGCAGCAGCGGTCCCAAATGGGAGCACAAGTATACCTGTTAATTTGAGTTGTTTGGTCACTTTTTATTTTGCCATTTTCTTTTGTAACTGTACATAAATCGATTTAAGATCTTATAGTTTTGTACATGTAATTTTTATGGTGTGTGATTTTTTTATAAAATAAAAGACTAGATCAATTCTAATGGTCTCATTTTAACGTGTCCCATTCCTTTGAGTAATTTTCTTGTGCATTGATTTACAATACTAACTGTTAATTTCCCTTTCCTTTCTAAGCAGTAAAGTTGCCGCCAATAAAAAATATCATTATACATGCAACATTATTTGCACATGCGCTAAATTTGTCAAAGCTGTTCAAATTAATCAGGACTCTGTTTTGTCAGGCCAAGGAAATAAATGAACACTAAAGAGGTGTACTGTATATTACCTGAGGTAAGCTATCTGTTAGCATTCAGCACACCGACCCCACCAGAGGTATGCGACCTGCTCAGCTTGGGAAATTATTGAGCCAATCACCTGACTCATTAATGTCATGTGACTATAGTCACCCTTTATATAGCAGACTATGGAAAAATGAGAGACCGTCTTGCTGCAGTAAAGACCGCTGTTGTATAATATCTTGGATTTGGGTTGGCCACCATCAACAGCGGTGTTGCATTCATTACATCCAATTTCCCTTAACTGAGACATAGACATTTTAGTCTTAAAAGTCAATTCTTTCTTCCCACAAAACTTGCACCTCAGAGTTCAGACTCATCTTTTTTAGTCTAGCTGACATAAATTGTCCATTAGCAGCTGAGTGGCTGAATATGGTCAACCTTATGCACCCCTGTCTCCGTACGTCTGGAAATCTCACTCCATTTGTATTTTTCAGCACAGAATCTGGAGCCATGTAATGTCACAACCTACTCAAAGGTGTTTCTGCAAAACATCCTCACACTCCTACACCGCGCAATCACTCAGGGGAAACCTCACTTTGTCAAACCATATGGCCAGGGCAGTGTTTCCAGCCGATGAGTATTTTACTGTGAAAATCTGTATTAGTCAACATCTCTTTAGAGACATTGTTCTTCTGTTTCTCACAGAAAATGGCCGTGATGTTTCTAAGCTAATTCACTAGTAGTCAAGTCAATGGCTCTGCTCCAAAACCTACTTAAATGCCTTGCTGTCTGCTAGCACATAAGCTGCTAATTTAGCCATTACTCATGCGCATCAGACGATTAGCACTCCTCTTGTTAAACACACAAGAGCAGCTTAATTTGAATTAGCATCAGGAGCAAGAATAGCTAGCATATCTCTTTTACTATTTTTGCCATATATGGGAAAATAATTAGAGTGGTATGCTGTTACAAATTCAGTCAGAGCTTACAAACAAGGTTTGTGTTAGCACATGTAGCTTATAAGCATTGAAAGTATTCCACACGCAAACAGTTATTTCAATTCTTCTATTGACACTTTGCGATGACTGTCCCAGAATGCACTGTCATGAGCTTAGTGAAAAAATAATGAATCTAAAATGGCGGACACGTGCCATTTTTGTTCATGCTATGTTCTCTGCTTTGTATCTGTCAGGCTGACGATCATTAGCAACATGCTAATGTCACTTCATATTAATTCTGAAGCAAGTTTCCCACTCAAGGCACAGAGTTGCTCACATCAGTTACTTGTGAGGTATCATCTCTGTTAGGATGCTTTCTATAGTGGAAGGGGAGAGTGCTTAAGTGTACTTAGAATACACCTTCAGGCCTGGTTTTAAGTGCACTTTGTAGTGTAAATGTACATTTTAAGTCTTTGTGTTTTAATATTCTTTTATATTGTTTTACACTTAGTTTATGTTGTCTAACACACTAAAGCACATGTAAAGTAATTGATTAGAGTTTTAACTAGTTGTTATTCAATAATATCTTTCAAATGTACTAAATTGTAACTTCACGATTACAAATGTGTAATTACAATTTTATTTAAATACAATACAAACAAGTTTCACTAGTAATTACGCTTACCGTGTACTATAAGAAAGTACTGCCTAATATAAGGTTTAGGTGTAGGTTCAGGGTTAGTTCCTAGTTATTACATTATTATAATAAGTACATAGTATGTACATGTGGAACAGGAATGTAAAATAAAGTGCTACCGTAATTACTCTAAAATATATTTTAGTTTACTACAAATGCTTGTCAGTACATTCAGCAGTACACTTTAATCATATTTAAACGACAATTTATTATGAAATTACATAAAGTATAAAAATACTTGAGTTCTATACCTTGGTCAAAAAACTGTAGTTGTATTTAATATAAATTTAAACTTCAATATATTTTCATTTAAAAGCAAATAGCATGCTTTAAGTGTTTAAATCATTACATTCAGTGCACTTATATGTCATACTTTACGTTAAAGTTTTAACAAAGGTTTGTTAAGGCAAAAGACAGCTTACTAAATTTTTAAGCAACACATCTGTGGATTGTCTCCACTGAGACATGGTTTTCAAAGATTTTCACAACTAAAACTTGCTTGTTTTAAGTTTATCTAAATTCTGAATATGAGGTATTATAAATATTTGAACCTTTAATACAGCTCTTTCTACATGTTCGTTTCTGAAAATTGAGTCTGCTTGTTCACCCAATAACAAGTGAAATAAAAATAACAAAGTGAATAGGGGCCGTGAAGGAAGATGCAGGGCAAAGGGAATACATAATTTAAGAGGCTGCGAAGCATCCATAAACAGCCCTGCCTGTCCCAGTCCATTTTTCCATGAACAATTGCTGGAATAATCGCACCACATAGGCCAAGATCACAGAGGAGGCTGATGCAAACCAGACAAATGCATATCAATAATTAGTGTTGGTTGGGAAGTCCAGCCGAGACAGACCAGGACACCGCTTTTATCTAGGAGCAGAAGGAGGAGCACTTAAATGATAGTCATGGGGGTTGTAACACGCACAGCATACTGAATCATTTGAAGGGGAAGAGAGGGAAACAGAGTGATGAAAATAAACAGGTTGTCAGGTTTTATATATATATATACACATTAACACGAATATTTTAATATAAATTAATATAAAATATATTGTATTTATTATTTACAATTTAACACATTTATTATTATTATTAGTCATTTATTATTTATTATAAATAAAGATTCAAAATGCATTACTGTGGACTATAGGGGATATGTGTATAATACAAACAATATATTGACTTTATTTTTTCCAGCAAATATCAATGTAGGTAGTTAATGGTTATTCAGTTGATTAACTAAACATAACATCATGTAATTAATTTAGTTAAGCTTTTGTCAGTTAATTCACTTGTGGCCCCCAGTAAAACAGACACTTTGTGGGATATCTGTAACGCTTTATGTATTGTTTCAATAATTCCCACAGTGCTAGACACAACCGAAAACATGCTAACACCATCTTATGAAGCACGGATGCTGCTGACAAAATCTGTCCATGGAAAGGAGATTTTTTACTCTTTTTCCGCCCTCCGTTTCATCCTCTTTTCCCATGTTCAGCCCTTCTAAGCCTAGCCTTGGGTCTCAGTCACAGCAAACTGACCATCAAAGCCCAATGTCCGCACTTCAGGGAAACAATCCAAGCCGTGGTCTGTGAAGGCAGAAGCCTGTCTCGGGAGCCAGGGCTGATGGGTAGCATCACCAGAGTAGCTGGACCAGCACAGACAGAGCGTGAGGCTTTGATCTGTCGTCTGAACGGTTCCAGGAGACTCAGCCACTGTAAAGAACATGGATAATGTGGTTAGCGAAACCCCTCCTAGACTCCTCTCCCTCACAAGCTGACAACAGGATCTGGGATGAAATGTGTTGGGAAGGCAAACAGACGAAGGGATTTTCTTTTCTGAATGTGTCAGCAGCAGGCAGAGATGGGAGGAATTTAGAAATGTATTCCTGGAGAAATTACTAATTAATTACAAAAATATAATCAGCAACCTCATCCAAACACACAATAAAGCCCATTTCACACCCACCGCTTGCACAAGCGGCACATAAGTGGTGCTGCAGTGAAAAAGCAAAAGCTTTCACATTGTTTATGTTTGGTGAGTAGCATTTATGCAATACTTTATGTTACAGTTTGAAGACTTATATTACAAAAGATAATGCATAGATTAGCAGAGCATTTTACCGTGTATTTTCTGTCATATTTTTCAACTAACATGAACTATGATTCGGAAGTTAGAATATCCGAGTAAAACGTTATCTTGAACAAGTTTAAAAAATGTAGAGCAGGACTTGATTTTGTCCATTGGGAATTAATTGGATGGTTGTGGTTTGCTATTGGTCGATCTCATGTGAGTGACACGTTGCCCCGCCTTCGCGCCATTAAACACGCACTGGTGAAGAGATGTCACTGCAAGAGTGAGGGGAAGTTATTTTGATTAAAGTTTATGAAGACACCTGAATTTCCATGCACAAACAAAATATGTGCATGGATATAATTTATATTATACATTTATAATAGATGCTGCAATATTCCAAATTGTTTTTAATAGTTCAAGACATGGCATTGTAAAAACCTCTGTGCTCATGTGCAAGACACTGCAAGAGATGCCAGAACAGTAAAATGATGTCCATAATTTCATAATTTTCTTTTTTTAAGGGAGGTGAAGTTAGTTTATAATAAACAGTGCAGTATTATGTATATTTTGGTATTATAATTATAATAGTATATGTTTTTATGTCCATTCAGTCCGCACTTAAAATGTATGATTCTTGTTTTATTAAAGAATATTTCAGTATTTATTATAAATAATTTTTCCATCCACATCATTATTATTCTTTTTTATTATTATTAAATTCATGTCCCCTCATTATCTTTAATCAAAATAACCTCCCCTCCCTGTTGCAGCATCATCTCTTCTCTGATGATGTATTTCCTGGTGCAAAGGTGGGACAAGTCCAGCCCTACATTTATTGTTATTCGAGAAACCATTTCACTTGAATATACATCACCATTAAGAAGAAAAGACTAATTGTGGCAGGCAGGGCGAGACTGAGAGCCTTGGGAGCGGAGCAAGGCCAGCCTCTAGTTTCAACGGAACAGCGACGACAATGAAGGACGAGAGAGGACCAGGCCTGGACTATTTATGTTGTGTTTTGTTTTAGTTTACAGACAACTGTCGCATTACTTTTGTTTTGTTGTTTGTTTATATTGATGATTAAAGTTACATTGAATGTTCGCCGGTTCCCGTTTCCTTCTTCCCTGAACCTTTACCTTTTACCATCATTACACAAATGTACTCTAGCTTCCATTGCATGCCGACTAAAATCAGTACCTACTGTTACAGTATTTTAACACACAAAAAGACTCCACCTGTGTAAAGATGTACCCACAGAAAAAGTCACAGAATGAATCAGTAAATTAATCTGTAATTTTTTTTTTGGTGAATCGAATCAAAAGTCATCCTTCTGAGAGCTGCTCGGAAAAATTCACAAAGTGGCCTCTTATTCCTGGTGATAGTAGGTTACTATATTTATTTATATACAAAATAAAACTGAGATACAATAATATAGATATTTGTGTATCCTAAGTATGCAACAATGTTACGAGTTCCACACAGAACATCCTATGGTAACATATCCCATGTTTTGATAACCTGTATTCTTTAAGAGGAATTATTTTCTTTCCTACTTCCTTGATTAGGGCTTTATTAAATAATCTTATTTTAATGTTGCCATGGACATACAGTGTCTGTTTTGAAACACAATATCCTCTCTCAGCCCTCATCCCGCTGTGGCTCATTCGCTACTCAGTTTCACAGGATGCATTATCAGTGAAACGGTGGACCACATAGATGTCTGCTGATGGAGAATGATTCATTCATACTTGAACTGGGACATAATGCAAAGAGCACTTCCTTGATTATACAGCCATCAGGGAACATATCCCAGCACAGGCTGGTGGCTAATGCAGCCCAGCTGTATTATTGAATCAATTGCATGTGCAGGTTTGAGAGAATCTAATGGTGTCCTCTTGGATATGTGAGTTGTGATCCACTTTTACAAAAACAGATACGGTGTGTGAACTTGTGTTAGCTCAACAACAAATGCTTGTTTTTTTTATCGAAATTAATCACCTTCACATTTAAAAACCAGCCAAATCAACTGATTTATTGAAAAGAACATTGTTTGTCCACGAATCGGGGGTTAGTTTCCCATACAACGACATAACTCGCTGCTTAACTACCATAGTACGATGTATCATTAAAAAATCAGCTATAACAACTGTTTCCCCAAAAGGTACTGTTGCTAATTTGTTGTTCAACTACATTAGTTAATGATGTAACGCAAGTGGTAATAACTCCTTATAATTATTCTGTTTGAGATTGAATTTTTAAATCCAAATTATAGATATCTGAGGACTAATTCTCTTTTTTCCCTGATTATTTTGCTTTAATTTCAGATTCAAACATAGGCTCCTTCTTACATACAGAAGCACATTATTCACATATGTACATATATGTGTATATATGTGTGGTGTGTGTGTGTGTGTGTGTGTATATATACATAAAAAAGAGAGATAAAATACAATTCTGTTTTGTACTTTCACACTGTATGTAATGTTCTATTAATTAAAACCAAGTATAAATTTCATCAAGTTTTTTTTCATTTATTCAGAAATAATAACTATGTATACTATATATAATCTATATTATTTGTGAACTAATGTTGAGCTTTTCTTTGTAATAGTCATCAAGCTTCTACACACTGGTGACAGACACGAAGATGTCCCTTTAATTTTCCCAAGCTGATTGCTCACTAAAATGCCCACAGCCACTATTTTTCCAGGCCATTTCCAGTGGCTTGAGTTTATTTTGCTTACTTTTTAATTTGTTTTCCCATTAACGTCTTCATTGTCTTCATTCGGGCTGATTCGAAAACGCACACAAAAACAAGAGGCGGGATTTATCACACAAATCATATCCAATAATAACCAATCATATCCAAACATAGCAAGATCAAGTCATTGCCTCCTCTCACATGACTTTCCCCCATTCATTCTCACTTACCCCCCATCAAACTCAATGCACACTTTGGGGGGTCTGTTAAAACTTAATGGGTTAAGAGGAGGCAAGCCTCCTTCTATAACTTCACCCGCTGGTGTTGCTGTTTGACAGTGTTACTTTATTAAAAAAAAAAAAAAAACGAGGGAATTTTATACTTTTTAATGTTACATTTTGTAATATTGATTATTTTCTCATCCACGAGACACTGCCTCTCTTGCCTCCTCGGAGCACATGGCACTGCACACTCTTCAAAAAAGCACTTTAAATCCTCTGACAAACTAAAATATGCAGCCTAAATTAAATTTGCATATATTTGAAAAGAAAGCTATAAATCGTTCTGAATGTTAGCTTGCTTATTTTGATTAAGATAAGGATTTAGTAAGTCCGTATGTCAAACAAACAAGAAACTATGCTTCTAACCACAGATCGAGAGCTGTCATTCTAGCCACACAACTTTGCAATGCTGTTTACGAATGTTCATTGGAACTATGGTTTGGGGAAACGCTGACTCATTGAACAATGCTGATAATGACGGATCTTGCGACCATAGTTGGCAAACAATGCTTTTGGGAAACAAATATTGATAATTCAATCAGAATTGATTTTTGCGATTGACTCAAACCAATTCTGATTGAATGAATCAATCACAAATTTGAGTGTCCACAATAAAGAAAATCTACTCTACTTTAAAGCACATGTGCCAAGTTGAATTGCTGTAAACTATTTTCAAAAATAATTAATCAAGATGAAACGGAAGTGGCGACAGATCTATTCTACTGTGACATACAGGGGTTGGATAACATAACGTGAACACCCATTATTATAGGGGGTTAATATCATATTATAATTTGTGGAAGATACAGTGTGTGCTGATCATTTTGTTGTCTATATTCTCTAGTTTGTATATCAGTGCAATATAAGTGGTTTTCAACTGTGTTTAGTACAAGCTGTGTGTCGTCAGATGTCCAAAAACGGCAAATCATGCATGCCCGTTTAACAAGAGCAATTGTTCTGTGTTTAAAGAACAACAGTCTTAATGATTATGACTGTGAACACAAAGCATGGCAAGACTTCATCAGCGAAGAAGAATAGAGGGCAAAAACCGAAAGTGAATAATGGGGTCTGTCGAACACTAAGAAGGATTGTGTCCAAACAACACAGAACAACTGCAAAGTGACAGCAAACCTCAATATTCACCCTGAAGTCCACACAAAAAAAAAGGAAAAATGAAGCCAACATCAATAAAAGAGACACCACACTCAGACACCACTGCTATAATCTGAAAAAGATGGTGTTATGATCATAAAAGCTGGACAGTTGGAGCACCTGATCAGCTTAATCACCTGACTTATTGATTATTGAAGAGTGAGAAGCAGATTCTGATAGACGACATTCAACTGGAGTATAATTCAAAAGTTGTATTCATCTATTCTAATAAGATTGGACGCTGTGTTAAAGGCAAATTTTGGTGAAAACTGCCTATTCCCCAGGTGTACATATTATTTTGTCCAAATGAAACAAATTATCTAATAAAAAAAAAAGTAGGTCAGGGACTTGATTCTATATGTATCGATTGTTGGTGGATTTTGAGATGTGGGTGTTGAACTCAAAAATATATGCAACCTTGCTGTCGATTGGAGTCATACACGAATAAAAGCTTAAATTCAATCCGTTCATCATATCAATGAATTGTGTCCCTCCAGAAAATATGGACTAAACCACTCTATTCAAATAATTTTATAATTATTTTAATGAACTTTTTGAAGCGTCAAAGTGGTAGTTGCACGCACTGTCAATGGAGGGACAGAAATCTCTCCTATTTTATTAAAAATATCTTTATATGTGTTTTGAAGATGAACAAAAGTCTTACAGTCGTGGCCTAATGGTGAGGGAATTGGGCTTGTAACGTGAAGATTCCCACGCTTGCAGGAATTGAAGGTGGGGATTGTGAATAAACAGCACTCTCTCCACCTTCGATACCACGACTAAGGTGCCCTTGAGCAAGGCACCTAACCCCTAATTGCTCCCCGGGCGCTGTCGCAATAGCTGCCCACTGCTCCGGGTGTGTGTTCACTGTGTGTGTGTTCACTACTCACTGCTGTGTGTGTGCACTTGGGATGGGTTAAATGCAGAGCACCAATTTCGAGTATGGGTCACCATACTTGACAATACGTCACGACTTTCACTTTCACTTTCACTTACAAGTTTGAAACAACATGAGAGTAAATGGTGACAGAATTTCTCCCTTAAAAATAAAATACTAAATACAATTTTTCCTGAGTGATCATGAAAGAACAGTGCAGACTCGTGCGCATAATTACACTGCGTATCCCATAATGCTACACAATACAGCAGCAGCAAAGATCAAATCAATAAAACAATACAGAAAATATTGTGCACTTGGGTGCTTTGTGATGCCGACCTCGATGATACATCTTTATTTTTTTCTTCCCGATCCATTGATTGACTTTGCTGCCCTCCGTGTTTAAACACACCGTGACCCCCCAGCATGATCTCTACCATTTGTCTACCTGCTGACCCATGACAGCATGACAGCAGACACTGACGCATATGTCTGCAGAATTCCTCCATCCTTATTCACGGTCTTCGAGCAAGGTTGACTGTAGGCAAGAATGAGATGTTTTAACCTTCATGGCTGAGTGAGCAGGGAGGCTATCACCGCGAGACGCCGTTTATTTC
The DNA here is from genome assembly GCA_037194245.1 of Opsariichthys bidens. NCBI lineage: Eukaryota > Metazoa > Chordata > Actinopteri > Cypriniformes > Xenocyprididae > Opsariichthys > Opsariichthys bidens. The sequence goes on along the minus strand of CM074284.1, from coordinate 9,296,257 downwards.
CAGGCATGTGTCCCTGTCCTGTTGCTGCGCCCTCCAAACATGCCCCAGATAAACCGGCAGGAGCTTGGCAGAGACAGGGAGAGACCTAATCCGATTCAACAACAGGGTGGTGAGCAGGTCGCTCTGGGAGTTAATTGTGGTGCAGGAAAGTTATATGAACATCCTCAAATGGACAAGAGGGAGAGTGGGAGTGAAGGATGTTTGTATATGGATCGGAGCACCAGCACATACAAGCTTGGTTTGCAGGGAAAGTGACTTCTTTCCACACAATATGCAAATGAAAGCACAATAAGCAACAAAAGGTCTTTTCAAAGCATGACACTCTTTACAGTAGGCGGTGCTAATCGATAAACAAATTGACTGCGGTACAACAGATGCACACCTTTCAGATTAGGGATGTTAACGTTAATACATTTACCTAATGTTGCGGAACTGGTTTTATTTTATTTCATTCTATTCTGTATGATTTTTTATTGACTAAAATAACCATAACCACACAAAAATGTGCCAATATTATTATTATAATATAATTTTTTTTTTTTAAATGATTAATTAAAATGAATGGATTAATAATTAATAAATGAAATGATATTAGCAGAAGCACACAGCTGTATATACATAAAACATATTTTGTTATTATTTAATATTCATAATCAATTTATTTTTACTATTATTATTATTGTTGTTGTTGATGGTTTTTATGGGTGAGCAACAGCAGCACCATTGGTAAATATTTAATATTAAGTCCATAAACGGTAGGGAAAATTATAATCATTTCAGATTTGCATTCATGGTGTGCTTAAATAAAAGTTACAATAAATTTGGTATTAGTATGAATTAAGTCTGATCCAGCCAAGAGGGCCCATTTATTTATTTTTATTTTTTATTTCAGTCTGAACTAATTCATTTGAAGGGATTAATTTGAGTTTGGGTCACGTCTTATCCTTATTCTGCTTCTTTTTTATTATTATTATTTTTTTTTATTTCATTCAAGCAATGAATTAAATTCATTCATTGCATTTGATATTACGGTGCAATATAAGTTAACTGAGCAGAAGAGTGAATCTCAAGTCCACAATAAAACTCACTTATAATCTACTTCATCAGCTGAAAAAAGAGATTTATATTCATATTGGCAAATATATATATATATATATATTTATTTATATTTATTTATGGGGACCAAATATCCCCACAGGTATAGTAATATTACTAAATTTTGATCTTGTGGGGACACTTTTTTGATCCCCATGAGGAAACAAGCTTATAAATCATACAGAATTATCTTTTTTGAAAATCTAAAATAGCAGAACATTTTCTGTGATTGGTAGGTTTAGGGGTAGGGGTAGAATAGGGGGACAGAATATACAGTTGTACAGTATAAAAAACCATTACGCCTATGGAATGACCCCATAAAACATGAAAACATATGGCAAGCCGTTTTGACTTTTATTCACTCTCAAGATATGAACTTGTGATATCAACAATTACATTTTCACTAGTTAAAATGTTAATTCCTGATATCAGGAATTACATTGTTACTAGTGCAAATGTCTATTCTTGACATCAACAATTGAATTGCTACTGGTAAAAATGTTCATTTCTGATATCATGAATGGGATTGTTACTAGTAAGAAAACCGTTTTAGATATCAGAAATTATCTTGATATCAGGAATTCATTTCAGATATCAGAAATGAATATTTTTACTAGTAGCAATTCAATTGCTGATATCAAGAATAGACATTTGCACTAATAACAATGTAATTCTTGATATCAGACATTTGCATTGTTACTAGTAAGAATTGTATTCCTGATATGTGCTAAAACTGGAATTTCAACTAGTAAGGAATGAATTCTTGATATCAACAATTGAATTTGAATGGCAGCCTATGGCGAGATTTCACTAGTAAAAATACAATTCTTGATATCAAGAATGATAGTTTTTACTAGTGGAAATATAATTCCTGATATCAAGAATGAACATTTTAACTAGTGAAAGTTCATATCCTGAGAATGAATAAAAGTCAAACGGCTTGCCATAAAAACACAACGTGTGTGTGTGTGTGTGTGCGTGTGTGTGTGTGTGTGTGTGTTAAAAAAGTTAAAATAATAAAAGTTAAAATGGCCAAAAAGTTTAAAAAAAAATTAAATACCTCTTTCAGATTTTAGGGTATTTTTTTCCCTTCAACATCACATGGTAGAATGCTGTCAGATACATTCTTGCAGATTTACATGCTTTTGTTTTCACATTTTTATGCTTGGCTCATTTTGAGCATCAATCAAAGAAAGCAAAATTGAGTGGACATGTGATGTTTGATTGCGTGCCCTAGTGGAAGTTTGGAAGGCAGGGAGGAGGTATTCAAGATCGGAATGGGACAAGTAATTAGGAACTTCAACACAATCTATTTGTGTTTTTGAAAGCAACAAAAGAGCAGCACTCCCAACAGGCCTAGAACATTATGTTGTAATGCTAAAAAGAAAAAAGAAAAAACATTTTGTGTTGCTTATGCTAATAAATACAATGGTGTCCAAAAGTAATATCCGGTCTAGGAAAATTAACATTTTCACCCTTTATGAATATATGCTTTGTGCTTTGGCTCTGTGTGACTATGCAGATGAATATGGTTGTCCCACTGCTCATAAATCTAGTCTAGTCTTAAGAGATACAACTAGTTTTGATGGATCTCAAGCTGACTACCTGAAGATGTTACTGTAGCTTCACCCTTTAATAGACATGGTACTTCCATGAAAATAAATTCCAGCACAGTGACAACAACCATAATGAAATGACCCTTCACAGTAGATGCTTTACAATGAGCTGTATCTGTCAGAGAGCTACATATGCAAAGAAGAAATAAAAGCTGATTTAGCTGCTCCATGTCAACCTTTCTTGCTCATTGTAACAACTAACCTATTCCACGCCCACACCATACACACGTCAAAGTAGCCGGAGCGGATATGATGAGACATGCACGGCTGAGTGACGTATGTTCACAATTTCCCACGAAAACCATCATGTCAGGTCTGAAATATAAGACAAAAACATGTTTTGAAAGAAGGATTGCTGATGTATTGACTCGCTATTTAAATATTCATTTTGAACCAAAAAAGTTGCATAGAGTACCTTTATATTGGGATAATATTGAATGTTTTTACTGTATGCTTGAGCTGCACGATTCTGGATAAAATGAGAATCACGATTTTTGGTTTCAAATAGAGATCACGATTCTCCAATGATTCTGAATATACAACCAAATAAAATAACATGTAATTTACTAGAGACAACAAGTTCTGACAAAATAGTAATCGCTGCATTATAAATTCGGGAAAATGATTGAATTGATTATTTAAAAAATGGTTTTGAGTGATTTCGATGACTCATTAGTAAATACTTGATTCATTACTGGATGAACAAATCTTTTGAATGAATGATTCAATGGCAAAAAAAAAAAAAGTTACTTGTCGCCACCAAGTGGAATAAGATTACAACCGTTATTTCACATGAATCGTTGTCATTAATAAAATCAGATCGCGTGGATGTTGGAACCGAGATTTACGATTAATCGTGTAGCTCTACAGTATATAAATGCAGTATGTGTTCGCCAGACATTTTGAAAACATCTGCTGTGCGGAATGTCGAGTATCTGAACTAACAATTATTGTTTCTCACGCTATTCCTCCAGGAACCGAAAAAGCCTGATAGTTCATGACGAGAAGGAAAAGCATCATGTTGCTGATTGAGGAAATCTTGAAAACATGCAAATGGTAAACACACAACCTGGAGGAGGCAGAGTCGACAGCAGCAGATGTGTGGGCGGCAGTGGAAGGCCTCCTGATGAACAGAAATAAAACAAACATATTTTCTTGTGTGAGGATCATTTTGGAAATGCCGTAAATGTACTGTTGGGGAAGAAACTATGCTGTGGTTGCCATGCCAACAGGTTAAGAGAAGCACCTGCTACCTGCGGTTGCCATCAACATCCCCACAGACCCAGGCTATCATTTTCAGCCTGCCTTTCCCATTTGATTAAAGGCTGTTATGGACCTAACACCGCACGCCTTGCATCTCTCTCTTGTTGTGGTTGCGAAATTACCCTGGACTTCATTAAGTGGCTCATTACCTGCTGTCAAAGCTATCAGAGAGCCGTATTCTGTTCCAGTCCCTGTTCCTTTCTCTTTCCAGCCTAATCAGACGGTTCACATGACAGGAACAAGAGCTCCTGCTCGGTCCAGCTTTGTGGATGTCGTGTAAGACAGCTGAATGACTGGAGTGATGCTAAACCCACAAACAAACACACACACACACACACACGCAAAAACTATATATGTTGTTGATTTTGAACAAGAAGAATGCGACTGTACGAACTGTCCCAATGCACTGTAAATGCATGAAAAATGGCGACCAAGACAGTCTAATTTCTCTTTTTTGTGTTCCACAGAAGAAAGAAAGCCATGCACTGTCCTTTTTAATGATGGGTATGACCTGAATAAACACATCTACATCCACATCCAATTTTCATTTCTTTTAACGTATACTAACAAGCTGTGAGAATTACCAAAAAAGGCCAAAAACAAGTGAAATACACTTAAATGAGTGTAACAAGCCTGGTTTTCTGGGTTGTATTCAGCAATTTGCTAACACGCATGAGAGAGCGTAGGGAGGCAACTTTCCTAGCCTGCAGATGTTTTCCAAGTCTCAAATTCAAACAGAGCCTCAGGAACTCAGCTCTTTCACTGGTACATGAGTTTAAAGTCATTACACATGCTTCCTATAGAGATGATACTTAAATATAAAAAAGTCATTGTTAAGCTTATCCGTGGTGTAGTGCACCTGAAGATAAGGTGGCGCATCGTTTGTGCAATCGACCCTTCGCAAACACCCGCCTCCTATGTCTGACAAGTCATGCGCTCTCACGCCACACATCATGTTCTCACGAAGAGAAAAATACATCGCGGAGCAAAGAGGACACTGACAACACATCGACAGACAAGACAGAGCAGGTTACTTTTGATATGAAACAGTTTCACATTTAAAATATATTATTTTTTAAAGAAGTTTAAACCATAAATACCATATAGTGGCTCTTTAATGTGTCACGATCATCTCTTCATACTAGTTCATTTATAGCATCAAATAAACATGAATGAACATCAGAAGGAATGTTGTTTCAAGAGTGGAAAGACGTGAGTACACTCAATTTTTCAAGTTCAAGTTAACCAACGTTAATCTAACTCCCATTTTTAGGACGAAATGGCGGATTCGGGTTATGATTGGTCAGATCGCCTGTCAATCAAACTGCCGGCTAAGGGTCAAATGATGGTAACACTTTATTTTACAGTGTCGCAGTTACATATGTACACATGTACTTATTATAGTAAAACAGTAAATTATGCATAATTACAAGTAACTAACCCTAAACCAAACCCTAACCCTAACTGTAACTTTATAGTAAGTACATGTAATTCATTAATAGTACTCAGTTCTTATTTGAGTAATTACAATGTAACTACAGCTCTGTAAGATAAAGTTTAACCCAAATGATTGGTTAGATGACAGAATCTGCATGACCACGTATCATATTACATGCGCTCTGCAACGCAGCAGTTCTTTTACAGGTTGGTAAAAAGGCCTGACGTAATGCCTGCCGACTGTATCTAAACCGTTACCTCGAATATTTCCACAACTCAAAACATTATAAATAAAACTAGAGAGAGAGAGATGCTAAAAATGACCAAGCAAAATGCAAGGCTGCTGATAAAGTGGGCGACGCTGTAATGTTCCTAATGTTCGCCATCGTCCATTAGCAATGTTGTACATCATTCTGCTTATCCGAGTAACTGTAACTGATGTTTAGTTATTGATTGTTGTGAAAATGTCTGCAGAGAACTTCAGTATTAATATTACTGTAATAGTGTCACTGCATTTGTCTTGCAGCTGAGCTCATTTGTATGCTGTTTGGAATAGATTTGCTTTAGTGGAAAGTGAACGATTATGAAATCATTTAACTCATCAAAATGTTATGTCAGAATATTTATTCATACAGTCTGCTCTGCGTCGAGTTCCTCATCAACATGTCGGTGTTAATTTTGCGAGTAATACTGTACATTATCTCTTACGTGTATTCTAAATATTTAAGAATGACAAAAATATTTTTTTTTTTTCCTGTTGCACATCACATAGTCGGCTAGTTTAACATGAAATCGATAAAAAAGAGTTGTTTATAACAAGAGTTGTTTTCATTGTAGAATCTGACATATGAATAATACTGTATGATGAGCGGATGGTGTGCATTAGAAAACAAATTATGCTATTTAAGTGCCTTTAAAATGCCAACCCTCTGACAGAGTCTGTATGATTATGACTTGTCAGGAAATATTGTGACATTTATGTATGCGCAACAATAATTGCAACAAAACAGAAATTAGATACTTCCTAAAGCTTTCGCACATACTTCAGGGCTGAATCACTATTATTTGAACCATATATTTGAACTTAATCCTCTTGTATTAGCATATGCATAATCAATTGACAGCATGAGCAGTTATCATATCAAGGGTACATTACATGATTTTGTGAATACAATTTACATAATCCACATGAGCAGTGAACTGTAAAGCGCAGAACTGGCACAGAGGTAAAATATTATCCGCCATTTTTGGATCTTTTGCTCTCATGGGATAACATAAGAACCTTTTAGGCATCTTTTTTATAAGCACAATAAAATTTCAGGACTAGTTTCTCCAACAATGCATCACACTTTGGTAGTCAAGCAGCGAATTACATTGTTGTTCGGGAAACTCACCCCAGTTTGATTCAATCCGTTTATTCCAGCTTTTGTGTTTCTCCTAATGCCATAAAATCAATAGACTCTAAAATGCTGGTGTAGACCTCCAACATGTTAACTGTTAATTGGGTACAATAACATTACCAGGCAAGCCTTGGCACAGATGTATTGCTTTTGGGGTAATGCTACTTCTGCCATCCTAGATGCAGATAACTTAATCACAGCTCGCAAAATCATATCCTTGGAATTCCCCTCGACTTTTCCAGTTGACTTTTTTGTGGATTAAGGTAGATTTTAGTCTTAGACTCTCTTTGCCTGTGCTGTATCTGATTAGGTTAATAGCTTTTGCTGATTATCCTGACTGTGTCTGGATATTACTCATTCATAACCCCTCAGTTGTGGGTGTTTTCAAAATGGTAGAATATATTTTTTTTCCATCTCTTTATTTGGAGTCCCAAAAGGATCCTGGGAGAATTCTGTAGATATTGTGTGTCTCAGCTCTGAAGTAATGGATTATAAATGTATAATTCTGAGTAGGGCTATAAATGAACCTCTCAGTCTGATAAAATGTTACATAAATCCAGAGAAAATGTCTGTGGATATAGAGTGTACTTAGGGTAAAATGCTGTTACTGTCAGAAAACTGTCTATTTAATTTGATTTAGAATACATTTAGCAGTACAAAATGCCAGCTCTGATAAATCTTGAAATTATTATTACAGAGCCATTAAAAACTATAAGCAACTAGATTACAAACTTCAAGTGCAATTTATCCCATAATCAGTGGTGAATTCAGATTCAGACTTTTTGTGATTGGAGTAAGACAAAGCATATCCTATTAATAACATATTCCTTACTAGATGATATAGCTAACATTACGTTTCTCTAACAAATGCATTAGCAATAAAGGAACATAAAGTCATTTTTTATGAAGCTTGGGTGTAGTATCTCATAGCAGCTTCCAGTTACTTATAATGGTAATCATGATTAACTAATTTCTGTGAACAAAAATGAAAAAGTAATAGGAGTTTTTCTTAGTGGCAGGTCATGTGATGTCAATATGGCTGCCACCATGAGGCGACCCACTTCATGTAAAATTAAATGGCATTTATAAGCTCGCGATATGACTGGATTTATCACTTGTGAGTAACATTATTTTAAACTTTTTTTTTTCCCAATATACTGTTCATTTCTTCGGGAGTAAAACTTTATGAGGAAAAAAATACTTGTTCACCTTTATCAATACCATTGGGTAAATACACACTAATGGTTTCCAACCACAACTAGTTACTAATGCTAATAATGGCAACCAGCAGCACCAAGGACAGGGGGAAAAAAACTTTTTCTATGGAAAAAGTTCAAACAGTTCAAAAATGTTTTTCACAGTTTGCACAATATATATATATATATATATATATATATATATATATATATATGTGGCATGTGCTTTTTTCATGGTCATGGCAAAGTCCAATGAATCCTATTTTTCTCAAGGTCGGCCTTATTGCCTTTTCCAACCATTTAAAATTTTATCGTAACCTGCTTTGTCTCTTTGAAACACTTGTTGTCAAACACCGATGGCCATGTCCTTGGAATCTGAACACATTTTGTGATCACTTTTTTGACACTGTTCAGGCATATTTTGTCCATTTTTCATCAAATTCGCTTCAGATAATATTGAGATATGCACTGTAAATATATATATATATATATATATATATATATATATATATATATATATATATATATTTAATAATTTATAATTACATTTAATTTATCGTGTTACTTGCTCTTTATAATTATTTGTGAAATTTACTACCAGTTTCTGAGTAAAAAGGGTTAGTTCACCCAAAAATGTCATTCTAAACTTGCGAGGAATTCTTTCATCTTCGGAATACAAATGAAGATCGTTTAAGAGAAATGTGAGATCTTTCTATCCCTCCTCTGTAAAAAAAATTAGCTCAAAAGGGACATATTAATAATAATCATAACTCGTTATAATTATTATAAATATTAGGATCAGTTAATCAAAATTAAACTGTAGCATAACAGAGGAATGGAGGTATGAAAAGAGTCATTTAACAAGCTGGAAGAACCATCAGTTTCTCAATATAAAGCACCTGTGGAAACAAATCGCTGTTTAGAGTTCAAATCTACAGAACTTGCAAACTCTGTTGAGGAGCATCCAGACATGCATTCTCAGGAGAAATTCTTGATGTGGTCTTGATGTAACTCCTTCAAGCGGCTCGTGAACCGATCATCTCTTCATACTAGTTCATTTATAGCATCAAATAAACATGAATGAACGAACATCAGATGGAATGTTGTTTCAAGATTGGCAAGTACACACAATTTTTCCAGTTCAAATTCACCAACGTTAATCTACTGACTGTCGGACAAAATGGTGGATTTGGGGTTCTGATAGGTTAGATCACCTGTCAATCAAACTGCCGGCGAAGGGCCGGCATGTTTGATTGGTCCAGTCATTACAATTGACGGTCTACGCAACTACCACTTTCAAGCCCCATATAAGACATCAAGGTAATCCATGTGACTCCAGTGGTTAAACCTCAACTTTCATGTTTTGGTGAATTAGCCCTTTAATTTGTACCAAATAAAAAATATCAAAAGATTTTTTTTTTTTTTTTTTTTTTTTTTTAAATGCAGCATTTTTAAAATCAATTGTGGTAGTGTGGTGTGATGACTATAAAGATGTGATTTGGAGAGATGAAGTTTCCTGATATAAACTCTGCATGAGGAAATTCATGAACTATATCCCAGTTTTAGCCATAATATCCCTTTGGTACTCAGCACCATAATTACTGCTTGCAGTTAACGGCATGCTATGCCCTTATATGAATACTTACAAAATTATGTAAACGAATATTGTAATGTAAAATTATGCTGAATAATTATTGTAAAAATGCCACTAACAAAAAACATAAAAATCGCAAATGCAAGCTGAAGGCCTTAAAGTTGGTATTTTTAATGATTTTCCAAAGTTTGCAGCAGTTCCTTTGACCTTGTCAATAAAACACTCTAGTTTAATAGTCAGACCCTCAATTCATATATTTCTCTCTTATTTTTCTTTAGCTAAATTGGCTCTCTTTTCACCTGTGACCAACCCAGCAAGCGCACTGGCATTCATTACTGACTCAACAACGGTCTGAACAAATAAATAAACAAACTAATATAGTTGTATTCACACAAGCAATCAGAAGTGATAGACATGTGGTGAGTAAAGGGCTAGTCTGATGTCAGAGAGCTCTGGTATGAGTCAGGAATTCATTTTTTGTAGCGTTATTATTCTACTTGACTGACGGCTTCATTCTGAATGGCCTGTGATTAACAGCAATTACTTATGATCGATCTCAACGCATTTCTGCTGGCCTGAAGAGAGAACTGTTTTATGACCAAAGCTTTCAGGTTGTCTCTGACTCGAGTGAATAATACTTTGCTGTTACTAAATTGAGTGAACTGTTTTTAATTGATTTTATAATTACTGTGAATTTTATAATACAGTGAATTTATTTTACAGTAGGTGCACTTACAGCATACTTGCCTAAGAAAGTACTGGATAAAATAAGCTAGCTACATGGGTTAAGGTTAGGTTTAAGGATAGGTTCAGGGTTATTACAAAGTTATTGTAATAACTGTAATAAGTACATAAGTAATAAGTAAGGGACGGTTCACCCCAAAATGACAATTTATCGTTTAATCACTCTAGTTTCATTTCAGTGTGAGTTTATTTCTCCTGTGGAACAAAAAGGAAACAAAAGCTCAATGATTGTCAACAGGGTCCAAAGGTTTTAAGCCCCTTGTGAAAAATATCATAGAAAATCATTCAAAAATGTTATACTTACATTTTTTTAACTACTTTTAAAATTTTCATTTTTATTTGAACCTGTTGTAGGTAAAATATATTTGTAATTACGCATTTAAAATGGACTTAAATTTACATTTAAAATGTATTAACTTGAAATGCATAACACAGTTTAAATTATAATCAACACTTTACATGTGCTTTAACACATCACATCAAAATAAGTTTACTTAAGCATGACAAACAATGATTAAAACAATTATTTAAAATGCACTTCACAGTAAAACTTTTAATTTTTACACTTTTTAAAAGTGAACTTAAATGTGTCACAAAAGTGGACTCATTTTAAATGTCATTTTATTTCATTAATATTATCTGAAAGTTTTTAATACTTTTAAGATTTGAGGTACACTACAATGCAGAATCAATACAATTAAGTTCACTTTTCTTTCACATGCGGTTCCAAAATTGCCGTACAGTAAATGTAGCTTAAGTAATTCCTGAGGTGTTACGATCACTTTGTACGATAACAAGAATGAAATTTAAGTGACTATTAACTTTCAAATGATTGTTCAATGTAAACAGACTGGAAATCCAATATGGCAACGCCAAAAACATCCAACCTAATTTGGAGACTAATTTGGATTACTTGTATGCTGCATTTGCATTTTGTTACACTGAATGCTTGATGCAACATGGTACTCACTAAATAACATCAGCATTCTCATTTTATGTGAACTATTTAACCAGCATGTGTCCAAGCAGCTAGACCGGCACCAAACCAGATTCATGCAGATTGGTGGTGTTTTTTCAGCAGGTCTCCGGTGAGGTAAAATGTCTTAAAATGACTTCATATTGAACTTATCATTTGCAGGTTGCTCTTCACCCAATGTTTGCTGCTTCCTTGCAGTTCCCCACATTTTTTAAATGCAAATCCAAGGATTTCTACACTCTGGTGCCCTGTCACATTCACAACCCAGGGAGAGGGAGGAAAGTTCTATCACCCTGCTTTAATGGTGCTTTTATCTTCAGTGAGCCACAAATAACCTCAGCCTTAACCGATAATGTCTGCAGCGTGACACTTGTGTTACATTACCCTCTCAATATCTCCTCGCATTGCCATTATCATTTATCTGACTTTTTTTTTTCATCGCTGCCTTGATTTAGGCACATTTCTATAAGCTGCAAGCAATGCGCGATTCACAAGTCTCAATGATTAAAAGTACACACTTTTTTTGCGCCATCACTCAATAACCCGTACTACATCAAACCGCATCGCTGGAAACGTCTCTTGTTGGCCGATCCAAGGGGCGACATTAATCATGACCAAACGTTTGATATCAATTTCTTATCCTATCCACGGACAACAATTTCTGAGTAATTGGATTCTCTTTAGCAACATATATATCCATCTTTAGGGGTGTAGAGTGCTGAGAGCAATTCATCAGATGCCAATTCTAATCAAAGTGCCTCTTAATCACATTATTTGCTTACATCTCTGTTTTGTGCTGAGATTAATGCTAAAATGGGATCATCCAGGATTTGATTTCTGTTTTAGGAGCGCACCTTTCTTTCCTTTTCGCGGACTGTCAACATATCCCATCGTCACAAAACTGCTTGCCGTGCAAATGATGAGAGACGTATAAATGGAACAGAAGAGCGTTGTACCTTTGGGCCAGTAATTATTCCAGTGAGGCGGTGGAACTCTGGGAGGGGACTAAACGGCTGTATTTTCGGGAAGACACATTGAGGGCATGTGAAGGTGGTCTGTAGGGTTCCGTCAGGCTGAGATTAGGCTGCTGGAGAGGCACAGATTGCTTTAGGAATAAGCAGCATGCGCAGCAGGGTGGCAGGAAAGAGAGGCAATGAGTTTCCGAGGCCGTGATAGGTTCCACTGTCATTATTAATAGCTTTTTCTGTTTCTTTGGCATGGGGTTCTGTATGCCATGGCTCTTTTTTACACTTTATTGGTTTTATATTTCCAGGTGTTATATTTGTTGTTTCAGATCATTCAAAGCCGAATCCAATCGTTGTTTGTATGTGGTGAGAAAATTAGAAAGTTTTATTCTATTTTTGCTTTGTTATCGTTATTTTGTTATTTACATTGATTTATTCTATTATCAAAATAAAAGTATTTTATTAAGATCTGCCCTAATATATATATATATATATAATATATATATATAATATATATATATATACTGTGCATGCTCATATCCCCCTATATCAATACCCTTTTAATATCCTTTTAAACTGTACAGTATGATGTCTAAATTCACTTCAAATGATGGATTTTAGTGTTGGATTTTTATTTAATCAAACAAAACAGTAAACAATTGTAATATTGGCCATCTATCATTTATAGGCCATAACATACAACAGTTTAAAAGTTTGGGTTAGTCTTTTAAATATTTTATATATAAATAAATTAATGATTTTATACAGCAAGAATTAATTTAGCTTTGCCATCATAGGGTTAATGAAACATATTTGAAAATGACTGATTTTAGTTTTTTTAGTGATTTATATTTAATTTATTTAGACAAAACATTATAGCTATTTTTCAAGTATTAGTCATAGCATAAAAAAATATTTATCAGCTTATCAGTTCTCCCATAATTACTATATACTGTAGGCTTAAGGTACTTGTTTTTATTTTTTTATACTCTTTTTAATGTGCCTCTAGACATTACTAGATACACTTCCAAAGCATTTCTACACCTATTTTTATTTATATCTAACTGTAAAGATAAAGTCTGTAGCCTCCTTGACCCTAGACCAGGGTTTGCAACACACACTTGTGCTATTATACCTCAAGCTTCCTAAAATATCCATAATCTTATCTCATCAAACCTCTTATTTTAGGTATTATCTGTCCTCTCCTTGGCTAGTCAAACACAAATTCTGATAAAAACGGATCTTGGATTTGTGGATTTGAGGAATCTTCTTTTTCATTAAAAAGGAGAAGAGATTCCTGTGAGATGTCATGTTTTGAGGTAAAGCCAGCTGTGTGGATATCTGATGGGCTCGTCTGTACCGGTTGCTGCCATGAAGGAGTTGTTCGACTGGGAGCAGCTTTGATGGGCAACAGCGTGCCTAACTCAGAGCGGGCTGATTATTGGATTTCCTTCACTGTGGTCTGTGAAAAAAAAAAAACCCTGGGGCATGGTCACACAGAAAAACACCGGTCTTCACCCTCTTTCTTTATCTTTAGCTCTTTCTCCGTGCTTTCCTCAATGTCTATCCTGAAAACCAATCTATAGACTGCAATGGACCACAACACACCATGCTGTGAACAGTTTCCCCTCAAGAAATCTTTGACTTCTTTGATGCCACATCACTTCCCGTCCCTTCCTCTTATGTCCGTTCACACTGATGGTGATTTTATATCTGGAGGTCACCAGGTCAGTGTATTATTGATGGTAGCTGGTAGTTACTGCAGCTGAATGAGATGTATTGCTGGTAAAAATAAGATGCCATTCCATTTTGACAAGAGCAAAAACCTCTGCTAAACATTGAGTTCCTTCAGGGGAAAGTGCTATGTATAATGCATCATTTCAAATGAACAAGATGAACAATTTTCAATCCATTAATCAAACCTAAACAAAATGTTGATGATTTCACTCGCTGTTGCTTATACTGCCAATTCTCATAGAAAATACATGTTTGCTTTATGCTATGTTCCATTCGAAATCTGATATGGGATATTCTTGATATCTCCATGCTTTATAAAGCCGTTTCTTTGCGTGACATTACCAATATGTTGTACAAGAAAATAAAATGGCAATACTACCATTAGCTTTGTATGTGTTTAAACGCAAATAAAGTAGCCAAAATATCTTCAGTTGAACAATGCTAGGTTTTACCCATGAAATGATACTATTAACTTGGATCTTGATTTTGTCTTTTATTCCTCTCATGCAGATTTCATTAATGTACACATTTGGTCATTGTTTTAATTTTGGTTGAGCTTATTTTGTGCACGTTTATGTCAAACTAAACACAAAACAATTCACACTTAATATCCAGTATTGTTCACATCACCAAATACATTACTACAAACGTTTTAACATCAGCTTTAGGTAGTAAACATTAAATGATATTCTTATAAATCAATAATGTATCGCTTGCATTGCTAGTATCACATATTTGCATGAAGTATCACATTTGCATTTAGCATTACATGTGATACAATCAACAACACATTTTTCTACAAACGCATACTAAAACGTTGTTTACCAACTAAATGCAACATATATTGCAAGAATATTTCAAAAAACACAACATAAAATAGTACATATCTACACAAACATCAAATACAAGTGTCGTTCAGGCGCTACGGCGCTAATCGCAAATAGCGATCTAGCGACATGTTAGAAACTATAAATACACTTCAACAACATAAGGATTACTCTCCATGCTGGGAATAGATCGTTTTAAGTTATAGCTTCAATCTGGAATAGAAGTTCAGTAAGCTTCAACATGAGAACAACATGGCTTTTTCTGTCAGAGTTTTCTCAACTTTTCCAAGCAATCACATGTGCCCACAGAATCAAACAAAAAAAAGGGCAGCAGCCAACATTAATTATTTTACTGAGGAACATTTACAAACCTACATCTGCAATACTTTGCTAAACAACTTTTATTAGCATGATAAATGGGAACTTTTCCATAAAAGTGAATGATTAGCATTAGCGCTTCATGGTTGTCACTATGTTCGTGTGATGTCGTACACCCTCTTGGCAAAATAAGATTCCCACATGAGTTCCAATTTGAAA
Source organism: Opsariichthys bidens (assembly GCA_037194245.1). NCBI lineage: Eukaryota > Metazoa > Chordata > Actinopteri > Cypriniformes > Xenocyprididae > Opsariichthys > Opsariichthys bidens. The sequence continues at coordinate 9,280,870 of CM074284.1, read as the reverse complement.
GTCTGACCAAACATTTACAAAATAAGTTTTATTAGCATTTAATCTAGGACTCATCTCTGCATAAAAGCATTTTCTGCATAAAAGTTTGTTTAGGATTAGCTTTAGAGTTCCATAGGTCTGCTATATTTGTGTGACATTGTTTAGATTTTGCTTGAGTTTCCAATTTGAAAATACAATCATAGTCCTGCTCATGCCAAGATGAAAGTATGTGTGAACAGCACACAAAACATTTTAATTGTAATGCCTCTTAACACATCTGTTCAGACCAAAACATTCGCAGAGAAATCTCTGGCCAACCAATAACATTCATGTTTTTGGCCATATACTGTACTCTACCCAGAGTCGTTGATGTTACATAAAAACATGACGTGGTGGCGAATATTTTGCTAATCGACAGTGAATAGCAGAGTAAGAATCTGAAACTGGCCACCTTGTCTCTTTACTCTTGTATTTGGCGTTATTGCGAACACGAAACACCCCTTCTTCTCTGTAACAAGCAGGTGTCAGAAACAGAAACTTGCGGGTGCACCGGGGTAACCAAAGTATTTCTGCTTCTCTATAACCGCCACATACTGTCAGAGAGTAAATTTGCCCATCTGCTGTTTTTACGCATTGATTTGAACAGATAATTCACATGAAGATTGGAATGAAAGTTTCAGAAAAACATTTTATCAAGTGGTGTTCTAATGCATAGGAAGTAAGAATTTAGACATTGTGACTTTTTGGTATGATTGAAACATAGCATTAGTCAAAGTGAAAGTTCAGGCTATCACTGATTAACTTCCGTCTTATCTTATCAAGACGCTGCATTTTCAACTGAATGATAAAAACTCTGTGAAGTATCGAGGGTCAAAATAAAATAAATAAAAAAGGAAAACTGCAGAGCTTTTACTGTAATGGTTAGAGGCTAGAGTGATTAATTTCTAACTCGCTGCACTCCGCATGCAGCGGCTAATTCTCTTCTGGAGTGAAATGCAAATGAACATCTCAAAAGTGCACGACTCATGAAAAGCTCACCAGTCTATTAGTGTTCAGAATCCAAGAATGAGGTCAAACAATAAAATGAACTCAACGGGGACTTCGGGTCTTACTGAGTGAAGCCTCCTTGTAATATAAACAGCATTTTTGCAGCATATTCAGAAGATAACTCCTACCGCCTGTGATGTGCAGCACTCCAGGACACATGTGAAACATGGAAATTAGAGGTGGGATTAAGGGTTTTCTGTCCTAAGCGCTTCCTTTTTATGTCCAGCTTTCAGACATAACACCACTGAGAATTCAATGACGTAATTTTAACATATTTCACATTGTGAGTTGCTGTAGTAAAAACATAATGGATGCCATTGCTGGCTGATGACTAAAGGTTAAATATTCAAATCTTGCAGTGGAAGCATCGAAGTTTTATCAAAGTTAGACACATTAAGGTAACTTCAGGGTGAAATGTTTTATTTTTCCACCACATACTTATTCTGTTTCATCTGCCAGGGGGATTGCACATATGCTGATCCGTACTGTCACTCGGAGCATTTCTGTTCACTCAACTTCTATGTTGTATGTGTAGATAGGCCAGGGGTGCCCAAACATGTTCTTGTAGATCTGCCTACCCTGACCCTGATAATTACAGGTGTGTTGGATCAAGTGCTCCTGAAGACATAAATTACCTGGTTCAATTGACCCTTCGCCAGAAGTTTGATTGACAGACGATCTGACCAATCATAACCCTGAATCCGCCATTTTGTCCGACAAAGCAGTCAGGGGAGTTAGTAGATTAACACACTATATGGTATTTGTTTAAAGTTCTTTAAGAAAAAATTACAATATTTTAAATTTGAAACCTGCTCTGTCTTGTCTATGGGCGCTGGAGGTGAAAATGATAACCGCGTCAGGCTGAAACTGGCAAAAAACTAGGCGTCACAAGTGTATGATAGGACCGTTAATGTACCTTTAAAAAAATTAATTCACATGATTAGAAACACCTTATTTGAAGAATCCCTGGAATGTGAGATGAGAAGAACACATGTAAAAATGTAGCAAAAGAATCGGGCACATATGCATTTTAAGGTTATGAGTCCTCTTGTACATTTGTAAATGTACTCTTGGACTTGGATGACTTTAAGGTGCAGTTTGGATGCATAAACTGGAACTGAAAAGTCCATCAACGGTCTATCCTCAAGGCCAGCACCCTCATACTAACGCCACTTCTTTAAAAAAAAAAAAAAAAAAAAAAAACACTACCCACTGCGTGACATGCTGTGTGTGACAATGTGTACAGTAGCTGTCAGTAGGTCCTTGGATAAGACCCAGAGTCAAGTGAGCATGTTAGCCTGATAAGAGGGCTCTTTCAAGCAGAAAATTGATACAGATTATAGAAGAAAAGATATGAAGCTCAAAGGGAGATTGAAAACCCACTCAGTCCCATCCTGATGTAAAACATATGTTTTACATACGTAATGAAGACATTTCCAAGAAGATTTGATGGCTGTTGCATAAAGTAAATTAACAATGAAATTCAAAACACCAGGTGAAGTCTGTGCAAATTAATAGTTATCAGCATGAGGTGTTGAAAATCACTAGCTGAAAGACAATAGATTGTTTGTGCTTTAAAAGCACAATATATAAGATTGTTATATTAAAATATCCAAAAACCACTTGCACAGTGTTATATATTTCGTTCAACTGTGTATTTACATTATCCTAAATATTACCAAGAATTTGTAAATTCAGAGAAATTCATAGTTTTAAATAGTGCCCGTCCCTCCGATGTCACCTGTCAATGACATAATATCTGTGTTATCCCTGGTTTCCGCTTGTACTGCATATACCACTGCAACAAACACGGACAACTGTGTAACGTCTAGCGACACACTGTTGTTGTTTTGTTCAAACAATTTGGACCATGGCCAGCAAATTTTGGGACAAAAGGAGAAATTAAACAACGATCAATACCGGCGTGGCGTTTCCGAGACGCGACAAACTTCGACTTGACAGAGACGATACTCTTGCAAGTTATTAGACAAGGTAAGCAAATGTAGGCTACATAAGACAAATCAATGGTGTACAGTTCAACACGATGAAATGTTAGAATATCATTATGATATTATGCTTATCTAGCTTACTGTTAAGTCTCATACAGCCAACAAACTAATGCACAGATTAACATTACAACTTTCAATACACTCAAATGCAGTTCAGTATGATAGTGAAATGTTAGACCAAGTGAAACAGCGCTGCGTTACCTCACAGTTTAAATTCGCCAAATAAACTGACCTGTATGAGTAGCATTTCAGCACTTGCGAGTAGATCGGTAGAATGAAATGTCCTCGTTCCTTGAACTTATATCCCCCGGGACTCGCGTGTGCCACTGATATCTGTCTCTCATTAGCAATCGCGCCCACGATTCTCGGCCATGCCCTGCTTCATACCACAGTCATGTTAAAAACATGCATTTACTCATACTCAATATTATTAGATCCATCGGCATGACGACAAGTTACATGCTCATTCACTGCATCATCATTCTACGCGTTTGTTATTGTTTTGAAGAGTTTAGCGACCCCTAGTGGCGAAAAAAATACATATTGTTCCTTTAATATTTCTATCATTAGATATATATGTAGATAGATATGTAGCTATATAGACATATATGCTTCTGATGTGAGCAATTCTAAGTTCAGACCTCCAGCATACACAACTTTTAATACACCGAGCAAAATTGCTCCTGCATATCAGTAGATGTGTATCAGCAACAGATTTTCCCTGAGTATATTTGCTAAATGAAGCTGTAATATACTGGATTACCTGGACTGGAATATAGCCTACAAGAAATGGAATGGACTGACAAATAAATGCAAATGCATAAAAGTAAATGTGTTCCTGGTATTTCCGACCAAATAAAACTGCTATTTGACACTGAAAATATGCACTGCGACAAGACTGCTCCGATTATGAGCAACAATGCTGTGCAGCGTTGCAACATTTAGATGGGTAGTTACATTGATTCTAATGGGACAATCGAGTTTCTGGAGTCCAGTTTCTAGTATGCAAACGGTTTCAGACATCCATTGCCAAACTCTGAATCCTTGTACGAGCCCCTCGTCGATTTCCAGCCGGTAAGAAATTATTCTAAAAAGTACACCTCTCACCTCATTTACTATGTGAGTAAATGTAGTTACGGCAATAACAGTTTCGGAGCCGGCAGTTTTGAACTTAGCACTGACAGCCACATAATTGAATACAGCTTGAAATGTGGTACTTCAGATGTAATTATGGAGCCGGTTTCTCTCTTTCTCTCTCACCATGACACTCTAAGCTATGACAGGAAACCCATTAATGGTTTGAAAGAATAGCAAACGCTATTACTCTCTTTGCAGTGTTTCAAACCAGCTTGACAGAAGCTGAATAGACAGTGTTTGTTCTTCTTTGATATGCTGGAGCGTTCTGAAAGTTAGTGAGCTCTGCAAACGAGACCATGCTCCATTTTACTGCGACTGTGAATTAAGCCTTATCACAGTCTAAAGGGGATGGAGTGGATGAATGAATAAGGAATAGGAACTGGGAGAAAAAAGCGATCATTTCTAGTTTTGTTAACCTCTGGCTTCTGAATGCAAGTGACATCAAAATGTCATTAGTGCAGCATATTGCTGGGAAACCACATGGCACGTGCCCTGGGAAAGAGAAGAAATTTTGGCAAAGGCAAAGAGGCACATTCTAAAACCATAAAACTCCCAGAATGGCACAAGCTGATGAAGTGTGAAAATATATAATGCTTACTGAATGTTTAGAGGTTCTTCTCCTCAGGGAGAGCAATTAATAACACCAGTCTGCTGCTTTGCTGTTAATCCTGTCAGTTTGGCCCGAGAGGGGATGGAAAGATGCCTCAGTGATGCAAGATCTACGCTGGTTATGGTGGCACTAGCGTGAGGGGAAGGATGGGCCAACAACACAGCCACTAATTGCCCTGTAGCCCTATGTTATGTGTTACATCTATAAAGACATCTTACACTGAAACAGAAATTAAAGCGGAGCCAAATAAGGCATGTTTTCCTGATTTGCTGCTTTTTTAAATGTTAAAATAGGTATAAAAAATATTTTTTGTTAAAATATATACACTTTATAAATATGTAAGTATATATGGTTTGTGGCTGTTTTTTTTTTTTAAATAATTTAATTCAGCAAGGATCCATTAAATTGATTAAAAGTCACTTTAAAAACTTGCACTTTGATGTACAAAGTGGATTTCTATGTCAAATTAAATGAAATTTCTATCCTGAATCATCCTAAAAAAAAAAGTATCACAGTTTCCACAAAAATATTAAGAAGCAACACTGATGATAATAATATGAAATGTTTTTGAGCACCAGATCAGCATATTAATAATAGCTGTAATGGCTGCATAGAAATATTTCTATGATGAGTTAGGGATAGAATAAACAGTTTGGATAATATACCAATCATTATGTCTGAAAGTGATGAAAGTTTAACTTTTTTAAAGAAATTAGCTTTTTTGGAATGCAAAATCCACTTGACTCAAAAACCTTAGTGTCCTTAAAAACAATGTGAAATGTAAGTAAATTATATCATTTCTTTGTATATTTGTATGCTCCCGGTCACACTTATTAGCTGCTTATCTCCATTTAATTTGCATTTGGAGACTCTCACATTCTTCACAACTCTTGTAAAGAGAAAAAAAGCACAGTTCTTCGTGTTTTGGTGAAACATCCACAGGGACAAATACTCCAACAACAGTGAAACTGGCCTCTTCTCCCGAGTCATCATCTAGTTCTAGTGATAAACAGCTACCGCTTGTAATCATGCCGGAATTCATGCTGATGACGCAAATGAACAATGATTCGGACTCAAATGTGCAATGTGAAAAGATTCATGTGGGGCAGTGGGAGTAGGGTGGAAATGAACTTGAATTCAAACCAAGAGTCAAAGAAGTTTAGCTAGGGTGATAATTACACCAGTCAAATGGAAAATATGATGTTACGACATTAAGTCTATATCGAAAGTAAGAGGTGGTTAGAGGGAGTCAGGAAAATGCCATAATTATCAAAAAGAAAAAGGAAAGTATTTCAACACCCATCATTTCTGGCCCAAAGTCTACCGTGAACGTCCCACTTACGGGAGGCTGTGGGGGGTGCTTACTTTAACAGTAAAAGAACCTTTCCCTCTTTGAGCGTTAATTAATCTTAGGTGAACTCAAAGTTTAATTACTGTGCAAGATTGGTAGACATAGTTTCTGTCTTGTTTCCCCAAATTATCAGAAACACAGATAACACATTGGCCAAGAATTAATGAAAGTGTCTTATTTAATTTACAAAACCTTTCCGGAAAGGATAATGACCTTTTCAAATAATTGCACAGTCACTCGTTTTCAGGCCTGTGGACAAAAAATAAGGAAATCTGCGATCAGTTAGAAATACAATAGACTAGTAGGTGTTATATAACACATTCTGATTAAACTATTATTTTTTTTTTTTCATTTTCATTATTTTTTTTACACTATGTAATCTTTATATAAAATTTCCAATAAAATCTACAATAAAAATGTATTTAAGCATTGCAACACATTTAATATTTCATCATTATTATATTATTATTGTTGTTATTATGTGTCTTATACCTTTATATAATATTGCCATTTTTAAATGCAATCAAATAATAAAAGAAAAGGTTAGAAATGGATGATTTTCACTAAATGAATGTCAATTTCCAACATTTAATAATTGAGTTGAAATGTAGTAGTAGTAGTAGTGGCAACCAAATTCAAAATGGCAAACATATAGGAAACATTTAAATTTAAGCTTATATTATATTTACATTTTGCCGCATTTTTTCTTATTAACTTTTTTTTTTTTTTTTTTTTTGCAGAAAAGACCTGCAACCCATTTTTGGCCGATACCAATGAGCTGAGAATAACTGCTGCATTAAACATGAAGATACCTGGTTGTAACAGTAATTTATCACCACATTCAGTATTTATTTGCAGTCATTATTTGTGAAATGAGAGGAGGTTTGTAATGGCAGATTATAGTGAAATGACTGTGTTTTAGTGCTGTCTCCATTCTGTGCTGTCACTGTGAGCAATGTCTGCCTCTTTCAGAGTGACCTTGCCATAAAGCCAGACTATTTCTCAAAGTGTTGAGAGACTCCAGCAGTCTCTCATTTAGGGACGAGTGAAGTTCCCAATGTCAGAAAGCTTGCATTGGACACACAGCAGGGACCTGAATGCATTGTCTTGGCTCCAGTTCATCCACCATTACAGATTTACCGATCTTACACTCTGGAGTCCAATAGAAGAATGGAAGGGTAATTTAAAAACTTCTAAACCCAGCACACTTAATGGGCCAGACTTTGTAAATTCTTCACGCTGTGTTACTTTTAATGACCCGCAAGGTTAATCACTATCTAGTCGCAGTCCACAACTGCCTGTTCTGGAAGAAAATAAAAATGTTTAGAAGTGAAACCCAGACAGACAGATGAAGTGAACGTCTCTTTAAGAGCGTGATTTACAGTTTCCTCATTTTGGACACGTGGCTGCACCTTTTCCTGTGTTCTGATGGTTAATTAAACTGAAAAAGCTAATTGATGTCAGATTATAGGACTCTTGCTTGAGAGAGCATTACTCTCAAACATGGCGAGATCATTTCAAGTGTCATTAAATTTATAAAGTTGATTAGCAAGAGCTAATTGCAATAAACTTTTGTGCTTAGCAATCAAACATCTGTTAACTGTATAATATATATATATATATATATATATATATATATATATATATATATATATATATATATATATATATATATATATATATAATACAGTTAACAGATGTTTGATTGATAAGCACAAAAGTTTATTGCAATTAGCTTTGCTAATCAAAATTTCAAATCAAAATTTATAATGGGGAGAAACATTCAAAGTTCTTCTAGTTTGTCACGTTTGTGGTTTTTGTTCTCGGTTCATGTTCATGTCTAGCTTTCTGTAACGTTATCCACGGAAGACAAGTTGAATTCGAACCCATATGCAGTTTTATTGAAAAATGGCCAACTAAACATTCATCTAGTCATATGGTGAAAATCAAGTTTTCAATGTTGGTCATATGTCTATGTGTTTTTTTTAAATATGCTTCAAGACAAACCATGTGCAAATTCCTAAGTCAGTAGCATTGCTGAGTATTTTCTCCTTAAAACTGCTGTGAAAAAAGACGGTTTGAAATCGCCAGTGTTTCTTATGACACAAACTACCTTGTAACCAATCACGTTATCTTGGCAGGCTTGTTAACTGCTGCAAGGCAGAGCAGTCTCGAGAGTTTTCTGTTCATATGAAAGACCGGGTTTAACAACATAGCAGGTGAATTATGTGAATGATGTTTATAAAACGCCTGGTTCCTGTCCTTGATTCTGATTCATGACAAAACACGACTTCACCCAACAGTTCTTTGTATCACTACACAACCCTTAGCAACCACCTTTAGCAATGTAAACTGTTTGTTTGATATTATTCATTGAAGCTTACTGTATTATGTAGAAGAGTATATCGTGAGAAAAAGATCAGGTGAGTGAGTTTATTACCTGCATTCAGATTTAGCATTTTCCTATGTTCATAATAAACAATGTTAAAATGTCCAATGCAATATATTGTCCTTTTACCAGTTTTCCTGTGTTTTCCCATGACTGACAGCTCTAGTAAAAGCATTTGTCAGTTGCGTCTTGTTCTGTGTTCACAACAATTCAGTCTTTTCAATGTAAAAGTTTTCGCTACTGACACACTAATAAAGACAATCTTTGCCGCCATCTAATGGTGTAATAATGTAACTTCTGTTGCTGTTCACGGTCAGGGACTATTTTTTCCGGCAGAAGGAATGCATTTACTTCATGAAAGTAGCATCAATTTTTTTTTGCTTTAATATTCATATATTTATATTTTATAAAAGCAATAAGGTACTCGAGGCTAGTGCTGTATCGTGAATAAGTCACAGGCGTTGTTAGGCACGACGCGAAGCCTGCAACCCCTTTAGCCTCGAGTACCTTATTGCTTACATATTACGATGTTATGATGAACTATAAGCCTTTCTCCAATGATGTTCTAAGTTGTTCAAAGCGTTTCTAAGGATACTGATTTTTAGAGGGCAGAATGATACGGCAAACGGGAACATGGTTTGTGTAACATTAGCAACACATTATTAACTGTTAACTGATAATGTAGTCAAGCAAAAGGCTAATCATATTAATTATTATTATTATTATTATTAATTTAGTTATTTCACAATGTGTTCATAGTTGTACAGAGCAATACATAAAACGCATCACCATTCTGATACATCGACTTGTAGACGACCCTGTATAATTCACTCTTCCTCTTCTGAATCAGTTTCTGGTTCAAACACATGTCTAAATTTAATCAATATTTCCACTTGCTTTTGTGCAGCGTTTACTACAGTAATGGACCGAGGATCGTTGAGCTGGTGTGAGTGAGTGGAGGCGGGGCTAATTTGCATATTCATGACCAGAGTATACTGAATGAAGTAAGGGTGTAGAGTTACATTTGTTTTTTGTTTTTTTTGTTATACCAATTAGTACTTCCAAAAGTACTCCCAGTTGAACTGTCCTTTCTCATTTATGAAATAACAGTACCCTTTTACAAAATATAATGTTCATATTCTTTAGGCTGCATTTTTTATTAAGATTTTTTGATAAAATAAAACAGTATCATTAATTTATATGATTTTTTTTTTTTTTTTTTTCATTAAAGTAGAGAATTATTAATGGGGGAATGTACCTGATTGACAAAAAATAGTCACAATGCACAATTTTTTTTTTTTTTTTTTTTTAATGCAGTTACCTGATGTTTCATGACCAATTTCAGCTGTTACAAACATTTAGAACCATAACTACAGTCATGGCCAAAAGTTTTGAGAATTCCATAAATATTAGTTTTCACAAAGTTTGCTGCTAAACTGCTTTTAGATCTTTGTTTCAGTTGTTTCTGTGATGTACTGAAATATAATTACAAGCACTTCATACGGTTCAAAGGCTTTTATCGACAATTATATGACATTTATGCAAAGAGTCAATATTTGCAGTGTTGGCTGTTCTTTTTCAGGACCACTGCAATTCGACTGGGCATGCTCTCAATCAACTTCTGGGCCAAATCCTGACTGATAGCAACCCATTCTTTCATAATCACTTCTTGGAGTTTGTCAGAATTAGTGGGTTTTTGTTTGTCCACCCGCCTCTTGAGCATTGACCACAAGTTCTCAATGGGATTAAGATCTGGGGAGTTTCCAGGCCATGGACCCAAAATTTCAACGTTCTGGTCACCGAGCCACTTACTTATCACTTTTGCCTTATGGCACGGTGCTCCATCGTGCTGGAAAATGCATTGTTCTTCATCAAACTGTTGTTGGAAGAAGTTGCTGTTGGAGGGTGTTTTGGTACCATTCTTTATTCATGGCTGTGTTTTTGGGCAGAATTGTGAGTGAGCCCACTCCCTTGGATGAGAAGCAACCCCACACAAGAATGGTCTCAGGATGCTTTACTGTTGGCATGACACAGGGCTGATGGTAGCGCTCACCTTTTCTTCTCCTGACAAGCCTTTTTCCAGACGCCCCAAACAATCAGAAAGGGGCTTCATCGGAGAATATGACTTTGCCCCAGTCCTCAGCAGTCCATTCACGATACTTCCTGCAGAAGATCAATCTGTCCCCGATGTTTTTTTTTTGCTGCCCTTCTTGACACCAGGCCATCTTCTAAAAGTCTTCGCCTCGCTGTGCATGCAGATGCGCTCACACCTGCTTGCTGCCATTCCTGAGCAAGCTCTGCACTGGTGGCACTCCGATCCCGCAGCTGAATCCTCTTTAGGAGACGATCCTGGCGCTTGCTGGACTTTCTTGGACGCCCTGAAGCCTTCTTTACAAGAATTGAACCTCTTTCCTTGAAGTTGCTGATGATCCTATAAATTGTTGATTTAGGTGCAATCTTAGTAGCCACAATATCCTTGCTTTTTGTTTTTATCCCTGAAGCCATTTTTATGCAACGCAATGATGGCTGCACGCATTTCTTTGCAGGTCACCATGGTTAACAATGGAAGAACAATGATTTCAAGCATCACCCTCCTTTTAACATGTCAAGTCTGCCATTCTAACCCAATCAGCCTGACATAATGATCTCCAGCCTTGTGCTCGTCAACAAGACGATTACTGAAATGATCTCAGCAGGTCCTTTAATGACAGCAATGAAATGCAGTGGAAAGGTTTTTTGGGGATTAAGTTAATTTTCATGGCAAAGAAGGACTATGCAATTCATCTGATCACTCTTCATAACATTCTGGAGTATATGCAAATTGCTATTATAAAAACTTAAGCAGCTTAAACTTAAACTTTTCCAATTTCCAATATTCATGTAATTCTCAAAACTTTTGGCCACGACTGTATAACAACTACTGATAACACTTTAGAATGTGGTATAGCAGTAATAAGCATTAATTCATATTCTAATGCACAAATAATCGTGAGTTGAATTTTTGTTATTATAACTTTTGTGATAATCAGTTTTTATAAGTATTATTCATGTAATACTCTTTGCTGGTCTAACATTCATAATTTCCCTTTTTCTTTTTTTTTTTCTTTGAAGTTGTGATTACTGAAGTGCTCTATTCTCACCCTGCCTGGGTGAAACAGCAGATTGAGCTGGCTGAAGCTGTCGGACCAAAATGGGATTTGAAGTGATCGTCACGCCACAACTGTTGTGGGTGAGATAATAGGAAATGGATTTTTAGGGAGTGGCAATCTCTGGTGTTTCATGTTCATGTTGTCTTTGGGAATTATGGATTACAGCATACCTAAAAAACAATAGATGACCTCAAAATGTTGAAAAGGTCATGCTGTTTTTTGTTCCATATAGTAAAAGGAATAGACACACAAAACAGAAAATGTTCAAGCTTGTTCCACGCAATTATAATGGAGACTGAACCTTTTAAACTTCTAAATGGGACCCAAAAGCACCATAAAACTGTAGTCCGTACAGTTTGTCCACTGAATTAGCAAGGCCACAATGCAACTAAAATCGGTTTGTACTTTTTACATATACTGACATCCACCATAATAATACTGATGAATCATAACTAGCTTTTTCACAAGCTGATGTAAATATTCCTTAGATCTATTACAGTTTTCATCCATGTATAGTACAAAAACTTGCTTTTTAAAGTAAGGAAACTTTCATGACCATGTTTCTTGGCACAAACACAATATTTAAAATTTTAATTAATTATGTTTCAACAATCTTTTAATATGATTTAAAGAAGTACACTTACTGTATCTTTGTGTTGACTAACATATCAAAGCACATGTAGAGTACTTGATTTTAATTTTAACTGTAGTGTGTAATTCAATATTACATACTGTTAAGTGTTAAATAGAAATGACAGTTAAGTTTACCAATAAATGCTTTGGAGTACATTTGGCAGTACCCTTCAACCATACTTCACAAAAGGAGTGTGAATTAAAAGTATGCTAAAGTGTACTACTTTTTCACAAGGGTTTTTTAAACAGCTTCAGATATTGTGTGTCTAAGAGCCAAATATGAATCACTACATTCCAATTTAATCACAGACCAATTTAGGCTGTTTTGCTAATCATTTGACCATTTGAAAAGAATCATAAAGTGGTTCTGATTCTAAACAGCCCAATATACACAACTTATTTGGTGACACATTGTAAGGGAAAATATAACGTAAAGTGATTATGATCATCTACACAATGAATGTATCTTTTTCCAAAAACCAGAGCATACAGTGCTGCTTTTCTTTTCTCCGTCCTCGTTTGAAAATGCAGTTAACCCCGTATTTTTTTTTTTTTGAGAATCTTCATACCATTGAAATGATTCAAATTTTGCATGTTTTCTATTTTTTACTCATTGTATTGTGATATGTACTCACATGAGGCTCATTTGTACCGTGGGATTAAAACGAGAAGCTTAATCACACAAATCAGCAGAACTGCCGTTCTCTGGAATAGCCTTTGTAAAATAAGAGGATTTGGGTTGCAGTTCAGCTCTGGATGATAGAGATTGTTTATGGTGACAGACACACTCATAATCCCATTAAAACAAACTATAGGGCAGATCTCAGCTCTGTTTGTCACATTCATCAAGGCCATTTGCACGCTGAACTTACAGTCATTTTGGTTAAAATGTACTGTAGTGAGAAGTGAACAGGTTGTCGGTAGAAGAAGTTACACTAGTTTGTTTGACAATGTATTAAACTGACTGTGTGTGTAATTTCTGCAAGTAACACACAGATGCGTTTCCTTGTGGAAATGTTTTTCTTAGCAAGCATAAATAAAGATGAGTAAACAAGAACTCCGGTGAATTAGTGTGTAAAAAAGGAAAAGATTTTTGATGGAAGATGGTATACGGAGAAATTCATACAACCATATAATTAAAGCTGCATCTCCAAACGGCCAGATCCCACACAACTAGTCTGTCATTTTCCAGAACTATATTAGAGTAATATATCATGTTTCCTTATTCATTTTTGGACTTAGAACACATTTTTAAAGGAATAGTTCACCTTAAAATGAAAACTCATGATTTACTGAAGTGTCATAAAAGTGGTCCATATGACTTGTCCACTTCATAAGTCATCTGAAGTGATATGATAGGTCTGTGAGAAACAGGTCAAAATTGAAGTAATTATTCAGTGAAATCTTGACTTCTTTAGCTCTCCTTAGTGTACTCATAGGAGATTTAGTGATGAAAATGCAGTCACGTTCAGTCATGAAATGAGCTCAGATTGGTTGTTCTAACACTGTGGCTTTGAACAACTAGACATATACTTCCTAATTCATGTACCCATAAATATTTCTTCCCTAGGCCATAATTTGCCTCCTCTTCCCCAGCACCATCTGTATTGATCTCCTACAGGGGTTTAATATTTTCCACCTGTACCTGAACCTTGGGAAGTGCGAGTTCCATCATGACACTGTTCACCTCCAAATGGACCAAATGAAGGTACTGGCAGTTGAGAGTTCCATCATCCATCACAACCATCACCCATCAGCGCTATCTGGGGTTTTCCAACTTCCACAGGAGATGCATCAACAAAGTAAGATCAGTTCACTACTCACCTCCTTGTTGCGCAATGGGGTCTAGTCTCTGTCCTGGAACTCCGAAGCTACCACCGCCTTCAACCAGCTTTGGAAAACCTTCTGTACAGCTCCTACCCTAGAATATTCCGATCCTGAACTCCCCTTCGTCGTTGAGATCGATGCATTCATCACTGTGGTAGGAGCTGTGCTATCTCAGTGGAAGGGTGCGCTTCCCAAACTCCATCCATGTGCCTTCTGTTCAAAGAAGCGCAACTACGACATAGGCAGCCATGAACTGTTGCCAATCAAACTGGCTTTAGAAAAGTGGCGAGTTTGGCTGGAATGAGCCAAACACCCATTTGAAGTCATTAGAGACCATCACAATCTTGAATATCTCCATGAAGCCAATGGACTGAACACTTGTCAAGCTTGACGAGCTCTCTTCTTCACCAGATTTAACTTCACCGTGACTTAACCCCTGGTAACAAGAACCAGAAAGCTGAGGCAATATCCTGTTTACACCATCAAGAGTCAGTTACCACTCTTCCAGAACCCATTCTCCCTCAAGCCACCATGGTCCTTTCCTTCCAGTGCTGCATTGATAATCAAATTGTAAAAGTCACACAGTCTCCACCGGGAGGTCCAGAGGGATGGATCTGTGTTCTAACTTGTCTTCGTCTATCCCTCATGCATACATCACTGGGCTCTGGACCCACAGGGAGCCAAATGACCCTCTTGCTCAGAAACCACTACTGGTGGCCCAATGTCACCAATGGCCCAAGTTCCATGTCACCTTCCTGAAGGTAAATTGATACCTCTGCCTGTCCCTAATAGGCCCTGGTCCCACATTGAAGTCGATTTCATCACAGATCTACCACCTTCTGACCACCTGTGTTCTTGTCATTGCAGACCTCTTCTCTAAAGCGTGCAAATTAATTCCTCTGAAGGGAGGCCCCACCACCTTCGAAATGTCCGAAACCCTCTGCCAGAAACTCTTCCGTCACTTTGGTCTCTGACCGTGGTCCCCAGTTTATCTCTAGTATGGCACATATTTTTCCAACTACTCAGAGTCGCAGTAAGCTTATCATCTGGATATTATCTGCAGTGCAATGGCAAGATACCTGCAGTCATATTGTCATGATCGTCAAGACAGCTGGAGCCATTTCCTCCCATCAGCAGAGTATGCACAGAACCCTATGCATCAAGCCACCACAGGACTAACACCTTTCCAGTGCATACTCGGCTACCAACCACCCGTTTGTTTCCCTGGTCAGGTGAGCCTTCAGACGTTCCAGCTGTCCACCTCTGGTTTCAGGAGAGCGAGAGGGTCTGGGGCTCAGTTCACATCCATCTGCAGAGGGCAGTTTGGAGACACATTAGCCAGGCTGACATTATAAGATTTGTGACACTGTTATCCACTGCCAGTACTACTGCAAACACCCATTTCTCAGTTACTTACTTTACCTGCATGAAACTACAAATAAATTGGTTGTTTGCCAAATTACCTGTGTTGCAATCCTTGTTTCGTGACAATATGCCCAGTGACAATAAATGCTGGTTAAATAATTCACTAGACAATTCTGAGAGTTGTCATCATTGAAATATGGTTTAGAATCAAAAGTGATTCAAAAAACTTATTTAAGCAGTTCAACATGGAAAAAAAAAGAAGTTATTTTAACTGTAAAAGACGGCAGTAAAAACTTATTAATTGATTAAAGACACTTTATTTAATCAATATTATATTATCTGCAAAGTACAGTTTTTAAAAAATATATAAGGTTTGAAGTACACTAAGGACACAATAATTGCACTTCTTTTTTCTCAATAGAGAATTTTTTCTTCTTTTACACAAAAATACTACATTTAATATTGTGGGTATATAGTACATTATCATACCATTACTGTACAATGGTACCTTTTTATTATAGATATCTGATGGGTTACCTTCACTCATCGTACAAATTAGGTACAAAAGAGGGGAAAGGATGTAGGATGTAGGAAAGTACTTGAAAATTTCTAACCTTTTAATTATACCCCCTGAGGTCTATTTAGATATGTAATTTGACCATGACATGCAAATAAGCGCTCAATGCCAGCTGAGGTGATTTGTGTCACAGCATTTCACTTCACATCAGCACAGCCATAAAACACCTAGGTACACTGCTATATTTCTGTAAACTCATTATACTTTTACTGTTTAGTGACACTTCATTATTCTGGCACATCATTCACAATCAGCTGATCACAGAGAACTTCATTTACTCTGTTAACGCTTAAGAAAGAGACAACATTCAAAGAAAGGGGTTAAAATACAAAAAAGGAAAAAAAATGAAAACAGTACTTTTTAGAACTGTCTTTATTGGCTGCATACAAAAACATTGTTTTAAAATTATCATTTAAAACATAAGCCCAAGATTATACCGCTATTTAAACCATTAAAGGCCAGTTAGGGCTTAAAAACCATTGTGAATGTGTGATAAATGGCCTACCTGTGAGTTTCCTGAAGTCTTTTCCAATTACAGTTCAGTGGTCCTGCGTTAACACGCAATTGCTGAAGCCCCCAGTAATGCCAGACCTTCACTTACCGCAGTGCTTTACAGGGTTTGTAAACTTGTAGAAATCAAGTGCTTTAAAGAGCATCTGTTTTTAGGTTCTGCGCTGTAAGCTATAAATCACAAGCTGGGCTCGGTGATTACACTAGCTCATCATCACAGGACACTCCAGCAGCCCGTTGGGCATAGCAGAAATGGCGAAAGTATAAATAAACATTGCTTTGCTGTTAATGAAAGGAACATTCAACTATTGTAAACATCTCCTGGGCCACCTTTACCTGTGTGCTTGCATCATAGTCATTTCACCAGTCGATATAGTCGTACAGCATTCAAATCAAACAGTTTCCCCACGAGCTTCCAGATGATTTGCTACTTAAATACAACAGCTCTGCCTTGCATCCTTGAAATGTCAGTAGACAAAGGAAAAATCCAAACTTGCAGTGCTTAAAGTAATAGTTGAAAGGAAAATGAAAATCCTGTCATCATTAATTTGTTGTGTCAAACCTGTACGGTTTTGTGCAACACAAGAGGAGAATTTTAGCTGTAGAGAAGGGAAAGCAGGAGAATTTATTTTCCATTTAAAAAATGCAAATAGAAATAACAAATTTTCACCGATAAGCACTGAAATCCAAATACGTTCCCTGAATTAAATTGATACAAAAACACAGTGATTTCACTAGGAAATCTTTTCAATCAGGAGTTTCACTTGAGGGCGAAAATGTTCTGATGCAGATTTTGCTTGTGTTTTGAATTTGATTCTTCAAAATTGTTACATTAGCCAACAGAAAATCTGCTTGGTGGGAAAGTCAAGACTTCATGCATCGCCACACTATTAGTGAATAGTGTATCTAGTAAATCAATCAAATTTGAATTCCTAGCTGATGAATGAGCATTTCCCAAAAGCATTGTAAGTGCAAATAGATCATAGAGACCATTGGTGCTAATGGTTTTAACAATCTATTTAAGCTTACAATGCCTTTGGGAAATGCCGAACAGTTCTTTATAGAAAATAGAAAACCAAAAACATGGCCAGTGAACTTCAGTTCCCAAGCTAATGACTCATATGAACATTTTGTTATTTGTGAATCACAAATAGCATGTTATGTTGTACTTACAGTTTGTGAAACCTAAATCAGTGTAGTTATTGACTGCTTGTACACATTATGAGTTTTGTCAGTAGCATTTTAAAAATGTAAATGTTTGAATAAACTAAGCAACCACATTTTCTATTCTTTATTGATTTACATTTATTATAGAAATGACTCCTTTAACAAAATTGAATTTGCGTCGTTTTCCAAATATATTTTCCTCATATAATTAAGGAACTGGAATCACTAAAGTTTTTTACAAATCCTTCCCTAATGAACAGAGACTGCCATAGTCTCCATTTACTTTCATTGTATTGCTAAATACACTGATGAGCCAAAACATTATGAGTGTTGGGGAAAGTTATTTTTTAAAAGTAATGAGTTACGATATTGCGTTACTCCCTAAAAAAGTAACTAATTGCTCTACCTAGTTACTTTTTGTGAAAAGTAATGTTACATTACATTTACATTACTTTTTTGTTCCACCTGGGTTTGGCTTGTATTTTTGTAAAGGTCCTACATATATTTTGGTTGAATTGGATCAGTGAAGGTCAGCAGCGAAGTTAATAAAGTGAGATTAAAAGCATAAAGTATATTTGTATTATTTAACATATTTAATTATTATAGTTTTGCATTAAATTCTAGGTTTAAATTTCACTGTTTTTATTCATTTTGAGGAATACTGAATCTGTTTTGTGCAAGTAAAACGAGTAAATGTTCACATTTAGCCTACAACTTCACACAGCGTACACAACGCCTCTGCACTTACTCATGACGTGTCAGTCAATAAAGGGGAAAACAAAGTAACCCAGATATTTTGTTGCAAGTAAAAGTAATGTGTTACTTTAATTGTTACTTGAAAAAAGTAACTTGCGTTACTTGTAATAAGTTACTTGTAATCCATTACCCCTAACACTGATTATGAGCAGTCACAGGAGAAGCAAATATCATTGATCATCTCCTAACAAGACCATATATTAAAGTCTGGGTAGATTAGATTTTAAGCAAACAATCAGTTCTCGTAATCAATGTGTTAGATGCAAAAGAAACAGGCAGGAACGAAGAACGAAGTTCTGAGCAGGTGGGAGGGACAAACCAACGGCTCATCGATGCACGAGGACAAGGAAGGCTATCCTGTCTGGTCCGAGCCAAGTCACGCAAAATTTTAATGATATTTTATTAAAGTTCAGGAGGAACACATTCAAATGATCTAACTAATCATCACGTCACTCCAACCAGCAGTCCTCAATCAACAACCATCACGTCTACCCAATCAGCATGAGTGGAGAGTTATATATTAATGCAGTCAACTCACCTGTTGTTTGGACAGTTTTCAGCATCCCTCCACCAACCCGTCACCTCACACTTGCCTGGTTACTTCCTAAACCAAAATACGGGGGGAGTACTCTGGGCTTGGGCTTTTAGCAGGACAATGCATACTGCACACATTGTTCATGGTTTGAGAAACATGATAGAAGATGAAGAGTTCAAGGCGTTTCATTGGCCACCAAATTCCCCTGACCTTAATCCAATTGAAGATCTGTTTGATCGACTGTAGCTTCACCTCTCAACCTACAAGACTTAAAGGATCTGATGGTAATGTCTTGGTGCCAGATACCGCAAGACACCTTCAGAGGTCTTATAGAATCCATGCCTAGGCGGGTCGGTGTTGTTTTGGAACAACACCATATTAGGCAGGTGGTCATAAAGTTTTGGTTCATCTGTGTAACTCATTTTGTGTTCAACAGAACTCATATAGGTTTGAAAAACCATGAGGGTGAGAAAATGATGACAAAATTTTCATTTGGATGAAATCTCTTAGTTTGTTAGTAACCAGCTATATTTTCTGACATGGTTGTGACATGGCTGGTCTTAGTGACAGTTTCCCTGGGGCTTCCGTTTTTTTACTCTCCGCTTGGTGGGCTTGCAGTAAATAGTTGAAGAGTTGATATTTACACTTTATGAATAATATCTCCCACGTCTAGAAGATGAAAGCTGAAGTGTTTGCAAGCCTGCACCGTGGCTGAGGAACGTGGGTAGAGAAGGTGATATATTGTTTCATTAGATGCTTAGAAAATGCATGGCAGAATTCGCCAGAAAGGCTAGATACATGCAAGTCATTTGAATGCATTATCTAACAATTTAGATAAGCCCCAACTCTGCCTGTCTCCTTTGCCTTATCTTCACATTATATGTGTTTATCATTTGCATCATTTCCTTCAACTACTCCAGGTGATACTTTAAAGATAGCTGGGAGTGAATTGGATTGGTCGACAACTGAGCTGTGCGGAACTCGTATTGAACACAAATGACAGCAGAGGCGTTGCGGGTTGCTCTAGCTCTAGGCTACCAGGTAAAATTATTTACAGGACAGGGCAGCTACATTCATCATTGCATCATCTTGCAGGAAGAAAACATTTGTTATACAGTGGTTCACTATACTGGAAAGTATCGTAATTGCACCTACCAATGAAACGGGCGATGTATTGCAAATTGAACGCTTGTTTTCCTGTATGAGGGAGTCACACAAACAGTGAGGGAGGCATCGGTCAAAGTCTGTGAGGGAGTCGGTGCTGTGCATTGTGTTTCCTAATTTTTCTGCCAATGTCAACGAAGAGCAGAGGCATAACAAGCCAAGCAGTTGGGAATAAACAAAGGCGAGTGGGCTGAGGGGAAACACTGGCCCACGATGCACTGCTGCTGCCAGTCTGTATTTATAGTCCTGTGCATCATCAGCTCCACTGTTACACAACAGACTGTTCACACTAGATTTTTTTTCATCTTCCGTGACTTTGTCTTCTCAAGGACTCCAATTAAAGGCAAGAGAAAGTACAGTATGTACTGCATAATATGCCTACATAATATTCAGACCCATAACCAAATATCTTAGTCTCATACTTAGTCGCTTAGTTGTAGTAGAATGTAAGAGTCGCACATCTTACAGTAAAGACGTTCTTAGAACACTGAAACTGAAATTAATGAGATGTTGTGACAAGAAAAATAAACGCTGAATGGGCTTTTTTATTTCTTTTCTCTTTTTAAAAATTTTTACTTTTATTCAGCAAGGACACTTTTTAGTTTTTTGCTATCTATTTATAAAAGTATCATGGTATGAAAAAAGTATCATGGTATCAACAAACCTATTAAACTATTTTTAAAATTGACAATAATAAGAATTTTTTATTGAGCAGTAAATCAGCATATTAAAATGATTTCTGAAGGATCATGTGACTGAAGACTGGAATAAAGATGCTGACAATTCCGCTTTGCCATCACAGGAATAAATTATAATTCAAAATATATTAAAATATAAAGTTATTTTAAATAGTAGTAATATTTCCCAATATTACTGTTTTTAGCATAAGAGACTTGCTTGTAAATCATCGAAAACATTGAAAGTCTTCGTCATTTTCATTATATTGTATGAAATGCATTTTTATACAATAATTTTATAAATATTTCATGCAATAATAATTTTAACATTATAAATTTGTGTATATTTACATTTATATTTACATTTTAAATAAATATTTTTAAACTACACAGAGATCATTACAGTTTTAAAATGTAACAATTAATATTGTTATGATGGATTTTCATCTCTTAAAATTGAAAGTCTGAGACATGGGTAAAACAAAATCTATACGCAAGACATTTTAAAAGTAGCACAAGTCAAATTGTGAAAGCAATTTTATTTGCGACCAAAAAATTTGTCACATTTATTTCCATATGTATTATACAATCTTAAATATACATCTAAATATACTATTATAACATTATAATAGTTTTAAATAAGAGTCCTCGGGAATTATTCTGTCGAATGTGTTCTACAGAATGTTAACTTTTCATGCTTGACTATTGGTCGTGACGTAAGGTAACACAGCCGATGCTTTTGCTTGTGGCTGTTTAAGCCATGAGAGGCGTCCATTAAACCCTACTGCCGTTCATTCAGCACCACTGACAGCAACAGCAGGTGCTCTTCACAGCCTCTGCTCATCAATTCAGCTGCAGCCTTCTTGGACAGCTGAGTCTCCACTACCATCACACATCCGAGGATAATTTCTCTGCTCTGATCCCAGAGTAACACAAAAACAGTTTAACGTATCCCATGGTATCAAATCCAGTTTCTATAGCAATTTTGCTCTTAAGCTTTGAGTGTTGTGGAGCCTTTGGGGTTCAGTTTTTGTTTCCATCCAAGTAAGCAATAACCAGGGTTAGTCTTGGGTCTTGTGGAACCTATAGCTGCTTCCCGACCTGATCCAGCCTCTGGCGATGCTATATCATCATCCAATCAATCCGCATCTTTGGGTTTTCTCTGTTTGTGAGCTCCAAAAAATAAAATTACTTTTATAGAAACATATTGTCCCTTGTTTTCTGTGACCTTGCTCTTAGTACATCACAATCATATGCACCAAAACGTTCTCTAAATGGTAAAAGAAACACAATGTTCTTCTTTTATGAAGTCACACATATAACACCACGCTGCATCATCAATGGTGAATGAAATCCAATATTGATTCTTTATTTTAGGGTGCTGATTCCAAACTTAGTGCTTTAGTTTAGCCTTTTTGCTTTTGGCAGCCATTTGTTTCAAATTTCAAATATCGTAATTTTATAAAGAAGTTTAAACAATAAATAGCATATAGTGTCTCTTTAATGTGTCGTGAGAGATCGCTGTAGCTCCTTCAAGCGGCTCGTGAAACGATCATCTCTTCATACTTGTTCATTTATAGCATCAAATAAACATGAATGAACATCAGAAGGAATGTTGTTTCATGCGCTGAAAGTTAAAGTTCACCAACGTTAACCTACTAACTCCCCTGACTGCTTTGTCAGACAAAATGGTGGATTCAGGGTTATGATTGTCCACCCACCTTTTGTGGATTGACCGCACATTTTCTGGGAATAAGATCCAGGGAGTTGCCTGGCTAAAGTTTAATGTAAGTCAACTCATCATCATTCTTGCTTTGCAACATGGTGCTCCATCATGCTGGAGAATGTACAAACCAACTCTAAATTGCTCCTGTGTTGTTGGAAGAAGTTTATCTTAAAGGAGGTTTTAATGCCATTCTTTATTCATGGCAGTGTTTTGGGGCAGAATTGTGAGAGAGAACCCACTCCCTTTGATGAAAAGCAACCCCACACATGGATGGTCTTAAAATGTTTCACTCTTGGCACACCACAGGACTCACGATAGTGTGCACCTTTTCTTCTCTGGATAATCGATTTTGTTCCAAACAGTTGATGAGGATGGCTTCATCAGAGAAAATAACTTTATATCAGTCTTCTGCTTTCCAATCCTTGTACTTCCAGCAGAATTTCTCTCTGCTTTTCTTGGAGAGAAGTGGTTTCTTTGCTGCCCGTCTTGACACTTGACACCAGGCCGTTGTCCAAAAGTCTTGGCCTTGCTGTGCGTGCAGATGCACTCACACCCATCTGCTGCCAATATGGGGCAGCTCTGCACTGCTGGAGGAACGATTCCGTAGCTGACACCTCAGGAGGAGACGTTCCTGGCACTTGCTGGACAATCTAGGATGTCCAGAAGCTTTCTTCACTGCAGCTGAACCTCTCTCCTTGAAGTTCTTGATGATCCAATAAATAGTTATTTTTTTCAGGTCCAATAATCCGTTTTTAAGAACCGTTTTGGGATGCCCAAAAAACCTTTCAGTAAGCAGTTCTTGAAAGAACCATTTTTTTTTCTTAGTGTGAATTTTTTTTTTTATTAATCTGAAGAACCTTTTTTCCACTATAAAGAACATTTTTTTAAATACAAAGTTTCCATGTGTGTTAAAGGTTCTTCTTGGATCCACCTCTGCCAATAAATAACCTTTATTTTCAAGAGTGATTTTTTTTCAAAACTTTTGATATATGACTGCTTCTATAATTTTGATAAGTGTTCGTTCTCATTTTGTGGGGGAAAAAAAAAACATAATGGAAAGTTCTTGTTGAATTTTTAACTTGGCATTATCAAATTAGGTCAAATGATGTCTTTTTTTTGCAATTCAGCAGACTTTTTTTCAAGCTGCAGGGCAGTGTAATAGACTTTGTCGAGTTAAAGAAGTGGCTATACTTCAGTGGGGTATATATCACTGCATGATTAATTCAGGCTTTGGATCCTGTTAACCAAGTGATCTTTCCTACTGGTGAAAGTGCAGAGCAAAAAAAAAAAAAAAAGTCTCCCATCAGCCACTACACTTTGGAAAAGGTTCTTGATATTTTATCTCGATTCTTTTAGCACACAACCTCTCACCTCGCTCAAACACTCAAACTCTTAGTGCTCTTTTGTGCTTTGCTGCCTGTGACATCAGGACAGGATGGCCTCAAACTCCTATTCAGTTTGGCTAGTGGGTGGCTGTGTTGGTGGAAATAGCAGAGAGGTGGTTTAACCTTTCGCCCAAGATGTTCCATAACCGAGAAAATTCTAGATGTGTTGACTCAACTCATCTTTAGACTTGTTCAGTGACCTTAGCATTGTGACTTAGAGCTCTAGAGCTGTGTCAGCACTATATAAGGGGTTTATGTAGGTGTTTATTTTGCTGACTGTACATTATCCCGCATATTACATGGATGCTTACCAAATAAGATAGTAAATGGGCATAAAATATTGATTTGAGTTGAAGTCAATTTACAATGTGAGAAGAAAGAGATTCAGAGAGTTGAAAATAACACATCTATGTAGTAAATATAAGGTTAATTATGTAGTTTAGTGATCAAGCAAAAGGTTCAAAAGTAGAAAAGAAATTTCTGCTTTATCCTTAATCGTTGGGTCAAAATTGTTGATTTTTCAATTTTTCATCACCAACAGCTCATCAACAAACAGCCCGACCTCACTTCGATTTCCCAGGGATGACAAAACAAAGCAAAATATGTTTATGTAAGTTTTTTTTTTTTTTTTTTTTTTTTTTTTTAAGGTGCAATAGGTCATTCTCAAAAGACACATTTTTTGTTAAACTGGTTATATCATATGCCATCAAGTGCAGACAGAGCAAGAAGGGCAGGCAAACAGCAACAACCTCACTTTCCTTTTGAACCCACAATAAGTGGCACCGGCAAAAAATCTACAAAAAGAAAGACAATCTTAGAAAAGGTTACGACGTGAGAAAACATTTGGATCAGAAAAGAGCTAAAACCAGAATTAACATCAGTGTTGCTTTTCCATGGTGGAGACAACTGGCAAAGGATCTGAAAGATGATGTCATGGCTACAGTATTTCTTTTGAACAGGTTAATACATGGTATGATTCGATGTGTTTTGATAGTAACGCACCTTTATGAATTAGCTCAACGACAGCAGCACCCAGCATCTAATCCGAAACTATTATTATTTTTCAAAGTGTGAATGGAGTGTCCCATAACGTTGACTTTGGTCGTCTTGCTTCTGATCTGTGCGCGTTTCTTCTGTGTGCCTTTGAATTCCTGATTTGCAGGCTAAAGTTAGCATTTCCCTCCTCACCATACTGCACATTTAAGGTAATGTAAAATAGAATAGAAACAAGATAAACAAAATGATAAAGTCATGGGCATACAGCAAAAAAAATAAATAAAAAAAATACAGTACTACTGTTCGGAAGTTAGGGTCAAAATTAATTTCAGCAAAGATGTATTAAAGTGATTAAAAATGACAGTAAAGACATTTATAATTTTATAAAGTTTTCAAAAAATGCTACAATTTGGAACATTACATTCTTCAACGAATGCGGGAAAAAATGTATCATGGTTTTCACAAAAATACTAATCAGTACTGTTTTCAACAACTATTTTCAGCACTGATAATAAGAAATGTTTCATGCTTCAGTAAATCAGCAAATTAGAATGATTTCTGAAGGATCATGTGACACTGAAGACTGGAGTAATGATGCTGAAAATTTGGCTTTGATCACAGGAATAAATTACAATTTGGAAAATATTACAATGTAAAACAAGTATTTGAAATTGCAAAAAGGTTTCACATTATTACCATTTTTACAGCGTTTTTGTTTTTTTAAAAATGTCCTGGTTACAATAAGATACTTATTTAAAGCTTAGTGACCCCAAACTTTTGAATGGTAGTGCATTACTAGATTGTCCTGAGTATACTATAGTAATATTTGCATGTTTGTACTATTACATATGATCTTCATGTATGTTGTAAAACGTCCCGGTTAGTAAAATGTCCCAAGCCACTCGCCCGGACACACAACCACTGACCCTTCCCAGCACCCGAACAGTCAAACAGACAGTCCGCACATGGTGGGATGGAAGAACAGAACTTTCCAAGGAGAAGGTCAATAGCTTCTGTTCCTTTCTGCTTTACCCTATTCAGCCACGACTGGTTGGATAACACTGGGGAAGTGTGCTGAGTTTAGAGGGAAAGGGACTCTACGGAAGCCTCATCCTGCCCATAGGGAGATAACATGTAGAAAATACACATATGGAATGATCATTTGGGCATTACTACATATGGAAGAAAACTCTGCGGTAGGTCCTACCTGGATGGGACTACTACAATCGTAGAGCTATGACAGAGCAGACACTGTCAAGGGAAAGACATGGGTTTACCAACGGAGAAACTGTACTGTGGAAGAATACACATATGGGATTACCCCAGGGGAATCACTACATATGGGCACTTAGCACAGTACAGGAGCTGATGACGGGAGCATGCAAACAAGTACTGGACAAGGGCCGCCTCAGCAACCTTTGTGAAGATGTGGGGAGACAGGGACAGCTTCCACAACTTCGTGAGCTCCTCATGCACCTGCAGGAATAAAGGTACTGTGGCAGAACGATGCTGTGCAGCACACTCCACACTGTGAAACCAATCTTCCAACCTCAAGAATTCAGGCCAAGGTGGAAGGTTCCACTCACCTCAATGCACGCAGCCCCGGAAAGCATGGCCATCAACTCTGGGTCCAACTCAACCTAAACCACTCTCCCAGAAGAGTACAGTGATGCAGAGTCTTCATCCCCAGAGACTCAAGCCCACCCAATAAAGCAACCAACATCTGGTCCTCCACAGGATCTCCAAATGAGACACTAGGTCCCCCATAGAGAAGAATCCACAGACTCATCGGGAAACTCCATAGCCCGCAATGTGTGTGTGAGGAGTGGGAGCCCCATAGGGACTCACCCACTGGGAGAGCTTGGACGACAATCTACAGATCACCCTGCTTATTAATCAGTGTGGCTTTCTGCGGTGCAGAGAAACCAGAACACTGAATAATGGAGGGGACTCCATTTTCAAGGTACTCAAGTCTCGATCTCAACATCACAATGGTCAGGTCATGTTCCCACAGTAAGAACATGAACCATCAATGAACGCTGCCTCAGTGTGTTGACGGACCAGATACATGAGCCAGTGAGCGTGGCGGTCAGACACGGCCAGAAAGTGACCGCATTCAGAAACACACAGGTGGAATTACATTTTGAAAAAGAAGCAATATCACCCATGTTTTGCTCTTTTTTGGAAACAGCTCTTTTGTGTTGAAGCGCCCAGAGGTTGATTCGCTGCACTTATCGGTGCACATGAGGGGCGAAACACAGATAAATGCATAAAAACGCATTTACACCAACTGCAGCATTTCCTCTCAAGTGAAGGCGAATGTGGCAGAGCACTGTAAGACAACCGCTCGACTGAAATAAAATGAGTGAGTTGCGGGCCAGCTTATACACTGTAAAGATTAGATGCAGATGTGAGTTTGGATTTAGAAGTTTTCATTTGATTTGAATACAGTGTCAATGAATAAATATGTAAAGCAAAATGAGTACGGATGGAAATGTGTCTACAGCGTGTCTGCAGTTGCATTAGGCTTGAAATACAATTGGGAAACGTAAAATAAAATAAAAATTAACCTTAAGAAGTTCTCACATTCTTTATTGAACAAAGTGCAGCTCATTTTTCCACATGACACGTCTCAGATAATGTTGTGCATTAAAATGGAAGATGACATAGTAAATTGCCTTGTAAAGGTAAACAAACAGTTGTTTTATGACATCTCTCAGAAGAGCTTAGCATGGTAATGGCGATGACAATGTTAATGTATTTGGTCTTGGTGGAAACTCTGCTGCTGCTCATGGCTGGACTGGGCCTAAAATTTGACCTTGGACAAATTTAGTACATACAGCCCACGTGTTCCCCTGTGAATGTTTTGCTGGGGTTAGGGTCTAAAATTGGAGTAAATAAATGAATAAATAAAACAGGACAGAAACAATTTACGATATATATTATAGAATACACAGCAAATCCAGTTAACAAACTTAATATTGCATTTTTGTCGACTAGAAATGAACTTGACAGTAAAGGATTGATTTCAAGCCTGGATGCAATAAAGTAAATTTACTGCTATTAAATCCTGTCATCGTTTAGTCTCCTTCAAATCATTCCAAATCTGTATAACTTACTTTCTTTTTTTTTCTGTGAAACACAAAGGTAGATCTTGTTGTAGGTGTTACAGTTTTGCCAGGTTCCAACGTCACCCAACGCTCAACCAGTCACACTCACCAATTACCAGCACTATAAGAACAGAGATAGCTCCCTCCCTCCCTTTCTCTCTGGTCTCCAAGGTGGATGACAACTTAAACCTGAAAGACTCTTACCTGTCCTCCAGTGACGATTACCTCTCTGACTCTCCCTCGATCTCCAGTGTCTCCCTCGTGTTCTACAGTGTCTCCTTTGATCCCGTGCCACACCTACTCCACTTGAAATCCACTGATCTCCATTCAGGGAAGAGTGTGCTCAACTATCAGTTTATCCATTCCTGTGCTTCCTCAAGAAACCTGGTATAAGATTATTAATCTTGTTATTAATCTTCCATTACCTACAAAAATCTGCTTTACTTAACCGTTTAATCTCATTATCCACTTGTGCAATAAGTGGATAATAAAAGTACCTGTCTGGTTCACTAAACTCTCTGTCTCCGAGGCTGGTATTCTGTTTTGTCAACCAAACCATTTTGGTCACCCTTGATTTCGACTGTATGGGCAAAAAAAATAGACATTAAAAGGTACATTATGGTATATTAATTTTTATATTAAAATATCCAAAAACCACTTGCACAGTGTTATATATATCGTTCAGCTGTGTACTTACATTATTCTAAATGTTTCCAAAAATTTGTAAATTCAGAGAAAATCACAATTTTAAATAGTGCCCTGTCCCTCTCTTGTCACTTGTGCCTGTCAGTGACATAATATCTGTGCTATCTCTGGTTTCTTGCTCTGCACAGTAACCATGGCAACAGATACGGACAGCTGCGTAACGTCGCTGCTGTTGTTTCGTTAAAACTTTGTAGACCATGTGAAGCAACCATGGGACATAAGGAGAAATAAAATGAGGATCAATATCGGCGTGGCGTTTCCAAGATGTCGAGAGCTTTGCGACAAACTTTGATTTGACAGAGACTCTTGCACGTTATTAGACGAGGTAAGCAAATGTAGGCTACATAAGACTAATCAATGTTATATAGCTCAACACGACAAAGTGCTAGAATATCATCAGTATGATAATCCTATGTTGATCTAGCTTACTGTTAAGTCTCATACAGAGAACAAACTATTTAAAAATGAAATTAAAAAAACATAAACATCTGCCCACCGGGAAAGTCACGGTGCTCCCGATGACCAGTACATACCTGCTGCTAATGAATTTATACTACCAATACATACACAGACACGCTGCTGTGAGCATGTAAGGTATGCTGCTGCTGCACAAATATGAAATTATCCGTAGCGGATCTATACAGGTGGAGCTGGGGAAGGTGGAGGGTATTGGAGAAACCTTGAAAGTACGTAGCAAACTGCTACAGCAACCACTGACCTTCATTTAACTCTTTAAATATTGAACAGCAAGCTCATTGGCTGCAGGTGCAACAGGAACCAATCAGCTTGTTCCAAGTAATTAACAATGTAATTGTGAGCATGTTGCATTAACAACCTGCCTGCACCATGTAGTTTCATGACAGAACATGAAATTTTATTTTTATTAGTTTAATTGATTTATTCCAACTGACATCTATCCATTGACAATGCAGGTGGAAATTCATTCATCCAACTTCATATGTCAGGTGTGATGATACATAGATTATGAAAAAATTACAAATACAGTATATCTGACCACAGAATGATGTGGCTGACAAATCAGAATCAGGTATTCCATTCAGTATACAGGTATTCCATATAGTTATATAATATATCTCTATTGTGTTATTTACATTTGACACTTGACTTGTACGATTAGCTACCTTTTGTGGTAATGTGCACTTTTTTAAGTCAATTTGGGTAATTGACATCTGCCAAGAACGTAACGTAAGTGTTAGTTGTTATATGAAATGGCAATGAAATTGTGCTGCTTAGATATGCATGAGGAATTTGAGGAGGCAATCATAACAGCAGAAATCTTTAAATTTATACAATCTTGTCACGGTAAAACGTCTCATCTGTTTTTGAGAGTTTATCCATTTTAATGAATTCATTCCTGACCGCTTCAGGTGTCTGAAACATTTAAAAGCGATAACAAAGCCTTGACCCCCATTTGTGGTTTTATTTTATAGATAGACTGCGGAATACACCTGTCAATGATAATGAATTTTTCATGAAAGCTTTTCTATGATTTCTGTACTGTGTTGTTTGATGAAATGTTAATGTTTCGAGACCAGATTATATACTGAAATCTTAATGTGTGACGGGGTTTGTGACATAGAGACACACACACACACACACACACACACACACTTAACATGATGGAGGTATGGACAGATCAGAGTTTTGTTATGTGTGGCTGGTGAAAGCAAAAGAGAAACATACATCTATCTTCATTTGTGTTTGCCACAGTTTTGTTGATGCACAAACCCCTTTCTCTGCAGGCACATTGTGAAAAGATAATAGAAGAAAAATTAAAGCTTTGAAGTTAAGCCTTTTATTGATGCAGTTTCTATCGCCAAGGTCTTTTTGATAGTCTTACTCATTTTTAGCTTTAATAAATGAATTAATTTTTCAATGAACGCTGAAAAGAAAAGCATGTTTTCTGTTCTGACTGTTTTATGTCGGGATTCTAGGAGAGATGTTTTCTTTTAAATTTGTCGGCTCCAAAATATCTTCTCTCGCAATAACGCACATAATAAATAGATTCCATACGCATTAGTTAAATACAGAGACTGAGTCAATACATTTGCTCTGTTATAAAATATAGTGAGCTGCCTACCAAGATAACAATCATAAGCAAAATGCATGTTAAAAGGTAAACAGCATAATAAAACTGGTTTATAACATAAACCTTCTTCTGAACAAAATCTAAAGTAGTACGCCTATTGCATGTTTGTTTAAACAAAAATAAATGAATTCTAATTAACTAATTCAGTCATCCATAATGTTCATAAATACATTTATCTGAAACGGACTGAATGTAATGTTTTCTGACACACAACTGCATTTATTTGCAATTACATGAAATTGTATTATAGTTTTAATTTATATTAAATGCAATTAGTTGAGCTTAAAATGTAACTTTGCAGATTTTTCAACTTGCTGTACGTTAGTATATTATGTAAATGAACAATGTTTACTTGTTCCCAGTGTTACATGGAGAATGAAATTCAAAGCAAAAGTCTGGCGTAAGATGCAAAATGGCAGTTTATTTCAAGAGCCACAGCTTTAAGACCGGTAGTACTCAAGATTGGTCCGGGGTCCAAGTCCAAGACCATATATATATGGCCTTGTCATGGACTCGGGAGCATTTGTACTTGATCTTGACTCTGACTCGACCCTCTTCTGGTTTCAGTTTTGAATCAGGCTCAACCTACTCAGGTCTCAGCCTGGACTCATATCATATAAGCTGATCTCGACTATATACATCTTGTATGTGATATTGAGAATTCATGCCTAAACTTCTCCTTTTTTCCCTCCCCTCTCACACAGATTCACATCAGTACTCATTGTTCAAAATGGCTTTATCGATCATGTCCAATCAGCAGTGATAACTTGAAGGAATATGGGAAATAACAACACTAACACAGCATGTACAGACACAAAGTCTTTTGATTAATCTAAAAGGCTCTCTGCCAATGCTAGCTGTTTTCCTATAAAACACTGTCATTTAAACTGGCTTTACACCATAAATTTCTGTCTTTTTGACCCTGAAAAAGGCCATTTGACCTGGAGTTCTATCTGGCTATCCATTTCCCAAAGAGTTGTGTCTTAGAGCAACTATCTGCTCACTATAGGGAAGACTGATATGTTAACACTTTAGCAAACCCTGAAGACATACTTGTGTTGAACAAGTGTTGACACAAGCATTTATGGCTCAGCCTGGTGATAAGTGTTGTTCAGGGTTTAAGTGTAGATAGAAAGAAAGGGATGCTGGGCCAGATAACTGAGAGTTAATGAAGCACCTAATGATCTATTACCGGTTTCTGCAAGTAGATGTAATAATATGACAAATAATATAAATTTATGGTTCACTTTACAGTTTATTCTGGTCAACAATCTGTTTTACCAACATAAAAAGCAATCAATTACATTAAATGTAACTTGTATGTGCCATTTAAGAGTGATTTATGTGATAATACTGTATGACAATGATAGACCACAACGGAAAAATAATTGTGCAATTGCAAATTTTTTATTTATTTACTTGCTTATTATTATTATTTAAAGCTGAGCTACTTTTAACTTGACACTGCATATTAAAACCGTGGCCCTTGTGGCATGCTATTGAGAAAGAGAAAACAACAGTGAAACATGGCAATATGTGAATTTGAATAAAACTAAACAATCCCTTGTTAAAAAGAACTTCACTTTAGCACACTTTTTTTTTTTTTTAAGTATACTAATTATGGAAATAATGTACTTAAAATAAATATGTGCAAAAATTGTGCAATAATGTTTTCTAACACTTAACTGCATGTTAATTGCAATTAAATCAAGTGTATTAAATTTATGTTAAATGCAAACTTTTTACCTATTTAAGTACTTTTTACTGTGTCATTTC
Source organism: Opsariichthys bidens (assembly GCA_037194245.1). NCBI lineage: Eukaryota > Metazoa > Chordata > Actinopteri > Cypriniformes > Xenocyprididae > Opsariichthys > Opsariichthys bidens. The sequence goes on along the minus strand of CM074284.1, from coordinate 9,248,180 downwards.
ATAATTACATCCCTGAAATATGGTTGAAGTGTACTGAAAAATGCACTGACAGGCATAATTTATGAATTGTTACATTTTAAGCAGGGATGAGGAGAGGTGAGAATCCAAGTGCAGTAACAGTTTATTCAAAAAACACAAACCAAGATAATCCAAAACAGAGACAGGAACATAATCCAAACAAGGTAACGAGAAACGTAACCCAGACAGGGGTAACCAGAAAGACAACAGTTTACAAAGAGGTAGAGACATGTAAGATCAATGACTGAAAGAAAGACAACTGAGGCTGGCCACACACTTGAAGATTTTAAGCCAGATTTTGAGCCTGATTTGCACCCCCGAATGGATATAAACTAGATGATTCGACAAGACTGCGAGACCACACACCTGTTGATTGCATGAACAATTTCACAAAGATGAAATTTGACTTTTGTGGCATGTTTGTGGCTGCCAAATTTCATGCTCATTCTCATTGGCTATCGCTGGTATCACGACAGAGGCAGGATTTTTTCTCATATTTTCAAATATGAGTCCATGACAACAGAATTAAACACAGACCCAGCACTCGTTACAATGAATATAATGTCATTTCTATTGAGACTTGTAGTACATTTAAATATAATTACATATTTGGGTAACACTTTATTTTACACATTTATTTTTATTCTCCTTTTGGACTGCAATACAAGCACACATTCAGTAGAATTAAGCACACGTCTTTTCTCAGAAGAGCCATTTTTTTTTTTATTCATTTATTAGAATTAACCACTTGAGATGTGCCATCTTGTTTTCGAGGGGGTCCCATATGTGTCGATATTTGTAAAAATGTTATTTGATGTTGATAGTTTCCTAAAGTGTATAGTTTAATTCTGTTTTGTAAGTTGGGATGTGGGGTCGCAAGAATTTTGGAACCAAAAAAGGGCGTTGAGGAGCAAAAAAGTAACCACCTTTTCGATGTGTGACAGAATATATTGCATCCTCTACATTCTGCATAAACTCGGTGCGAGGGAATCAATTTTAGCCCCGATCACTTCTCACTGAAAGTTAAAGAACATAAACGGGCTGGAGAGTTTTACCACCTCCTTTGGCCTGTGAAACTGCAATGTTAGTGGATGCCCTCAAAGGATAATCACTGGAAAAGAGTTCTTGGGTGAGAGAGGATTGTGGGAGGACATAGAAAAAGAGAGCAAAAGGGTTTGTGCATGTTAATGTGCGTGCACATTCGCATCCACACTTGAATAAGTCAGGTCAGCCCTTTAGACTTCCAGTCCCTTGGCTAGTTCATTATGCTGAAGCCTTTTTTAACCTGCAAAAACAGCCTGTCAGTGCACTGATGCATCTTGGCCTCTATTTCAGCAGATCGACCCAATACGGCAGACAGACTCTCATTCCCTTGCCTTCTAGAGTCAGCTTATACAAATGCTGAATTATTAACCAGACTAATTTGGGAAATCATGAATCTTTCAAAATACGTAGGCCCCCAGTTTGCATTTTTATATGAAAACAGCATCTACATATCATTCAGAATGAAAGAAAACTGCAGGAGGGAAAGGAGATTGGAGGCAAAAATGAGGTTGGAATGACAGAACTGATAGATGTTGACAAACTGTAACCACTTTTTAGATGTGACACCTAAAGAGAGTTAAAGGTGTTATCCCTTTTAAAAAGAACGTGCACTTAAACGGATAGTTCACCAAAAAATAACAATTTACTGTTAATTTACTCACCTTCAATCCAGGATGTACAGTCATAGTCAGGTGATAGACTTATTAGCACCCTTGGTAAATATGAACAAAGAAGCCTGTAAAAATAAATCTGCATTGTTCATACTTTTAATTAAAAATAATAATAATAATCTATCATTGAAGAAAAAGAATTGAAAATGGGGAGGGGGGAGAGAGGGTCTATTTATGAAATTCATATTTTTCTCCAATGCTTGTTGGCCACAATTAATGGCACCCTTTTATTCAATACTTTTAGCAACATCCTTTTTACAGATAACAGCTATGAGTCTTTTCTTACAATGTCTGATGAGTATGGAAAATACCTGACAAGAGATCAGAAACCATTCCTCCATACAGAATCTCTCCAGATCCTTCAAATTCCCAGGTCCATGTTGGTGCACTCTCCAATAGATCACCTAACTCATTTTCTAAAGGGTTCAGGTCAGGGGACTGGGAAAGCTATGGCAGAAGCTTCATTTTGTGCTCAATGACAAATGTTAGTGTTGATTTTGGTGTTTATTTTGGATCATATTCCTGATGCAAGATACAACCACGGCCCATTATAAGATTTCTAGCAGAGGCTGTCAGGTTTTGAATTTGGTTGGTATTTGATAGAATCTATGATGCCATGTATCTAAACAAGACACCCAGGAACTTTGGCAGAAAAATATGCCCCCAATTTCAAAGATCCAGCTGTGTATTTAACAGTGGGCATGGGTTTTCTGTCAAAAAATCTTTTTTTTTTTTTAGTTTCATCTGACCACAGAACCAGTCCTGTTTGAAGTTCCAGTAGTGTTTTGGCAACTGAATATGCTGGAATTTGTTTTTGGATGAGAGCAGATTGTTTTTATTGAAACCCTCCCAAACAACATTTGGTGATGTAGATACTGTTTGTTTTCTGGACATGGGTGCCATGTGGCGCCCCATATCAGAGAAAGCTGGTCCTTCCTCAAGGGAATCCTCCAGGGAGGGTCTGTTACAAGGAGTATCAGGTCCGAGACCCACGTCCGGATGGGCCAGTAGGGTACAACCATCAAAATCTGCTCCTCATCCTCCCTGACCTTGTACAGTGTCTGTGTGAGCAGGCTCACTGGGGGAAACGCATATTTGCGTAGGCCCCAGAGCCAGCTGTGTACCAGTGCATCTGTTCCAAGGGTCCCCTCCATCGGGGAGTAAAAAAGCTGGCAATGGGAGGATTCTGAAGAAGCAAACCTGCTTGTCTCTGAATTGATGCCAGATAGATCAGCTGGACCACCTGGGGGTGGAGTGTCCATTGTGAACTCTCATGAGAGCGCATAAACTGCACAACTGAGCTCAGCCGGAATATAAATGGCACGGAGCAACCTAAGCTCCTGCTGACACCAGAGGAGGAGATGGCAGGCGAGTTGCGACATGTGGCGTGAACATAGACCCACCATCCCATCATTGATGTACCACACCATCACAGTGTTGCCTGTTCGGACCAATAATGCCTGTCCTGCAGAAACAGTCGAAGCCTGAGCGGGGCCAGCAGTACTGCTAGCAACTTGAGGCAGTCGGTTAAGGTACAGTCAAGGTCCTGTACAAGAGCCTGAGGCTCGTTGTATACAGTGTCACAGCCTGTTCTGTTGTCATCTGTTGTGAAAACAATGTGCCTGGACACTTGTTCTGAGGCCACTCCAGCCCGTAAAAAGGCAAGATCTGTAGAAGACCCTTGAAATGCAAGCACTGAAAGTGTGACGACAGATCGGTGTAATGATCACCCAATGTGTGCCACTCTGCCATGCCCATCTTGGGACTTGGCCATTTAGCCAGAAATGAATCATTTCAAGTGGCATGATCGTGGATGTGGATTCCATTTCCCCCCTCTGAAATTGTTGCAGTGGAACAGCTGTCCTGCTCCTGAATTTGTTTGTGAGACACGCCGTCATGTTGACCGAATCCAACTCCATATTGAGAAAAGAGATACTCTGCAAGGGTGAGAGTTTTCTCTTTTCTTAGTTGACCCAAAGCTCCAGATGGCTGAGGTGCCTGAGCATCATGTCCTTGTGATCTCAAAATAAATCTCGAGAATGAGCTAGAATGAGCCAGTCATTGAGATAGACGAGAATACATTTCTACATAAGCATCTTGAAGGGAAGCTTGTGAAGGGCCTGCTACAAGACGTGCAGGTCCAAGATCGGCCGTAACCCATCATCTTTCTTGGTAACATTGAATTACGGGCTGTAAAACACTGACTTTATCTCGGTTGGAGTGACCAGTTCATTTGCATCCTTCGCCAACAGGACCGCAATCTCCGTACGCACGACAGGGGCATCTTCGTTTTCCACTGAGGTAATGAGAACGCCAGGAGAACTTAATCACATTACTGAGTCTGATCGTTTTGAATGAGCACTAGCTATAGGTCCCTAGACATCATGCAAGTGGCACCAGCGGAACTACAGATGTACCTGCAGAGGGTCTGCGAGATGGAGTGCTGGGGCCTAACTGAACATGCATAGAAGGCAGTGAGTGTGGCAGAGGCAGACAAGGAGTGGTGCATTCACCTCCTCTTGGATAAGAGCAGCTCCCTCCATCTACGGATGCCCGTCTCAGGGATGTTGCCTCGCCTGACCACTTAGAGGGTTTAGAGACAACTGAGACAGGCTGCATCACCTTCCTGCTGGGGGCAAGACGTTGTGGTCTGGATGTTTGCAGAAAGACCAGAACAGGGAATAACTGAAGGGACTCATCCTTTTTCAAGGTTTTGGAGTCTCAATCTTAACATCGCAATGGTAATGTTCCTGCAGTGAGAACATGATACGTCAATGAACGTTACCTCAGAACGCTGCCAACGCATGTCCACATGTCCGGGGGAGTGGCTTGCCATGCAAATCTCACTTGCCAATGGTCATTGGCCTGTTTTCTCACTACCTGAAGGTGATTGGGTTCCCAAGTGAGACCCCAATAGCTATTGTACTTTTACTGGGATGAAGAAATGTTGCCCATTTTATTCTGACAATATAATTACTGAAGTCGTTTGTTGTAAAAGCTAAAAGCAACAACGCATTAACACCTAGGTGTTCATTTTGGTTCTGTACATGAATTTAGTTGTCAGCACTGTTTGGTTGTAGAATGCAGTTGTCACTCCTGTAAATGTCTGAACTCTGTACAAAACAGCATTACATACTGAAGTACTTTATATTTAGCTGTAGTGAGTGAGTGGCCTTAGAAGCAATTTTACATTTCAGATTCATCAAAACAATCTGCTTCTAAGCCGTTTTATTCTGGGTTCTAAGATAGTAAATACTGGAAATCTTTAAGTATGTCTATTACGCATGAATTTTTATTTTTAGGACCATTTTGCAAATAAGCATTATCCACTCGTCATCTGAAACAACATCCATTCTACTGCAAGGACAAATTTTTACACGACCACAGTCATAGAAAACATCCACCAGGGACCAATGCTGCTTTTCCAAAAATCCAGTTGGCAGCCATTTTATAATACAAAGTGTGTAATTACTGCCTCAACCAGAAAGACAAAAATCTGCTGCCATTCCTGACACAGGCTGTAACAGCGATCTGTCTGTCAATTTGCATCTAAAAACATTCAATATCACATGTATTAAGTGTGAAAACATATGTAGTTTATTATTTTACACACACACACATACATAAATCATAATTATATATACAATTGATTTGTTAATTTTATTTATTAATTTATATTTACTGACATATTAATTCTAAAACTGCAAAGTTTTGAAAATGTGTATATATGTAGGCTATATGCATAATTTAAATTCTAGTTTTAGTGACTGAAATTAATAAGTCTCACTATATATACATTTTCTGAATCAGTATTATCTCTCAAATATCACCAGAAGCAAAAGACTAGGCAATTGGCATGCCGCAGGCAGACATGTCATGTGTCAGTGTTTCCAGACGCACAGACCACACCACGTCACTGTGACCTGCCTGCAGAGAACATATCAGACGGCTTGCAGGACAGATGACGGTCCAGGATATGTTACACTGGGCCAACATATCAGATGGGCCCAGAGACATTACTCTTCCCCTGCCGGAGGCCAGCAACTTTGTGAAGCTCTTTTGACAGGATTGGATAACATCCCACAACTGCAGGTTCAAAGGATCCTTGCCTCAAACTGGCAACAAGCAGTGTAGAGGAAGATACTTTGACAGTTGCCAAGCTAAAACTTGCTCATGATTAAAAGCAGTTTTCTAAAATGAGTCAAACTTGCCAAAAATATTGGGAAAGGACTTTCGAGAAGAATGTGTTTGATTCTTGCCTCAGCATTGTAAGAATGTGTGCCCAATAGAACACAACAATAAACAGACCGCTTATAAATATATATACTTTATAATACTTTAAGCTCATACTTTTATTAAAATGCCTAAATTCACTTTTCGAACCCTAATGTGTGTCATTTGAGTTATAAAGTTTTAATTATGGGAGGGGAATGAATTTATGGTTATGTGTTATGTAAGGTTAGAGCACTTACTAACTTACACAAGTTTTTGACAAAAGTTTAAAAACTGGATTACAATGGGAAGTTAGTGATTTTTAAGTTATAATGTTATTGCTATATTTTAGAAACAGTACAGTCAAATAATTTTTGTTGTGTTCATGGAAATTGGAAATATTCAAAACAACACATTTTATAAACTTAGGAATGAATTCAGCTCTATATAATAAGAGTAAGAATAAATATAAATAAGAATAAAGCTCCAATAAAATATTTTATTTACTTTTCAGTGTGTCCAAATGCAGTATACTGCTGAATATAAACCTGTTACAGAATTTTTTTTTTTTTTCAACTTAAATATTTTTCCATATGATGTTTTCAGATTTTTGGTACCGTTATACACTTTTATAACTGATGCAACCTGCATTCCAATCACAGCGAGTATCTGCAGACAACCACAGGGGAAGAACATTTCCAGATACACACTCCATCAGCACAATCCAGTTGGCAGCCATTTTACAATACAAAGCAAGTAATTAGTGCCTCTTCCATGCAGCCAAGAATCTGTTGCCATCTCAAATAACATCCCAGGTCCAACATGCCAGCAGACTTGTTCAGGTCTGCAAAGCACACTAGAAACAGGGAAAAAAATCTCCAAATGTCAGCTCCTTCTGTATCCGCGTGTAATAAGCAGTGACAGTCTCATAGCAAAATCAATTGTAAATTTGAATACCAAAATCTGTTCTCTTTCCAAATGTAATCTCATTTAAGAATATTGAGCATCTGACATCTTATGATTTTAATTCTAGCTTTTGTGATTCAATGTTTCCAATGATGCCACTTGTGATGGAGGATTTACAAATCCTTCAGAGATTTGATTGAGAGGAATGACTGTGTTTGCAATGCAGACAATGACAGTTTGTTTTCTGAATGTGATATTTAGGATTGTCCACACTGTTATTTACTGGTGATTCAATCAGATCTGTGTTCAGGCATTTTGATTATTTTCAAGCATATCTACTATGGTTGCTATAGTAATGATGTTGGCATCCGCACTATGCTAAGCGGTTTTCTTGTATAACTAGCTGGAAGCATGTAGAGAGCAGAGAGGCAGCTTTGTACACGGTGACACGGAAAAGCTGTGGCGTTCCAGGAAAATTTGAAGACTGAGGATTACCATGATCTATATTGGATTTTTAATTATGCATTTGGGTGTTTACTCAACTCTGGGGAGATTTGTACAGAGCCTCTAAAGGGTCATGGTGATGGGGGGATGGGGGATGGGGGGGGGGGGGGGGGGGGGTCAGATGGGAGGAAAATGGCAAGTTTATTGGGGAAATGCAAAACCTTTGCAAGTTTTATAAATATTTTCAATACAATTTTGTTACGGAACGTTGCTGCGATACGTCCACGCGTCCGTCATACTGCTGAGGGCAAGACCTTTACTGTGAACTAACTAACGTTACAGTAATTCACAAAATGTCAGTTACCTAACCAAATGATTGTTTATTTTAAAAGTCGGTTTTAAGAAAATAAAGATGCGTGTTTAAATTTCAGGAAGGTAATATACACTAAAACTACAATATAAATCATGTAAACTCATGTCTCAACTTTCACAGCTAATTAGCGACATCTCTAGCTATTTTCTGACTGACTCTGGTGCCCAACTATTATCAACATAATTATATAATGACCAAATACAACCAGAAACAAGTGTTCAGACTTACCTGTGAAAGGTTATTCCCATAGACCTGTATTCAATTGTGAGGCGATTTGTACAGCCCCACCCAGCCATTCTTCTCAATTCCAGTTATGAGCGTTATGGTAACATTGCTCTGCACAATATGGCGGCGCCGTTAACGTACGGTCCAGAGGCCAATGGGGCGTCAATGTATTTTATTATGTCTATGGGCTCCACTGTGATGGGTAGCAGCTTGGGGTAGTTGGCCACGGGCACCTTGGAGGTGTCGACGGTGGTAGGAGCCAGGGTGGAGTCCTGACTGTAGGGGTAGACGGAACCCTGGGCCGGATCAGCGGAGGCGGAACCATGGTGAGTGGAGGAACTGGTGCAACATCGTGGCTGGCGGACCTGGGTGACATTGCAGGCCTGGAAGCCTGGTGCTGAGCTGCTGGCTCGCGGGACCGAGGCGACAACAAGGACTTGGATGACCGGGGCGACGCTATAGTGGGGGAGGACAACAGGGAGGTCGTAGGGAGGGAGGAGCCTGATGACGCCGTAGTGGTTCGGGTTGTCCATGGCAGAAGCTGGGCATTGACCGTCGGAGGCCGACCTGGCGTGAAGAGGGAGCACAACGGAGTCTCTGAAATTTTCATTATTCATTGTGGACAAAAGCTTCATTGATATGGCTTGAGACTATTTCACAGTAAACACTTCACAAACTATGTGCAAACATCATGGGCCAGGAATGCAAATGATTGTTCTGAATATTACATACAAACAGAAATAAATGTGTTAAAAACAAAAGTGTTACCGCATGATGGAAATCATATAAAATGTGAATGTGAAGACACTTTGGGGAAAGAATGAGAACTTTTATTTTACCATTGGAAAACTCTTTGCCAAGTCTCATAGAAATGGTCTTGTCTTGTGTTTTCTGCTCTGGTGGTGTAGAGAAGTTTTTTTGGGGTTTTTTTATTCTTAGAAATGACTTTGAGAGACTGATTCCCTTGGAGTTCTGAAAACATTTGATGTCTGTCTCCTCAGCACTTGTACATTATTTATAACACTGACCTTTGCAATATGGAAATATGGACTTTGGTGTAGATATTTATTGTGGATTCCAGAAAGTTGAGGATCTGGTAAAGTATGGTGCTGAATGTACAGTACCCTTCAAAAGTTCAGGCTCAGTAATTTTATTATTATCATCATCATTATTATTATTATTATTATTATTATTATTATTAATATGCTTTTTAAAAATAAATGCTTTTTTCAGCAAGGATGTATTAAATTGATTAAACGTGACAGTGAAGATATCTAAAATGTTGCCAAAGTTTTAATTTCAAATAGCTTGTTGTTTTCAGAAAAAATCTGAAATAATACTGTGTTCCACAAAAAGTGAAAAAATATTGAGCACAGCTTTTTTCAACACTGATAATTATAAGAAATGTTTCTTGAGCTGCAAATCATGTTCAAATGAACATTAACTAAGATTAATAAATGCTTTAGGAGGTGTTTTTAAATGTTAGTTAATGTTAAAGAGTTCAAATGAAAATTACCCCGAGCTTTACTCACCCTCAAGCCATTCTAGGTGTATATGACTTTCTTGTTTCTGATGAAGACGATCTGAGAAATATTAATAAATATCCTGAAGCATTTTATTATGGCAGTAATTATGGCCAAACGAGTATGAGTTGAAGAAAGTGTCTCCATCTACATCCATCCATCATAAACATATTCCACGCAGCTCCGGAGAGTTAATAAAGGCCTTCTGAAGCGTATACAGAATATTTTAATATGGAAGGCGAAAATAATAATACTAAAAAGATCCATATTTAACAAATTATGAAGTAAAACATGTAGCTTCGGTCAGACCGCTACGGAACTAGTATCGCGTCAGTTCCGTAAGTTATTAGAATATTTATTAATATTTCACAGATTGTCTTCGTGAGAAACAAGAAAGTCATATACATATAGGATGGCTTGAGGGTGAGTAAAGCTTGTGGTAATTTTCATTTGAAAGTGAACTAATCCTTTGAATAATGTTAACAAATTAAACCTTATTATAAAGTGTTACCTTTTATCTCGTTCAAATAAGAAAATAGAGGAGATTTTCTTGAAATGAATGAATAGAAAAATCATAATAATGACCCAGTCAACTGAAGGAATCAATTATCCTGTCCAGTACATTCTGATTACACAGCAATAGGAAATGGGTCTATATATGAAAACCTGACAGTGTATTTCTGTTAACTGAGAATTGATGATAGCTAAGAGCTCCAAATGTTCTCACCATATGCTTTAGTCCAGTTATGCTAATTGTAATGCTGATGATAATGAGGTTCATAATATTAGCAAGTAGCCCATAATGCAACCTATAAATGATAGTGTACAAGCCACAGAGCCTAAAATACAATAAGTTTTCCAGAAGACTTCACTATCTATAGACCCCTTCACATAACAACACAGGAGACCTATGCCCAATAACGCACATGACACATTCATTCTTAATGAATGTAATGAATAAACCATGCGCACATATACTTTGTATATGCAGCCAGGTCTGTGGCTCTTCCACACAGAGCTGCTCCCTGGAATCTAGGTCACTGGAAAAGAAAGAGCTTAAGTTTTCTCTGTGGCATTGAGCAGAGAAACATACAAACACAAGGAATTCTTAACATTTTCCCTAATGGACGCAAGGTGAGATGGGGTTCAGACGGGAATGGCTCTCTCTCTCTGAGTATCTTTGATGTGATCACACATACTGTATGGAGGAGGAAGAGAGGCTGCAGAAAGAGGCAAGGTGTTTCCTATAACAGCCTTCTGGTCTGCATGCAGGGTTTCCTTGAGTTCACTGCTATTAAATGACTTGCTTTCAAGTGTACCCATACTACAGTGGCAAGATTATGTTTCTTCATATACGGTCTATAGTGTAATTGAAATCTAGGATTTAAAATGCAATTTAAATCTGGGAAAAACAGTTTTGGAATTTTCAAATATCTAAAACAGAAATGTTATGACACAAAATAAAGAGTAAATGTTCTTTTCTCACTAATCAAAGTAAACGTCTGACATTGATCACGTTACTCATTTGTACGAAGAGTCTACAAATTAGTACCAATTTCTTAATAGTCTTTTTTTTCATGCTGGGTTGCTCTGTGGATAACTGGAAATATTCAGGGAAACAAAATAAGTTAAGACAACATATGTTTTTACATTACTTTAAAAGTTAAGCAATTTTCAACTCTTTTTTTTTTTACAGGTTATACATGATTCAGCTCATTTGTCAGTTTAATGTAATTTAAGTTGAAAACAGTGTTATAATTATTTGATATAACTGAATTGTTATTATCTGACATTAAAAGGTTTGTTCGCCCAAAAATAAAATTTCTGTCTTTAATCACTCATCCTCATGTCGTTCTATACCAGTAAGACCTTCGTTCATCTTCAGAACACAAATTAAGATAGTAAGCTGATGGCTCAGTGTGGTCTATAATGCCAGCAAAATAATTAATAATTTCAATTGCCCAGAAAGCTATTAAAACAAATTAAAAACAGTTAATGTGACTACAGTGGTTCAACCTAAATGTTATGAAGCGACGAGAAAACTTTTTGTAAAAACGACTTTATTCAACAATATCTAGTGATGGGTGATTTCAAAATGCATCAAGCTTCAAGCTTTAGGAATCTTTTGTTCTGAATCAGTGTATCAAATTGCCAGAGTTAAGTGAACCATTGAAATTTCAAAACGTTTCGAAACACTTATAACGTAATGAATCCTCGTTTACTGAAATCACGTAACTTTGGCAGTTTGATACACGCCCAAACTACTGATTCGAAACAAAACATTCGTAAAACTCTGAAGCTTCATGAAGCAGCGTTTTGAAATCGCCAATCACTAGATACTGTTGAATAAAGTCGTTATTTACTTTTTTTTGGAGCACAAAACAACAACCCGTCGCTTCATAGCACAAAGGTTGAACCACTGTAGTCACATTAACTGTTTTAAATATGTCTTTAGTGCCTTTCTGGGCAATTGTTGCTTGTCTTGCTGTCAATGGAGGCCTCACTGAACCATCAGATTTTATCAAAATATCTTAAATGAAAATGTATAACTATATAGCTGCCTCCATATTTTTAGGAAGAGGGTACCTAGAGAGAGCACTTTTTTGGGATCCTTAAAATCAATAAATGTTTTAACAAAACTTCTAACTGTTGTAGAGTATGGAAAGCTACAAATGATCAAAATAGCTACGAAATAAGGAATAGATAAAATAATAATGAAGAAGCTTAGATCTTTACTGTCCAATAAAAATAATTTTAGGCAATAAAGGCATAATCGTCCTCACACCGAGCTCTTCTACCATCAGCATTAAAAGATAATGTCTTGATAGTAGGACACACACTTAGCTACATGCCTTACTTTATTCTCTGAGGTACACTTTCACATAACCCGTATAAGTAACGGAGGAACACCGGCAGCAGCCTCCACGCAGCAGGACGCTTGGCTAATGAAGCTGCTGCATTATCCATCTACTGAAGAAACCAAAGAGAATGAGGAAGATAAGCTTTTGTATTACAGCATGATGCTAAGAAAAGAGCTCAGATGAGTGGTATGGTTTTCTCTCGTGTTGTGTGGTAAAGCACTCTGGGTGATGGTTTTCAAGTTAGGCGTACCATGAATTATTCAGGATTAAGGTGTTTTTTCAGAAATTACTTAGACTTCCAGCTGAATTCACTTCTTAAAAGCTATTAGTACTTGTGCTAATATTGATTGATTGATTGGTTGGTTGGTCGATTGATTGTGTCTTTGACAGCACTACTTTTAAACAATTTTCTTCCTGGGTAGACTGATAAAAACCTGTGTAGTCGGACTCACAGTTGAACACTTTGATTGAAGCTTTTGATTTCCACCAGTGCTTTCAGGTTTTGTGTGAATCAGCTGGTGAATGAACAGTGGGCGGTCCTGGGTGTGTCGTCTGACTAAGACTAACCTCCATCTAACAATCACACTCTCACATATGTGAACACACACTCTCAAGTCTCCAAATGCCTTTAATTAGCTTGCCAGCGACTGCTAGGTATATTTAAGCTATCATGCTTGAAATATCATGGCTGTTATGCTTGTTTTGAAGCTGAGATGAGACAATCTCTTGACAGTTAGTTACTAGAAGGCCTGTAATTAGTGTCTAACCGACATGCTACCTGCAGTTCTGTGCTGTTCTCACACTGAGATTATAGTATCCAGGGATCTGCTGGCGATCAGCACTTTTCTCCTGGAAAATGAATATGCAGGAAAGAATTTAACCTACGACAAGGAGGAGGAGAAGTATGGAAACATGGTATTAGATTTGTGCCTTTTCTTGATTTATTCAACAATTGATTTATAATTATATATTTTTATATTCATATTATCTATTCTACTTAATTACATTGTGTTTAGGTGTTAATTAATTTCAAGGTAAATTAATCAATTGTAATATGGTAATGTAATTGTGCTTTCAGAAATGCCACATGTTTGAGCATTTAACATTTTAATTAGATGGTTCTATAAAAATGTCCATTTTTTTTTTTAACTATCTGTTGTTTGCCATATAAAATCATGGTAACAGGTTTGACATTCTCATAGACGATCCCCTACTAACTAACATAGCAAAAAATAATAAAAAAAGACATTACATCAACCATTCAAAAAAGTGGACTCAGGCATTTTATTCAGGACACAAATTGATCAAATGTGAAAGTAAATACTTTTATATTGTTATCAAAAGAAATAAATACTGTTCTTTTGGTTTCTACAAAAGCATTAATTAGCACATTAATAATAATAATAAGAAAAATGTCTTGAGCAGCAAATTAGAATGGTTTATGAAGGATCATGTGAAACTGTATTAGATAAAGAAATTTATCAGACACAAAACAAAACAGGGGAGAGGGGCACATACTTTATTTAAATACAATATATGAAAATTGCACCATTTTGTAGAATGACCCGGCTTTAGTAGTGCAAGAATTCATACGAACGAGAGAAGCGGAAACAACACAGCCATATCAGAGGAACATTTCTAATAAGACTAGAACATGATTTTGACTAGTGCAGCTCTGACTGATAAAATTAGCCTAGCTTATGCAAGTCATCTGGGTAATATACCTTTTAATGCAAGACCTATCTATATGGACCCCATTTACCAATTAGCGTTCTAATTAGATTGCACACAGCAGTCCAATTTTTTTTGTAGCTCATAAACAGAGTGAAGAGGGAGGTATTATATTTAATCAGCCAGAGCACAATATCATTAACAATGGCTGTTATACTAAGGTTTTGTTCACACTGCACACAAATCTGATTTTTTTTTTTGACTGTACTTGATGAAATCAGATCTGTTTGTGCAGACTATGTATCTGACTGTATCAAGCTACTTTGCTTGCTATGATGTAACCATCAGCACAATGCCATATACTTTCTCATTCAACAACTGGGGAAATTTTGATTTGACTTGTTCACTATTTAGTGAATGACACATACAATAGCTCACATTGAGAAAAGTATGCACTAAAATGCATGTATTTGAACACAACGAATGGAACATGTTTTAAGATGTCACGCACGGTATCCCGGATGATTACTTCCTCATATATACATATATATATTATATATATATATATACATACACACACACAGGAAGTAATCATTGTAATCATCCGGGATGCCGGATGGATGGAGTCTTAAATAGTAAATTCCACTTGGAGCACATAGGAGAATCACAGGAGAAAAGCTCAGGAAATAACCAACATAACATAAACAATATCAGACAATGAAACAAAGGAAACTATGGGCTTTAATACAAGGGAGAGTAATCAGCTGAACAGAAACAGGTGCATTGAAACTAATTAGCAACCGAGGAAACTAACCAGGGAACACAGGCAGGTAAAACAGAACAAACTAAAACAGACTATACTCTTGACACTGACTGTGCTCATATTGTATTTCAAAACAATTTTGCTGCAATTGAGGTAGATACGGGTAAGGTTAGGCACAGGTTTGGTGTTTGGGTATGGGTTCAAGGGTGCATTAAGTTGTAAGGGAAAGGTCAACAGTTTTATAATTACAACTGTAATTACACGCTGATATGTTTTAAAATAAAATGTAAATACAATGTACTAACATGTATGTTAATGTAAATGTAAGTACATGGTGCTTAAAGACACCCAAGTAAATACTTGAAATCCAATCTGACCGAAGACCTGGTCAATAGAATAATATTGAGTAAACTAGAAAAAATAGTGCACCAACTAGGTACAAATCCTGTTGCTTCGGGTGTGTAGAGCCAAAACACTCAATACAACTCTGTAGTTTATAAAATAAAATATTTTTGCTAGACCTTCTCTAGATCTTGCTCTGTGCAGTTGGCAAACGTTTGCCAATAGAATGATGTTAAAACTGTGGTGAAGATGTACTTTTCAAATTTCAAATGTTCTGCACCTACAGCATAACCCACTTAGAGATAAAAGAGCAAAGCCTATAAAAATGAGGTTCCAGGAACTGCATAGCATACTGAATTTCTATATTTCTGTTATCATCATCAGATACACATCAAAATATCCTTATTTATCGTGGTATTAAATTTAATCTCAACACATCTGAAGTACAATGCAAATTGAAAATTTTACCAATAGAGACCAAGTCATGCAGTCTTTGAACAAAATTAGTGCAAGAAGTAAATAAAGTTTTGTTTTGTTTCATTTGATCAGTCAGGCATTGAACAAAATGAGTGAGAGAAGTTAATAAGGTTTTGTTTAGTTTTGTTTCATTTGATCATACAGCCATTGAACAAAATGAGTGAGAAAAGTTAATAACAAGGTTTTGTTTAGTCTTGTTTCATTTGATCACACAGCCATTGAACAAAATGAGTGAGAGAATTTAATAACAAGGTTTTGTTTAGTTTAGTTTTGTTTCATTTGATCATACAGCCATTGAACAAAATGAGTGAGAGAAGTAAATAGAAAGGTTTTGTCTTGTTTTGACAACATCAATGGCCTTCATGGTACAATACATTTGATCAGTTCATACATTCTCCAGAAATATTAAATGTAAATATGAGCACTTCACAACCCACCTGTCCAAGCAGGAATTAATATGACTAGAGTGATGACAGATGCAAACAAACAAAAAAAAAAAGTTGTAAACCTGTAAACCGAAATCCTATTAACACCCAATGTAAGTCTTATGTAGGTGTGCGCATTTATGTGTGGCATTTCCTGTGAGAGAACAGCTGAGTCTCAGTGCTGCAGAGTGGCTAGGGCTCCATTGCACTTTAATTCAATCTCCATTATTGATTCAGACTATTGGCTGTATGTGGATGTTTGCGCTTCTGTGTGCCTTGGTGCTGTCCGCCATGGAGGGAAAAAGACAAGTTTATGAGGGGCAGGGTAAAGAGCACCTTTAATCATCTGCTAGCTGTTCAGTTTGGTTTGACACGGAAATATGAGAATATCTGTGTTTAACACCAGCTTCACGGCAGATTTTCAAAGCCCTCAATGGAACATCAAAGCGAGTGATGCGTGACAGTCAAACTGCAGGAAACATTCACCGGCTCTGAATCATCACCTTTCTGTGAACATTTGCTTTGTTAATAATGAGAGCATGAAGAACTTCACTTGTAGGTTCCAAGGTTGAGCGTTATTTATAATACCCCATTCTTTCGGGGTTTAGCTGAGATGCAATTATTGCGCAAATGGATTAATTAATGGAAGACATCCCACAAGTATACTCATTAACTCCCGTGTCAACAGGCTTTTCGAGGGGAACGTATATCATTGTTTCTTCGGTTAGTGCTAATGCAGGGTTGTGCAATTATTGGAAGACCAATTACACACTCAGAATCCTGATAAAATCACAGACAACATGTTTTATTTCGCATAATATGTCAATATTATACTTTTTTTTCTTTCTTGAAATTAACACTTTATAGAGGAAAGATATTTCAAAGAAATGGTGTTCTGAAACACCATTTATCCACATTTATTCCACAAAAATATTGAGCATCACAACTGCTGTCAACATTGATAATAGTGTTTCTTGAGCAGCAAATCAGAATTACTACTATGGAAATTCAGCTTCATCACAAGAATAAATTACAATTAAAATATAATACAGTAATTTAAATTGTAGTTTTGATTAAATAGATGCATGAGACATCCAGTATTTTATCACATTGCTAATCATAGATTAGATTTGATTAAATATAGATTTTTTTTAACCTAACACTAACACTTTAATCCCAAAACATGACTAATTAAATGTGAAATTTAAAGAAATGTTCCAAAAAAGAAAAATGTAAAAGATTTCCAAGATTCAGTCTCAGTATCACTCTAAATAGTTATTCAAATCAATCCATTCATCAATTTATATGATGAGCATCCATGTAATTAATAACATTTTTGGAAAATGAACCTCTTTGTTCCCCAAAAATGAATGCGAGACCCTTTGGTGTCGGGGTCTAGATCACCTTGTTGGAGTTTACATTGGGATAATGACCGGCTGCTGTACGTTACCCCTTACATAACTATTGACGCTCTGACCTTGAACAGGTGTGTTTTTGACGTTTGTTGTCATGCAAAGCTCAAAACCATTTGTGTAATTAACAGTACTTTCAAGCTCTGCCCTCCACCATCTGTTGCTGGTTTGGTTTGTAGTCATTTGAAGCAACAAGGACTCTTTATCTGAAAGTTGCTTGTGAAAACATTCACAACTGATAGGCATGAGGTGAGAAATGCCTTTCACTCAACACGTTTTCACATTAACGTGTAAACACAAATGCTGTTTGTGTATTATGAACTCTCCTCTGTGCCGAGCTGCTTATAAATGACATTGTGTTTTGTGGCATCATTAGCTGCACATACATGATATTCTTTTGGCCATATTCCAGAATTGATTGTTGTTGAAGTGTGTATATTTATACACTTGAAAACAGATTTACACCCATTCAGTGTTCTCGTTTTCTCTCCCATGTGCGTTTGTTTGGCAGAACTGGAACACCAGTAGGCCACTCCGACACAATGTTGCTTATTGTACTTGATCAAATGCCATAACATAAAAACCTTGTTTACCAAGTTGGCACTTGTTTATAACAATTTGGATTTGTGTTTTCTTTCTTTGTAGTGTAAAGGAAGACCAGAATAGATCATTTCCATTGTGTTCTAATATGTGCACAAATATCATACCTGTATATGCAAAAACTTATCAGCAAATATACCACATAAACTGACAATGACGGCATTCACTCAAAATCTTTTTAAATTTCTTTTAGCATTCTTAAACAATTTTGCTCTGTTTTTTACTGTGCAACTAAAAAAAGAAATAAATAAAGGTAGAAAAACTGGAAGAAAACTATATAAATACAGTTCAATGAAAATATTTAAATATCATATAAATACATAATATATAAATGTATATTTCATGGTGCCTCTTTGACCTGTGCTGAGCCCTTTCTATAGCTGATACAGAAATCTGTTCCTACAGTTTATAATCTATGATTAAGAAAATTATGTGCACTGAATAATAATCCATACTCTTACATTAGTAAGCTGTGCATATTATTGTGATGAAATAAGATTATTCTTCCTCTGGAGATAACAGAGTGTGCAGGCTGATAATGATCTTGATGTACATTTGCACTAGAAATACTTTGAATGATTTTAGATTTGAGGACATTTGACGATTTGAGGACATCGTTAAAGCTGAACCCCCATCATCATCATAATTACGTTGAAAAGCATGAAAAACCAGGAAATAGCTGCCATTATGTTTAATTTAACGTTGAGATCACTGAATAAAGTCTACAAGCATTTACTCTCTAAATACATCCAATTAAATAATCCAATAATTAATGTGGTTGCTTTGATTGCATATGGTTGGATAATATAGTCCCAGCTCCACTCGTATCTGCTTTGGGTTATTCATGTACGCTATTGAACCGCAGCATCAAGTCTTACTTGCTCACGCTGCAGCAGTGTAGCAAATGTATTATGCCAAGACCAAACATATTCATTATTCCAAACACTCAGAGAGTTGTCATGATAGAAATGTATTTAGTAGATATAGTGTATAACTGTTTCGGATGGATGGATTAGTGGATGGATGGATGGGTGGGTTGGTGGCTGGGTGGATGGATGGATGGATGGGTTGGTGGCTGGGTGGGTGGATGGATGGATGTGTAAGATTTGATTTTCCTGCTAAGACAAAAGCTGAGATCAAGCATCCTGCAATAAAGCAATAAAACCTATCTGGAGGGAAGATTTCAAAGGAATAGGACAACGCCTTGCCCAAACTGTCCTCACTCATCTATGCGACCAGCCCCCCTCCCTCTACTTCCTTCCTTCCCCCTGAAGTTCTCCAAGAATGCGTATGTACTATGTATGATGCATCTTGTGAATCTACTATTTTTCCAATTTCATGTTTAGTATCAATTTAAATGTCTCAGTGCGATTGGTAAAATGGTCTCAGTTTCACAGCAGTCACTAGTATTATGAAAAAGATTGAAAACTTGGGAGGATTCTGTTCTCTTTTATGGCTTGTTTCTCTTCAAGAAAACCTTCTCCTCTCCCCTGAAACCAGGTGTTGGGGCAATAAATATTTACAATCCTTTTGTTCTGGTCTAGGTATTTAAGGGAAAAAACACAGCAGCAAGGGGGGACATTCTGTAGCCAGAAACCCCCACATAGAGGTGATGAGTATCTTTCACCAACATGTGAAATGCATAACTTTTAAGTACTCTTAGAGAAATATTTTGAGTAATTGATGTTATGTATTTATTATGTCTGAATTGGTTTATAATTGTGTAATTATGTAATTAGCATTGATACATTTTTACCTGATAAATAAATTGTTACATCTTGATTTATTTTGAATTCGTCTGAAATCATTATCACCGGTAGATCAAGAGGTTTTCGACACTTCTGCAATTCTGGATTAGGATAGATCATACTGAAACCTCAATAAATGGAGCATGTGGCACGTATATTGAGATTTTGGATTTCTGACTATTATGACTTAACATGTTATAGTATCGTGGCTAAGCAAACAAACTTTTGTAGAATAAGCATGCGGCGATTCCATAATTTGTGTTATTAGTAAACGCTATATTCTCTGTTAAGATTCTAAACTAATGAGGTTGTGACGTAAAGGCGTATATCGGCCGGATACAAGCCTTTTTGCGGTGCATCGCCCTGATGAAAGGATAAGTGAGATTAAGAGAAATTAAAGAATCAAAGATCTAAATTAATTCATATTTAATTGCACAATCAGCTATTAATGTTACATCAGAAACATTACCAATTAGAGATCGTTTACAATTGGAGTCAGATTAAGCGAACAGCTAAAGGAAGACTTAAACTAAATCTTAAAATTTATGTGAACTTCACATGGGTGCTGAAAAGTCATACACGCAGATTAAAATTAAATTAAGTAAAATTTTACTTGTTCATTAAATATATACATGCTAAATAAGTTACATAAAGCATTTGTTATAATTGCAAAGGATTCAAACTGAAATAGATAACTCAAGTAGTTGAAACGATTTAATTTATCTGAGTAATCAACTTAAAGTTACAAATTATTAAGTTATTCTAACTGAGTGTTTTGTTGGCTGAACATAAGTTTGTTCACTATGACTGAATCACATAAGGCAACAAAAGAGGTCATTTTAAGGGTTTGATCAGGTAGAAATAATCAATTGCATGGCATGTTCCCACTTTTTACAGTGACACAGATGTTCAAAATAGAAATAGAAATAAAACTCTGCAGAATGGTGAAGTTTAAAACATTCATTGTTACATTATTTTTATATTTTTAATGTTACTTTTAGCACTGCAAACAGTATATAGTACTAATAGCCCTAGTGCTAATTTTGTAGATTCACACCGGAAGGATGATTTGCTTCCTTTGTCCTCTTAAATATTTAATATACCTTATCCTTGTGGTACGGGAATGCTGAATCCATATGAGAGGGCCTTGAGATGTAATTCTCTTGTTTAAAGTGTTGGCTGAACATAGACTTGTATTGCTGTAAGCGCAGCAGAGCTAATAGACTTATAAAATATCTGCCTCGAAAGGACACAAAAGAACAACACACAAGTCTTATGCTTAAGAAGTGCCCAACCAGTCACCTCAAACGAGTCTGTTAAAACAGGACGTGCTCTTATGGCCTGAGAGAAACTAGTATGCTTTGCTGAGTGTTAAGCAGCCAAGAAGTTCAAAGTAAATGAACAACGGTCAGTTTATGTGTTACTGCCCCAAGGCATTGCACACGAAGAGAACAGACGATAAGGAAATGCAACAGTGCCCTGCTGCAACAAATGTGCTTCTCCTTTAGGCGGTACACCATGGGGGTAAGCTTTGAAGTCCAATGTCACTGCAGAGTGGATGCTATGAAAACCGAATTTAGTCACTTTCACATCGCCAGTTGGGGTGAAGACAGCTTGGATATTGAAGCAAGAAGTGTTGCAGGTCTAGAGGAATTGCAGCATAATCAACCTGATAATTTCACATTTGATGAAAGGCCAAGAGTGTGACTGGAATGAATATTTGACCAGAAGGAAGTATAAGGAAATATCAACCATGGGCATAGCTAAATGCTAATTATTAGCCAAGTTTGCACATTCATAATATCCTAAGTGAGTGCCTTAGATATCTTTATGATCATGAGAAGGATGTGAGAATGTACAGAAAAAAAAAAAAAGTCAAAACAAACCCAGCTGTCGGTGAGATATTTTTAAGTATAGCCTATTGTTCCCCACAAAATGAGAAATTTAGTTGTTGTTTTTTTCCCCACTATCTATACAGTGAAATTTGGACATTGCCTTTCCCTTCATGGACAAAATATTCTTCAAAACATCTTTTGTTTTCCAAAGAAGAAAGAAAGTATACATATTTGTATACATATATATATATATATATATATAAGTATACATATTTCCCTTCCTACTCTAGCTTATGGTACTGAGCAATGTATGAAACTTGTATTGTGAGCACTTCCTGTGTTATTTGCCAATTCATGAAGAATCGCTTGTTTGTTTTCCTCACTTGTAAGTCGCTTTGGATAAAAGCGTCTGCTAAATGACTAAATGTAATGTAAATGTATTTGAACCCAAGCAGCGTTGAGGGTAACGCATTACAAGTGACGTAACTTACGCAATCAGATTACTTTTTTCAAGAAACTAGTTGTAATCGAGGTTTGCGACACGCATGGGGAGACAAAGTGTAAAGCAAAATGGTCTTTATTTAAGATTCTTAACACTGGAACAATAAGGGCAATTTTAGAAAACTTGCAAACCATGTAAACAAATGTACGACAACAAACAATGAACAGAAAGAACCGAAGGCTTAAATACACACAGGGGTAATTAATGTAACAAGAAACACGTGCACAACTCAATCTGAAACCATGGAGGCAAACAAACAAATGGAACAGAGGAGAACAGAACAGAAACAAACTAAAACAGAATGGAAGTAAACAGTTAAACTTGTAAAATAATTGCTTTTAAATTTACAACTAAATAAATACATTACTTTTTTCAAATAAGTAACAAGTTACTTTGCATTCCCACATATAATTAGATAGATTAAATGTTACTATTTTATTTATTTTGCTTTTTTTGCTGAAGAGTGTTGAACTTTCTTCTCTTATGTCTTATTTTTCGCAAACCAAAATTGCAGCACAGCTGAAACGTTTATTTGAGCTGCGCCCTCTACTGTACAGGTGTAAATTTGCATTTCCTTCAGCCTGAGACTTATTCATTTCACTTTTGGCGTGAAAGGGCCTTTACATTTGATGAGGAAAATTGTAACTTTCCATAAAAAGTAGCCTAATAACACAATTAGCTACTTTTTTAGGGACTGTAATGCATTTATTCTAATAGTTATTTTCCCCAACATTGCACATCTTGTGTTGTTCTGTATTGAATAAGCATTTGCAGTGTACTTCAAATCTTAAAAGGCATATGTATATATATAATAATAGTAATATAATATTACTGAAATAAAAGTCCACTTAAGTGTACTTAAATAGTATGTTTGTATGACATGTAAAGTTATACTTTAAAACAGGAACAATAGTTATTAAAACAATGATTTAAAATGTACTTTAAAGTACTCATTTTTATGTGCTGACTAACATCCTCATGTAAAGTTCTGGATTATATTTTTACTGTAGTGTTACTTGATAATACAAGTACATAATACAAGTTGATATATTTTAAATGCACTAAATTGCAATTTCATCATTACACAATTACAAATAAATTGTAAGTATGCTTTAACCACATTTCAAAGACAACAGAAGTATGAAATTACATATACAATGTATTTAAAGTCCTCCTGAAAAGTTCTACTAATTGCATTTAATATAACTTTAAACTATACGTTTTCATTTAACTGTGAGTAACATGTTATTAAATGCCTGAATACATTACATTCAGTTTGCAGTGAAGTATATTCTCTCTAAGTATAATCAAAAAGATCCATTGGATAAGATTACCAACGGACTTAATGGCAGATCGTTCGGATTGTCAAATTTGCTTCCCAATGGGGTGGCTGACATTTTGAATATTACAAATTAGTTTGCAATGGGCAACCGTAAGCAGCCAACTAGTTGCTAAGCAACCATACATGGCATCACAAATGACTCAAAATGCAATTAACCATAGACCCTCCATGCATGCAAAGTTTGGCGAGTTTGCAACATAAGAATACAAAGTTATTGCTGTTCAAAGTAGTGAATAATAATAACAAAATTTAATGAGGTACATTTTCTGAAGAAAATATTTAGAGCACAATATGACTGTGTTTTCTGGTGAAAAATCATCCTTTTGGAGCCCACCCTCATGGCTATATGCTATTCTGATGCTAAGACATTTGCTAGAGTGTTCTGGTTGGTTGCTTGGGGCATTACCAGTGGTTTCTAGGGCACTACTAAATGTTTGCTCACTGCCCCAAGTGAAAAGACGGCATGTTTCTATGATAGGATATGTGAGGGGGGCTTTTCAGTGGAAGTCCATGATATTTTTCATGTCTGTAATGGAAATGTGTGTCCTGGTTATACATAATTGGTTGTAATTATGAAAATAAAAGCAGTAGACACCCCGATTACACTGGATTCCAAATGATTTACAGCAACGAGACAAACCGCAAGTGATAAACAGGATATGACACAGTACAAGTATACTAATATCATCACATCAAAGCAAATGTAGCGAACTGCAGTGGCAAACTTCAGTGTAACTTGGTCAAAGCTTATTAATAGTTTTAGCTTTGGGAAATGAACTGTATTTTTTTATGAAATATGCATCAAATGTAGTCTAAACATGATCATAAAGCATAGTTAAATGTCAAATTTATGGTAATGAGAACTTCAGAGACCAATTAAAATATCTCTCTTGGGGGGAAATAGTGGTCCTGCTCAACAGAGATGCTTAGTAAAACAGTCTGCAGAGGCCGAGTTTTATCTAACATCTACCTCATGCAGTATTTCTCTGCTACATTACACTCATCTCTCATTCCCTTTACCAAGTTTGTCAATCTGGAACACAAGCGACTGGGATTTCAAAACACTTCATCATGAACGTAATTTTGAGATAATGCGGCATTAGTTTATTCTTCTAAATATACACTTTATTTTGATTGTCGACTTTAGACATTCCACCAACTATAAGTATGTCAACTAACTCTCATGTTAGGTTAGAGTTCGGGTTATGGTTGGGGTTAGTAGAATAAGTTGACATGTACTTGGGGACCCATCAATATAAAGTGTTAGCAGATATTAAGCAGACGCTCTACTAATACTCTAATGACTGCTAGTTGACATGATTTCAGAATTATAATAAGAGTCGGCTTTAAAAAACAGGTGGCAAAATGAGTCGCAATGATCAAATCTTCAAAAACGAGTCATTGTTATTTTTACAATCTCTTAAAAAACCTTCAAAATGCCTATGTATGATTTGTAGGAATCAGACAAAACGTTAAATCTGATAGTCAGCAAAATGAATTTTGAGAAACACTGAGTTAAAGTTTTCTGAAGGTTCCAAAACAAAATCAACCAGATGTTAAAATCCCTGTTAATAACACCTAATTTTTGCACACACTTCATCAAAACCAAATATCTAAAATATATATTCAATGTTTTACTTCAATATTTTGAAGTATATCAGGATCGCATGCTGTCTGAGGCATCTTTGCGCTCATGCTTCGGATTTGCGCTAGTAAGATTGATCCGTTTACAGCAGCTTGAGTTTGAACATCATATTTCATTGGTTCAGACTCATTTCATAAAAAAATCGCTATGAATATTCACAAAGTTGGAATGCTGCGTTTTAAAACGATACCAAACTTGTGGAGGGCACCTCGGAAGTGGTGAAGCGAGCAGAGAAAAACATTTTTCATGGACAAAGGAAAGGTACTCCTCTCAGAAAACATACAAATAAAGATACTTTTAAATCTTTAATTGCTATTTGAAGTATATGGATTGCTAGGCGAAGGCTTAATGAACTAATTTTTGTGAAAACCTCAAATTCAACCAAAATCAACGTTTCAGACTGTAGCTCAAAATTAGAACTTGGGGCAACATTATTTTTTCAATCATGTGTTTATTGTCTTCATGTTTCATCAATCAAAACATTTCTGCTTTTTATTAAGCGAGGATAAGCTGCATGCCTTTGTCCATATAAGGTATTTCCTGGACCGTCATAAATAATTACTTCTATGAGTGTGTTTTGGACTTTCTATGCAAGGGCGCCCTCCAGCTTCGAAATAAAACAGACATTACATGAAAGTGTTTAGGGCTCCATAATGCTTATATTGCCTCGTTTTGAATAAGAATAAAACGTCAGGTCATGCATAGACTATCTTGTCTCTTTGACTTCACATTGGCCCATGAAAACATCCATGTGAACACACTTGCCTGAAAATGTATGGGGTGGGGAATTTACGTTTTATTAAAATTGTGGGGGACAAGTATTCAACATCCATGTATAACAGGCTTCTATATAAATAATAATAAGAGAATAATGACAAAGAGGGCAAATTTAGACAACATGTCAAGTTTGAAAATGACAATTTTATGTTGCAGTAAGTCTAAATGTGCAAATGTGGAACTGCAAATGAGACACGAGAGCTACAGCATTATAAGTGAATCATGACTTTCATTTTGGGCTGAACTAATCTTTTAAAGAAATCTTCACTTTGGAATTCACTGATGCCCTCGGGCTCATTAGATTGTAATATTATTATCCTTATCAGGGATGCATGTGACATCCAGCAAACACATTCGCACATCTGCGTCTCGCAATTGAATGATCATCCAAACATTGTTAATTGCACCCAGCTTTACTGAAGTGAAACAAGAAACAATCTGTTACCATGATGCCGACAATACGCTCTTAACCCGCCAACCCTCCGATTTCCGATTCATTAGGGGAATCTGAGTTTACAAAACGCACAGAACACTTTTAAACAGCTCATTTTGAGTATGCCTTCGTAGATAATATAATCATAACTTTAGTATTTCCCTGATGTTCTATAATGTGGTTCTTTTGTAGTCCTGTAAATAAGTAACTTTAATGTTTATTGCACACTCACAGGGAGCTTTCTCTGTTTATTTCACAGCTCCTCTGATGCGATTCATCTAAATGAAGTAAAGAAAGTTTTATATGATGCTTAGGCTTTGGTTCTTGCAGTAATTCAATAAACGCCTGGGCGTGTAAGTAGAGAAATCCGTTCTCTCTGGATCGTGCGAGAAGTCGCCGAAGGAAAAGACCAGACTAGCTCAAGGCCTAGATTATACTGTGAGTAAATCACACTGACACAGGCTGAGAAAGAGAGTCTACATTGTCTGACGGGGGGATCAATCACTGCGGTGATTTGCAGCTTCTGTGCTAACACACATAACCAGAGCCCTCCTGCCTAAGTACATTATCCCAACTCCGCAATTCTATGGCAGTCCAATCCATATGGTGTGGGTGGAGAAAGGTGAACATCCTGCAGATAAACTACACCAGTGAACAGCTGTCATGTTTCTTTACGCTCAGGCTCCTGTTGCCGACCACAACGCTTTGATCTGATTTAGGAGAATTGTGGTATTGTCTTGGGCTGTCTTCTGAAAATTTTACTTATATTGATTGAGAAAGAAAAAAGGAGAGATACAAGTGATATAAAATGTATGGCATCGACTTGTACATCGAGTGTATTAGTGAATCTGAGGCCTTGTTTACTCCTAGTATTGTGTTTTGGTCGATTGATCGCAAGTAGA
This sequence comes from Opsariichthys bidens, assembly GCA_037194245.1. Taxonomy (NCBI): domain Eukaryota; kingdom Metazoa; phylum Chordata; class Actinopteri; order Cypriniformes; family Xenocyprididae; genus Opsariichthys; species Opsariichthys bidens. Next base: position 9,221,029 of record CM074284.1, on the reverse strand, counting down.
TGATCGAGGAAGACATTCCTTTACACTTGGTGTTTCAATCAGTCTATTTGTATGGGCTTTTTTCGGATCTTTTGATGTAATGGGTAAAATACCCACACACAGTTTACATATGAATGCGACTGGAAAAACAGCAGCTTTAGTTTCTACCCTGAGAGTCGTAAGACCATGGTGACCTCTGTGAGTGTATGTTAGAAATCAGAAACGGTGAGAGATTATGCTTGGTCCGTTTTTCATCCTCAAACCAAACTTGGGTCTTCAGTTGACTACATGTAAATCCCATCTGGCTAGCGCGCTTCCCATAATGTTTACGCATTAAGTCAGTAGCTGGAGAATAGGTCTTTTGTGGCTGTTCGTATGCTTTCGACCACATGAACACTTCAAACGTGTTTGATCTAAACTTTAAAAGCAATCTGGTTGAATGCGTTTGACAACTGCTGGAAGTGGTCGAAAGTGGACAAGCTCAAAACTTTCTAGACCCTTATTTAGTGTCGTCCACTTGTGATCAGATGAAAATGCTTCTTCATACCAAGTGTAATTGGGCTGATTTACTAAAGGAGGAATAGTCTACCAATCAGACTTTTTTGCTTTTTTTTATGAGATACAGTAGGTCAGTGTCAGTACTGAGTGGATAGAATATAAATATATTTATATTGTAAGACTGAAAATATCCAAAGATATTTTAAAAATGAACAAAGACATTGGCTTTGCTGTTTCAGTCCCCTCTGTCATGCTACAAGGGCCATTTGGGAAGACACAAAGGAGCTGATAGTGACCAAGGCCTGTAGGCCAAGATGTGTGTGCATCGGGGGTCTATGAATTGTCACTCCTTTAGTACAGTGGGGGAAGTTTTACTTCGGATTGGTCAGTTTGAATGTCTCACATTTGGGTTTCAGTCACATGGTCAAGGAAAAGGATAAAAGAAGATTGCAACTATTGCTCTGTCTCTTCTTCTTTCTATGCTCTGATATCTTGCGGTCTTATTCTTTTAGGCTCTCTTTCTTTTGACTCTCCTGCTCTCATCTTTTGCTCTCTTATTTGGGCACTCTCTGTCCTTCTCTCTCTCTTTGTCTTTTTCTTTCTATCTCTCAGGTAACTTTTTACATACATGCTGGGTACGATTAATGGTATATGTTTTTCATCATCTCATCTATTTTGTAATCATTTTAAGTGTAACCATAAACCAATATATTGTCATTAAATTCTTTCACTACAAATTGTGTGCTAACTAGTTTGATTTGGTATTGACTTTGATATGTTACCTATTGCAATATAAAATTGTCACATTATAGCAACGCTCTCCCACATATTTAGCTATTATAACTGCGCTTATTTCCGTCGTTGGTATGAGTAGCAGTGGGTGGTAATAGACAAGAAATGTACAGTTTTCTACCATCTTGCTGATAATATTTCTTAAGTCATTCGGCAACCCTGCAGCTTGAACCCCTGTAGGAGCACCACCCAATATATAACAATATTGAGAGGAAAAAGAAGTCTTTATGACCACATATTTCATCATAAAATAAATTACAAAGAGTCATATTCTGAAGCAATATTAAAATTTTAAATAACTGTTTTCTATTTTATTATATTTCAAAATTTAATTTATTCCTGTGATGGCAGTTTTCATCAGCCATTATTTCCGTCTTCAGTGTCACATGATCCTTCAGAAATCATTATGAAATGCTGATTTGGTGCTGTAGAAACATTTATCATTAATAATGTTGAAAAGAGTTGTGCTGCTTATTATTTCATTTGGAAACCAGTATACCTTTTTGAGGATACTTTGATGGACAGAAAGTTCAAAAGAATGCCGTTTCAGTCATGACAGCTTTATTGATAAGAATAGAATATACATCGGATTCTCTTGGCAGAATAAATTTGATATGCTACTGCTGCTACATGAGTGAAAGCTACTGCTGAAGCATGCACATAAATGCAGTGAAAGAATATGAGGTGTAGCAAGGACAGTATTGAGAACCCCCTAGCAGATCTAGGCAGGTGGTGCTGGGGAAGGTGGAGGACTGAAAAAATACCCATGGTGCGCTGCACGAAGCTGAGTCATTCGAGACAGAAATAAACAGGTTATGTAGATAGAAAACACTGATTGATTGGTTCTTTTAAAGCTGACCGCTTTGGCCAATCAGCTGCTCGGAAGAGTTTCATGACTGAACTATGCATTTATCTAAAATGGAAATCTGTTGTTACATTATAAGTTTTTACTGCCAGTTTTGATACATGTAATGACTTTTTAATAAAAGCAATTAATTATTTATTTTTTTAATCGTTGTGATCCCAAATTATTATGCTATTCTACATCATTCAATGTCTCTTTTAAATAATATTTCACATTTTGCAGGTGGTAGTAGTACAACATTAATCGGGTCCCATAAATAGTACTAAACACAAAATCTAAGACTAATTTACATACATAGAAAAGAGGCTGTGTTTGTGCTAATTGTTATACCAGTGTAGATAGTGTCTGGTTAAACCAGATTGAGGTTGGTTATTGAATAAGACGCAGGTGTTTGCGTTGAAATAACATGCACTAGAATGGCGCAACTGTTTAGTGAATTTGCCCCGCTGTGTCTTCAATTCTAGCACCAGAAACTCTTGCAGGGAGAACAAGGATGGGTTTTACAAGAGAGGCAGTATTACTCGTGTCTTTGCAGCAGGAGGAAGCCGGAGACTCAGCGGGATTAGAAAGACACGCAAACGCGGTTTGAGATGAAATTCTAAGGGGGCTCTGTTTCTCTCAATCCACAAAAAAAAGACCATTGTTCACTCCCCTCACGTGCTAAAAAATGTGAAAACATTGATTGCCAGAGAGGCAGGCAACCTTTTGGCGGCCAGCACAAATAGCTACGAATTACAGTGTGCTGTGTAAACGAGAGGAGAGAGATGAAGAGGAAATGTGTGTGTGTGAGGCAACATGGAACAAAAAGAGATGAAAGATGAAATGAAAATATTACTAAATAGAAAGTAGCCTAACTAACTGTAAATATATAAACAATTGTAATTCAGTGGGACTGGTGTACATTTTATCATTATCATAAAAACATGTACCCTTTGAGATATACACTGTATAATGAATAATAGAACAGTCAAACGTGCAAAAGACTGCAATGCTAAATACATTATTCATAAATAATGCCTTACTTGAAGTTTACACAGACCTCTGGAGCAAATTGTTTAATGGAGCATATTTACTCAGATTCTTCAAAGATATCAATGGGAAGTTGGAAAATTTGTATGATGTAAAAAGTACAGTGAAATTACTATGAGTGTCTTATTCCTGAATTACTGTAAAAAGTAGGCCTTTCTAAAAAATAAGTAAATTGAAAATGCTACATATTACAATGGAAGGTTTAGACTTCAAGTAACTGATGCATACACAACTCATTTAATGTCTGTGTTCTCAACCTCAGACTATGTAAAGCTGTAAGACACAATACGTGTTCCTCGGTAGCTTATTGCATACTTGTGGGATATTTAAGTAAAATTGTTAACAGAGTGGTCTTTTGCTTTAGCAGGTCACTGACTGATGGAAGATTTATTGACATGTCGATGTCAAGTACATTTTACAATCAAGATTTCATTAACCGTTTTAAACTAAACTGAAGTTAAAATTGGCTCACAATTTGATTAGTCTATCTATCAGCTTTTCCATATCCATGCAAATGTAATTGAGTAAAAGTATTCTGCTTCAATAGTACTTAAGTGCAAATTTCCAAAAATAATTTTGTGACATTTGTGGCACTGAACTGAATTGCAAAAATAATGTCTGAAATGTCTTTCATCACTGCTCTGCCTGTTGCTATGACTATTGTTATGTAACTTGTGCATTTCTTTCTTCTTTGAGAAGAAAGAAAGAAAATATTCTGAAATCTCTTCCAGCATTTTTTCGTTGATTCAGTATGGTTCATAATAAATCAATGCAGGGTTTTTTTTTCCGTAAATATCTCCTTTTGTGTTCCAAAGATTAAGAAGGAAAAAAAAAGAGACAAGTTTGTAGGTGAACAGTTTGGGGTGAACAATCCATTTAAGCTAACATACATTCTGATATTACAATGATCCTTCACATAAATTTTGATTGCTGATCACTTCACAGTATTTTACAAAAGAAGTTCTGAAACAAGATGTGAGAAAAAAAGTTCTCTAATCCACAGAAGTAGTAATAGTTGAGCTGAAATGTTCCCATAAGAAGAGAGTACTTTGTGAAGGATACGCTCTAATCCCTGTCATTTTTCAGCACTGCGGAGAAAACTCCTCTAACCCATGTCTACTGGGTTTAGGGCCTCTTCAGACACTTTCTCGTTCTCCCCAGATGTTGAGACAGGCAAATGATTAGCTATTTAATTAATCTTACACCAATTTACTTGCAAATGGAATTCTGAATGAGGGAATAAGGAGGAATGGAGCTGACATCTGTCCTCCATGGGCTAGTATTCATTGATGTCTTATACATTTGATTAACATGAGGGCTAAAATGGGCACTGGGGTTTCCTTTGTCCTCTGCAATTGTCCTCTGCAGGTGAAGCGGTGCTGTGATGGGCTCAATGAAGTATACCATCTAACCTTCAGGGGTAGAATCTCTTGAAGTGGAGATTAAGATCGGAATGATTGCCTCTGGCAAGGAGTCATTTCAAGTACCTATCACGTCCACCATCTCGGTGAACTTTTCTGCAGAGGTCGATTAGCACAAATAGTGAAGGGAGTTGTCAACAAAACAAATTATACAACATGGTTGGAAGAGAAAACTGGAAATATATCTTGGAAAAAATGGAATCGGTTTCAAATATGATGTGCTTTTATTATGAAATGTTTCATTGACTACCGTTTTACACTGCATAAAAAATTAGAGGCAAATTCCCAATGCTGTATTGCCACTTTTGCTCATGTTATTTCAATGCAAAACAGATATTTCCATGACTTTTTCATGACCTTTTAGTCATTTGTTTGTACAATGTAAGGATTTTTTTAATATACTTTTGATTTAGACTGATTTACTAGAAGTTTTAAATACTATTTGTATTCAATATTATTCAGAAACAACACTATTTTCTTCTGCAGAGCAACTATACAGCTGAACAGAATTTGTTTCTTAATTGGTGACATTTGCACCATTGATTGTTATTTTGCTTTTTAATACTGTGAAGTTGCTTTGAAACAACCTGTATTGTATAAAGTCTGACTTGACTTATAAACTAATGAAACATTCAGAAAAGAACCAAACAATCAAACATTGCAAACCAAACATTACTATGACTTGCCAAGCAAGATTTATTAAAGTTATACTATGTTTGAAAGAAAATATGGATTCAGTTTCCCAACATTCTGATACGACCTTCAACGTTGAAATGTGGATGAAATAATGTCAGTTATTAATCAAGATTATAAATCATTACTGAAATTTTAAAAAGATCTGTACAACAAGACATTGAAACAAAGTTGTGATATCAATATTGATTTGATTTGCAAAATCTACACAAACTGCAACAGTGATTCAACCGTGACCCATAGTGTTAAATCACCCATCAATAAATGTTGAAATGCCTCTGTGGAACTACATTATCAGTAATTGCAACACGTGGTCTTAACACTCAGGGGCAATAAGGGGAAATGTAGGTGTCATGCGAGATGCGAAAATTGAGGATTTGAGTGCAGTTTATTGAGGGATAATCCAAAACAGGCAAGAGGTCAAAACACATGCATACAATCCAAAACAAACAACAGGCAGGAAACCCATGTAAACAGGGTACTCCAAGTGACAGGCAAACAGGGAAATCCAGAGAACATGCAAGGGTCAAAACAAAGAAACAGATAATTAAAGGAGCGCTCAGAAATGCAGTCATGACACATTCAAGACTTTGCAATGAGTGAATGAACAGACAGAGTTTAAATAGGCAGGGTTAACAAGATAATGAGACATGTGTGGATGTAATCAGGCAATGGGTTGTGGAAAATGTAGTCCATGATGAGATAAGACGGAAGGAGTGTCCTTTGATGGAAATTAAAGGCATTCCTTCTGGTAATCATGACAAGGCGGAGCAGAAGCTGAGTTTACGGGACTGAAGGCCTCAACAGCTGAGCAGGCGAACTCCACAACAGTGTACATGGGATTGAAGACTCCACAGTGGAACAGGTGACTAGCACAATACTGTACATGGGATTGAAGACTCCACGGTGGAGCAGGCAACCACCACAAAAGTGTAAATGGAGTTTAAGACCCCAACAGCGGAGCAAGCGACCACCACAACAGTGTAAATGGGATTGAAAAAACCACACCTGAGCAGGTCACCACCACAACAGTGCACACAGGATTGAAGACCCCCACGGCGGAGCAAGCGACCACCACAACAGTGTATACGGGATTGAAGACCTCCACGGCGGAGCAAGCGACCACCAAAACAGTGTATACGGGACTGAAGAGCCCCACGCCAGAGCAAGCGACCACCACAACAGTGTACACGGGATTGAAGACCTCCACGGCAGAGCAAGCGACCACCACAACAGTGTACATGGGATTGAAGACCTCCACGGCGGAGCAAGCGACCACCAAAACAGTGTACACGGGATTGAAGACCCCCACGCCAGAGCAAGCGACCACCACAACAGTGTACACGGGATTGAAGACCTCCACGGCGGAGCAAGCGACCACCACAACACTGTAAATGGGATTGAAAAAACCACAGCTGAACATCCAACCACCACAACAGTGTACACGGGATTGAAGACGCCCACACCAGCGCAGAAGACCTACATTAGTTAATATGAACTAACAATGAACATTACTTCTACATAATTTAAGGAAATGCATAACTAAATAGCTAAATGCACAACTATAAAATAAATATACCATAAAATTACCACAGCTAATGCATTAACTATCAACGAGCAATAAATTTGTTCCAGTATTTATTCATCTTCAGCAGGTTAATATACATACAACTGTTCATTGTTAGGTCATGTTAGCTTGAGTCCATTAAATAATTTTAACAGAATATTGACTAAATGCTTAAGTACTTCTCATTATCAGTTCATGTTAACTAATGTAAACAAATGGGACCACCTTTGGACCATATCCTTGTTATGCATTTAAGAACTGAGTAATAATATATTTAACTACATGCGGTTACTATAGGGTTAGGTTTAGGACTGGGGCTTGGTTTAGGGTTAGTTGCATGTCATTATACATAATTTATAGTTACTTCTACAGTAACTATATGTGAATATGTAACAAGGACACTGTAAAATAAAGTGTTACTGTTATCTGAAATCAAATACAAGTGAACTTGGCTTGTAAAATTAGTCCGGCTCATGAGTGCACCAAAAAGGCAATCTCAATCTGTTAGCAAAGTCAGTGAATGTTGAAAGCAGGTGGCAAAACCAACTCCTGTAATATCCATACAGTTATCTAGGTCATGTATATGTGCCCCATTCACAATGTGAGCACTGCCCCTGCAAGAGACAAACACTTATAAGGAAGCTTATTAATGGGTTTTGTAGAATACCACCATAAATCAGATATTTCCTATGGCAAAAACAAACAAATTGTTTGTTAGCCACAGGCAGTGGAGGAAGAGCTATTGGAATTTCATCATTCTGCTGCTTCATTGGTTGTTGTATTATTTTAGCTGGTCCTGATTGAGCTACATAGTCCCAGATTCAAGTTATTATGCTTTGTCCTCAGTGAACTCTATCGCAATACTATATATTAATGCTATATTAACCCGAGACATACCATTCCTTGTTTGATTATGAACCAAGATGGTATTCACCTTTATAATATATAATGTCTTTAAAACATCGACTCATTATTAGTCGGCTTCTGCATCAGCATCACACGAATGTGTCGTGCTGCTTTCGTAAACAGCCTCTGCCAATTGTTGAGCCGCCGTTCTGACGTAGAACCTGGAAGCGCTGAACAAAAACAGTGTATGTACCACAAAACCAGTAATAAGCACGGATGTATTTGTAGCAATAGCCAACAATACATGGGTCAAAATGATTTTTCTTATATGCCAAAAATCATTAGGATATTAAGTAAAGATCATGTTCCATGAAGATATTTTGTCAATTTAAATATCAAAAATGTATGTGTGTGTGTGTGTGTGTGCACTTGGATTGGTTAAATGCAGAGCACAGATTTCGAGTATGGGTCACTATACTTGACAATATGTCACGACTTAACATATACATTTAGCTATTGTGCAAGTTGAAGACAATTGTAACACATATGCCAAAACACATGCAATTTGCTTAAATCAATAAGAAATTCAAATCAGATGTGAACAAGAAACGTACGACATCTGAACTTGTTTCAAAAAAGTCTCAATCGAGAATTAAGCTAAAGTGATTGAGAAAACTGTAAAAGTAACACGCAATATGTGAGTTAATTGTATCTATACTGTGGATTATGAATTTATGGAGAGTGAAGCCTATTAATCTCATAGATTCTCTTGACCTCTGTTGAGTTGAGTTCTTGTTAACTGTAAATAATCTAGAAGCTTGTACATTTCTTCACAAAATCTTCTATCAGCATAATACAGCAGAGCTAAACTGGGTTAAGCTTTTTTCAGGCCAGTTTCTTTTTATTTGTTATGAAGTTTCTACATTCCTAAAGACAGTAGCCAACAACATTGGTAAACTTTTTCTCAAACTGAATAAAATGTCTTAATCATCTTGAAAATAATAGGCTTCAGAATTTCTTATTTCTTCATTGGTTTTCTACTGAGAGCGAGAGAGAGAGAGAGAGAGAGAGAGAGAGAAAAACATACAGGTTTGGAATGACATGAGCGTGAGTAAATGATGACAGAATTTTCATTTTTGGGTCTATCCCTTTAAGGCAGGAGCAGTAGCCTACAAATGTAAAGCCCAGAAGAATACTGAATTTTTGACAAGACGTTTAGACCTTCTCCTGTGCTCCTTCAACTCACATGGATTGCCTTACTCGTCATGCATTATTAATGGTTCTGGGTCAATGTTCCTGTCTTAGAGACACGGAATGAGTCTGAATTCCAGCGACTGGAGAAAGTTGTGTTAAAACCCAGAATGCATCACAATGGAAATCTTTCTCAGCTCATAATGGAAGAATGAGCAAGCAGACATGAGAACGAGGGGACTGAAGGAACTTCCTGAATACTAGATTCTCTTTTCACACATGATAATCCGCGGGTCATTGTCCAGTCTTTCAGCTGCATTCAGCTATGCTGTGTCTTTATTATCAGTGAATCACATTTGATACTCATATTATTTCTGGTCCACAGCAATATGAACAGAATGTATATGTTTCTTTTTTTGCAATGCATTCCATTATATTTTAGACTATTTCATTTAATTTTAGATTTAATTTAAACCTCTTGTCAGAAAGTATCTTTAGTTATAAATCTCACAGAAATCTAATCTAATAAATACAATAATAATAATATTTTTAGATTCTTTTTATCTTATTTATTAAGGTACTTAAGTATTTTAATTATTTTAAATTTATTTTAAAGTCTGTTTTCCCTCAGAGTCTTTAAATACCTCAAGATAGATAGATAGAGATAAAGAGATAAATAGACAGACAGACAGACAGACAGACAGACAGATAGATAGATAGATAGATAGATAGATAGATAGATAGATAGATAGATAGATAGATAGATAGATAGATAGATAGATAGATAGATAGATAGATAGATAGATAGATAGATAGATAGATAGATAGATAGATAGATAGATAGATAGATAGATAGATAGATAGATAGATAGATAGATAGGAGGCATTCATTCATATAGCACAGATAAAGACAGGCTGTCCATGAGAAGTTCAAGGATTTAACTAAAGGCTACTTACTTCATAGTGTAAAAAAAATTGACTGACAGCAGGACTGTGCTGTAGAGATAAGAAAGCAGCTCTGGCCATTTGGGGGGACTGTCAGCAGCAGAGCTTCAAGCAGGTTGTGACATTTTCAGGGAAGTCCTGAGTCTCCAGTGCCATCAAAAGATGTTCGGGATGGCGTCTAATGACAGATTGAAGAGATGGATTGTGACAAGTAAAAAATCACCAGCATTTAACTTTTTCTGCCCCCACCATAGCATGTTGATAAGGGGCTTTCACGCCAAATAGTTCTTGCCACTAGGATAGTTCTCATAGTTTAGAACTAATTTCTTCCTTGGGCCATGTTCCTGGATTCATTCGCACCGGGAACAGGAAATGTGAAGGGGTCAAAAGTGGCGTCTTTAAGTGCGGAATTTACAAACTGTGGATAGAAGACGTTGAGATTGGAGCCGAGTTTGTTGTGTGTCGTGGGTTTCGTGATAACGGAGATGGAAGGTAAACGCATAATTAACACGACTTAAAAGAGCAAGAAGTGGGGATAAGAGAGAAAATCTCCCATGACAACTTTCAGTACTACATATTATCGAAGCGAAGAAAATAACACAACCCTGCAGACAACAGGTAAATGCTGTTCGAAAATCAATGTTTTCCATGTCCGTGAAGTATTTATTATTTTTTTTAATGCAGTGTGCCGGTGTTAATTATTATCTTATTGCCTAATTCTAGCCCCACCCCTATTCTAACCCTTCCCCCACATCTAACCTTAAACATACCAATACTAGGGGGGTAATAATTTGGTGGGGGTAGGATTTCGGGACAACACCAGATTTTGACTCATGTTTAACAATCAACGTCACAGATAGTTCCTATAGAACTGAAGTAGGAGCTTAATTCTCCCAAAAGGAGTTCCTAGTTCCTGTGGTGCGAACACGGAATAATCCAGGTATTACAGCCAATAGTTCTAGGGACTATGAAAAGGTTCCTCCGCTGCAAAAGCCCCTATAGATAGCTTCCTAAAGCTTGTCATTTGATCAAACTACTGTTTCTTTAGTATACAGGCATTCATCTTTGTACAGTCTTATTGTAATGTATCTAATGTTAATGGATATAAATGAAAGTAGCAAACATTTGAATAAGGGGTTTCGACCACAAGTTATGCGTGAAAAAAATATTTTGAACTCATTTAAACTAGAGTTGCATGTAACTGTGAACCCATTCACACAAGCTCTTGTTAACATGGGTGTCTATTGCGTTTACAACTCCAGAAGTTTGTTTCTTTTTCGACTCTGAAACAATGGGCCGGCACATTACGCTCATTTAAGATGGATTGTGAGTGATAAGCAAATAAGATGATGACAGTTTAGTCAATTTGGTGTCTAAACAGTTGGTAACTTGGGCTGTTCTCCCTGTATTCTTTGTATGAGACCGACAAATAATTGACTAACTTCTTTGATAAGGAATGAAGATGAACAGTGGGTTTAATTTTAAAGCTTAATGGCATAAATCATAGCAAAAGTAAATTATAGATTATTTATTGTATTTTAAGAACAGCAAATGATTTTCAAGAGAACATAAAGTGGTGAAATGCAATCCATAGTGATTGGTATGAAAATTAAGAGGCATAAAGAAGTAGACATAATATGTGATGTTTAAAATCCTGACTAATGAGGAGTAATAAAGGCTTTTCATGGTAATGAACCCAAAATCGTGACATAGCTCTGTTCTGCATTGCCATATCACAATCTCTGACAGACCACAGCACACACACACACACACAGTCTTCAGTTGAGAGTCGGGTGACAGGGGTTTTGAAGACGACAGTGAGGGCTGTCAAAGAGATGGACAGCATCCTACGCTTAATATAACCTTATCATCTCCATAGCAGGCAGCTATATTCAAGCCTGGCAGAGCCAAGCACTGGGGCAAGACCTCTCCCGCTGGACCCATGTGTAAAGAACACAGAGTTCACTCACAACGCATCAGTCTTCTGCGTGTTTAGAGCATGTTAATGGATCATTTTGGCAGACTGGATGGGTCAGAATGCAAAGGAAGACTCAGCGCAGACGTGCTGCCCACTGATGGTGGTCCTTTCATTTGAGGGAGTTTTATTCTGATACTTGATACACTTTTGTGTGTCAGCTGACTTTTAAATAGAATCAAATGCACAAATGCTGGGAATGAATTCATTTGGAGGTGCAGGAAGGTCAGCCTCAGCAGAATGAGCTGGTATCTATGTGGTGGGAAGGCAGGACCTTTCAGGCTCTGACTCAGTGTGTGAGTAACAGCTAGCAGGCTATAATGGGCAGCTGAAATCCTCACTGAAGACTCAAGGCCTGTGCCGGGTTCACAGATAACAAGAAACTCGGGAAATGTCATCTCTATATGCCTCACTGTTTACACAGCCAATCGTGTACAAAGGAAACAGGAAAACCTTCCCAATGTTGATCTTCTATCGACTTTTCTGCGCTGTAGTTAAAATGACACAGTCCTTCCTGAAGATCTGATATTTATCATTTTGCCGACCCAGAGTCAATAATTCATCTTGTCACTGTGGATGGAGACTGGATGTTTTCACAAATGGTGTCTGTTTAGACAAAGAATCATATCCAACCATGTTTTTGCACACATATACAAATAAAATAATAAATAATAATAAAATCAAATTAAATCATTTTTATTTAAGTGTATATATATATATATATATATATATATATATATTATATATATATATATATATATATATATAAACAAACATACACACATTGTATATGCTAAAAAAAACCCAATAAAAACAGTAATAATGTGAAAAAAGAAGAGTTTATTTAAAATGAAAATATTTTGAATCTTTTGTAACATTATAATTGTACCTATATGGTGAATTCAGGTTGATTGGGACATTTGTTTCCCCCCACCCCCCAAGTCATCTCAAGGGCAACGAGTGTCCCAATCATAATAAAATCATAATTTTGTGAAAGACAATAAATAAGCCTATATATTCCTCACCGCAGAAAGTGTGTGTATATATCATAATAACTATGTATAACAAAGGGGCTCCCTTGCATTGTATTTGGGGTCATTAGAAAAATGTATGCAAATTCGTCCATAATATACTCATATTTTAATCAAAATAATTAGATTAAATTCTTATTAAGAACATTGTTAAAAGTAATCACAGACCAATGTTTAGTGAGTAAAGGAACACTGTACATTACATTATTGCTGAAGATTTCAAAAAGTGACTGCAGAGATCCAAACACCAGTGTTCAGTGCTTAAAAAAGTGTTTGAACTGTTATCAATCAACATGGCACTGCTGTTTCTAATACGGCTTAGCTTGATGCTCTATAAAGTTTTTCGCTGTACATTAGCAACCCATCCTTTCACCTTAACATCCCCCATATCCACCATGCCATCCCAGCCCAGCCCTGGAGGAAACATTTTGCGCTTTGGCCCCGTTGCTCATGGCAGATGTCAACACTGACTACATTACCAGTCAGATGTGGTTTGCTTTAAAGAGTCTGCTTTGACGGCGGATGTCACCGCCGTAAGAGGCTGCATGACACATTTCTCTCTCTCCCTCTCTCTCTCTCTCTCTCTCGACTTTGCCCTTCATTTCATTCAGCCATATTTTCAATCATTCCTTCCTTCTGCTGCTCAGACCCAGCAGGGAGTTCAGCGTACCTCTGGGAACACCTTAATGAAAAAGTCCAGCACTCAATGTTTTCAATTGAAGCCAATGATTTCTCACAGGACATCAATCAAGTGCATCCAAGTGAGAGATTTAACAATATGTAAAATACAAGCCATAGTTTTACTGGTAAAACAACTTTTATTAGCATTTCCATGCTAGAATAAAAGAAGAGGCTCTGGTATTACTGATATTGACTGTTAACATATTTATTCAAGAAAATATTCTGGGAGCCATGACATTTTTGTCTATTTGCATTTGACATGATGCGACGCTCACATCCAATGTAGGCAAGTGTCAGCCATTAAGCGACTGAATCCCGGTGGGCGGGGCCAATGGTGCGATGATGTATTGGGTGTCTTGCTTCCGAGGCAGTCATGTGCAAACGTATTTGCTCGTGTAATGTCACAGATCCCACATCAAAACGAGTATACTTTATTGAACTGTCAGTGCTTTTACAATCATATTAAAAGGAGATTTTGGTAGTTAAGCTATGAAGGATATTAGCATCATATTAGCTAATGATCAACAAAATTGTACATTGAACAGTTTTTTTACACAGGTTTTTAATGATAGCTCATCCAAGTTAATGAAGTTCAGTGCTTCTGAAAAAAACTCAATATTTGAGTCACTCTAAAATATCTGCATTCTATTACAGCTCATAAATCATCGGACCAAATATTATCGTAGCCTGTAGCCATCCTCACTTGACTTCAGCCGAACGCAAATTGGTATCGCAGGGTGGGTGTCAACAAGAGCACAGACCTCCTGTTTGATTCTCAGATGTCAGTGGGATGCAAAGAAAATTTACAATGGATGAGTCAATACATCCTTGACTCGATGCATCATTGATGAAGGGTTGGAAAGACCCGGAGGGATGGAGACATCGACATTAACAAGCATTAGCCTGTTTCGAAGGATAACAAGGGTGCCGTGTGCAAGATCACTCCTCAACTCAATTAATTTAGTTTAATGACATTAATTTATTTTGATCCATTATAGACTATTGTTGGCACTGAAAAGCAGCAAAATAAAGGTTACAAGTCATTCCCAGAGGAACACGGTGAAGTCTTCGGTGACCAATTCTCCCATATTAGCATTTTTGGTGGATAAGTACTCAGTGAAAAAGCTAATTATGACTCAACAGCTGTTCAATTTGCAATTGATTGACTTAATTACTACTTTCAGTGAATCCTCTTTTTTTTTCCACATGTGGTGGTCCTATTAATTTCTCCCATGTGGAAAATCGGCAAACACTTAAAGATGGAAATCCAAGTCTTGCACACAGACGTGTTGAATTTTAAATTGGACTTGAGGAAATATCTCATATTAGACAATCTGTCACTTCAACTCTGTTCAAAGGTGACAAGATTAGATAAATACTTGAAATAATTTTTAAATGCATTTAGACGTGGTTAAGACGATCTGCTGAACTGAGCACCAGAATGGGGAAAGAAAGGGGATTTAAGTGACTTTGAACGTGCCATGGTTGTTGGTTCCAGACCTAGTCTTAGTATTTCAGGAACTGCTGATCTATTAGGATTTTCATGCACAACCATCACTAGGGTTTATCCAGTGAGCGTCAGTTCAGATAAGAGGTCAGATAAGAATGGTTTGAGCTGATAGAAAGGCAAAAGTAACTCAAATAAGAACTCGTTACAACCAAGGTTTACAGATTATCTTTTCTGAACACGTCACACCTTGAAGCAGATGGGCTACAGAAGCAGAACACCACACCGGCTATCACTCCAGAACAGGAAACTGTTGCTACAATTCACACTGGCTCACCAAACTTGGACAATAGAAGATTGGAAAAATGTTGCCTGGTCTGATATGTTTCAATTCCTGCAGCGACATTCAGATGTTAGGGACAGAAATTGGTGTAAACAACATGAAAGCGTGGATCCATCCTGCCTTATCAACGATTCAGGCTGCTGCTGTGGTGTAATGACGTGATATTTTCTTGAGCATCATTTCAACATCATAGCCTACCTCAGTATTGTCCCTTTATGACCACAGTGTACCATCTTCTGATGGCTACTTCCAGCAGGATAACACACCATGTCACTAAGCTCAAATCATCTCAAACTGGTTTCTTGAACATGATGATGAGTTCACTATACTAAAATGGCCTAAACTGTCGCCAGATCTCAATCCAATAGAGCACCTTTGGGATGTGGTGGAACGGGAGATCCACATCATGGATGTGCAGCAACTGTTTGATGCTATCCTGTCAATATGGACCAAAATCTCAGAGGGACCTTGTTGAATCAATGCCACAAGGAATTAAGGCAGTTCTTAAGGCAAAAGTGGGTCCAACCTGGTTCTAGCCGGTAAGTGTCTGTCTGTCCATCTAGACAGAAACAGAACAGTAGAGTCCTCCATCACCTGAAATACCCTATAAATAATCAGACCTAAAGAAGATGAAAATGGAGTGGTTCCATGCATGGAATCCTATATCTTACCTGAAATAAAATAAATTTTACGTTGAAGGCAAAGTTTTGGAAGCTGCCCATGATGGAATACCATTATTTAACCGCATATATGCATACAGGAGCTATATACCTGCCAAATCCATTAATAATACACAATAATAAAAACAATAAAATATTTTATTTATTATCTAAAAGTTGAGCTTGCCCTCAACTCACCTTCTCAACTCACGTTTTGAACAGTCAAGATATTCCTGCATCTGTGTCATGCTGTGGATGGAGAAAATCATTTTGACTCAATCCGCAGTTACTAAAACTCGAAACAAAACAACACACCCACATATAAAAATAAATGAAAATTGTTTAATATATTTAAGAAAATTAACTTTAATGATAAAGGATAATAAATAAAATAGAGAACAGAAAATAATTATAACAAAAATGGGTAACATTTTAGAGTAAGGTTCATTAGTTAAAATGAACTAATAATGGACTGCACTTATACCGCATTTATTAGTTGTAATGGTAATTTCAAATTTTACCATTTTTCAAATTTTTAAAATCTTGTTAACATGAGTTAATGCACTGTGAACTAACATGAACAAACAATGAACAACTGTATTTTCATTAATGTTAACGAAGATTGATAAATACAGTAACAAATGGATTGCTTGTGGTTAGTTAATACATTAATGTGTAACTAATGAGCCTTATTGTTACCAAAAAATGAATCTAAATATTACATGAAATGTCAGACACACCCATAATTCGCACCCTGGTGTCATTTTTGCTGCTGCTGTGCTGTATTTCAGAGAGATGTCTTAATAGAGAGCAGTTCATAGAGGAAGAGCGGTAGGATGCTTTGTTTAGCTGTGTGGGGCTTCAGTGCTGCAGTGTGTTTCATGCTGAATGCTTACTGAATAGAATCAGACAATGATAGTCAAAGCTTTAAGACAAAATGAATAAAGACAGACTTTGGCAGGCTGAGAGAGAGAGAGGAAAAAGGTACGGATAGAATGAGAAACACTGGACGGCAAGATCGCCTACTGACTGTATGAATGTCCTTCATACAGGGGTTATAGAGGGATTGAGAAATGGAGGAGGAAAACAATGGGATGGAATTGAAAAGCAGATGACTGTTGGGGGCAGAAAAAAACAAAAACAACAACAAAGGAGACGAAATTCACACAAACAAAATACATCTCACTCCAGGTTGCTCTGGGAACATAACCCAGCACTGGTTAAAGGGATAGTTCACCACTAAAATGAAAATTCTGTCATTATTACGCTTATGTTGTTCCAAACCTGTAGGTGGTTATGTTTTTTGGTGGAACAGAAAAGGAAATATTTTGAAGAATCATTTTGCAGTTCATAGTCACTATGTCTCCAAAAAAAATCATGAAAGCATGAGAATTACACATTTAAAATCAAAAATATATCAATAGCACAATTAAGTCATAAAATAATTATACAAAATGTTTTAATAGCACGATGAGTATACATAATCCAGTAATATGTATTTTGTGATTTTATTCATTTGATTCAATTCTTTAAAATTTAACAGCAACCTTTACAGAGTTGGTCATAAAAGGTGTTTAACGCATTTATTGGTGATATTTAAAGGGACAGAATAAGTAACTCGAAATCATGTTATAAATTATAACTGTATGAATTATTGTAAATAGTTAATTCCCAAAATACACAATCCTGCTGGTCTCGATTGATTTTGTCATTGTTATTTTCACTGTGTAGAGTTTACAGTTACTATGAATTACTTTTATGGTGTTTATGTTTTTATTTTTCGTCCTTCATCAGAATTAGTAACTGATGTCAGTGATGTCATTTCTGTGTGGATTATTCCTTGAAGAAAAATTCAATTAGTAATGTCAGTAAAGAACAATAAACTGATTTCTCATATCACAAACCACTAACTTTGATGGAGAGTTTCAGGGGAATAGCTGGTATAATGATCTTTATGATTTCTTTCACACACACACACACACACTAAATTATTACTATTGATAGTGGTTTTCACATACCATTCCGAACCATGAAACTGACAAAAAACACTCTGGGACTTTTGCTGTCCAATGAAGGAAATGAAGAACTCTCTCTTCTCTGAGCTTGGCATGCAGCAAAGCATTATGGACGTCAGTCAGTTCTGATGAAAACACTTTAACCGAGTCCACCCTGGAACCATATAATTTGCTGTCAAAATACACAGCCATTAAGTTTAATTGACAGTTGGTGGAGTTGGTGTGGGTGACTTGGAAATCCTCATGCCATGGCCCGTGAGGGGGGGTTATATAATCCGATCTCTGGCAGTGTGAGAACATTTTTTTCAGGGTGAGAACTGCCCGTCTGCAACTATTATCATTTGACAATTTCAAATATATTATGTCACATTTAAGAGTAATTGAACCTTTCTCTTAAAAATATTACAGACGAATCTATCTTAAAGGCACCAATAAATGTAAGTTTATTGTGAAGTATGTTCAACTGAAACTTCTCGAACAAGAAAAAAAAATATATAGGGCGGGACTTGATTTTGTCCATGGGGTATTGATTTTGTTTGTTGTGGTTTGCAATTGGTCGATCTCATGCAAAAGACAGGTTGTTTCATGGTGACCTTAATATTCATTGACTTCCAGAATAAGTGGGTTTTATATAGTTTATAAATACAGCTTAAGTCAACCATTTAAAAAATGTTGTTAAATTTTGATTATTATCATTAGTTGTATTAAATTGAATACTTTAAGTGTATTTTACACTATTTGCACCAATATAAAGTTCTATCATGAAACTCTAGATGGCACAGGCTGATAGGTCCTTAACTCAATCTGCTTGCAATCACAACATTCTCTGTAGGGCAGAGCTGATTGGTTCCTGATATATCAGCAGCCAATGAGCTTGATGCTCAACCTTCAAATACTCAGACAGCATTTGCTGTAGCAGTTGCAGCGTGCTTTCAGAAACCCTCCACCTTCCCCAGCTCCACCTGTATAGATTTGATATGGGTAATTCACATATGCCATAGTACAGCAGCAGCATGTCTCACAGCAGTGTTTTGTGTATGTATTGGTAGTTGTAAGTCCTGTACTTGCTCTGCAGCAGCAATAATCAACAGCAGCAGCGTAGAAGATCTATTCCGCCAAGACCACACATATTAACATATTCATATCCATTACCATACCAAACACTCCAAGAATTGTCATGACAGAATTACTTTTTTGTGTACCCCCTATATGAAAAATAGAGTTGAGTTGTAAATGTTTTTTTTTTTTTTTTTCATCTAATAGTAAAACCAGCAAGCCAGGGCTTCTTGCATTTTTTTGCATCTCATTTTTCAAGTGATCACTCCAGAGTCGAGACATAGTCTGAAAACAGGCCTTGCTGACCTAGATATGCGTTTTCTGACGGTAAACAGAGAATAAATCTTTGGTTATCTTAGCATGGTCAGCCTAAGACAAAATTTGTACTTACTGTGATACCTACAGAGGCATAACTATCAGTCCACACCATTCCTCAACAGATTAACAGAATGTGATGTCCTCCCTCTGGATCTACAGTTTCACACTAATATTGCTACAGAAAACTATCCATCCAGCTGTCCCCTACATAAATCTTTAGTTTTTTCTTTTTCTTTTTCCATTCCCACGCTCTCTTTCTGGCATTTGCACAGATCATTCTGTCCTTCGGCTGTGCATTTGAACAGCGCCATTAGAAGCACAGATTTTATATTATCAAATAGGTTTATGTTTACTAACGTTATTATATGGATATGGAATTTGCTAACGTTCTTTACAGGGTGTTGTTTACATTTCATTATGTAATGTGTTTTACAACCAGTAATAATTGTATTCTAAAATGCTGCATTGGCACTGGTCCTGTCAAGAGTGGGTGCTTTCATTGTTTTAAACACAACCTTGCTTGTGTGTATTTATGGCTCAGAAACATTCAGTCCTTGACAGGATAATCTGCATGATACTTTTTTCCCCCCAGAAATTCACAGAATGAAACTCTGTGCACATTGTGCCTTACGTTTTCTGTCATGGCATTTGCGACCTTGTGTTTGAATTTGTTTGCATGAGTCAACACGAGCTCATGTCCAGTGGGCAGACATTTGTTTTGCTGCAGAAACATGGCCTGGGTCCACATGGGGATAGGACAGCCTTGACAGAGCTATGTGGACTAAAATTTGCCTTAACTTTCTGAAAACTTCGCTATGAACGACTCATGCTGTGAGCATCAGTGAATGTTTGAACCTCTTTTAATAGTTGTGTTTGAGTCCCTCAATAGTCCTCAGCGTGAAAAGATGGATCTCAAAATCATTCAGTCACTGCTGGAAAGGTTTAAAATATGCAAAAGTTGATTGATAAAATTTTTGGGACCTGAAGGATTTTTCTGAAGAACCGAGCTCAGTTTAACTATTCAGAACAAACAAGGAACTTATGAACAACCATCGCAAAACAATAACAGCCATGGATCATCCAGGTAATGATGCACAGTATTAAGAACCAATGGTTCACAAACTTTTGAACAGGGTCATTTTTATAAATTCAGCTATTTTTTTTTTTATCTTGTGGACTTAATGTAAACTTTTATGTAAAATATCTTACTCGTATTTTAAAATATATTTATTTTTGATTAAATAGTAAGGTATGTATTAAAATGTTTACTTTAATATATTTTCTGTATCTCCACTGGCAGAGGAGGGAAAGGATTGACAGATGACTTCCAGACCTACAGCCTGTGCATTACTGCTTTCGTTACGTCCAACCCTGTGATGCATCAGATAGCACTAATTTAATTATACAAATACCAGTGATTTTCCTGATGGTAAATAAGATAGCATGTATGCAAAAATCAATTTCACGAAAATCAATTTCATAGATTTAATAAAGTTTCCATAAGCTCTGAGGCCAGTTAGTGACATGAAACTAAATATGTAAAATGTCACCATTTATAATGTTGGTCTAAGCATGTCAGTGTTGTTTCACCAATAAGCAGCTCAGTCCTGTAGGGTCTTGCTCTCACTCTACCATAAAATTAGATCCGAGTACATATTATATCCACTTTATTCCTGTCAGAATTCCCATGATTCATAGCAGAAGCTGTTTTTAGGTCAGAGTGATTTTACTCTTGCGAAACTTTATACCACGTTTGGAGTCGCTTTTTGCAGTAGTTGTTTTCAAGAAACTCATGAATAATAAGAGAAAGCTAAACTGAGGTGATGCTAATGATTGTTCTTCTAGTATAACTGTAAGTACTCCAAAAATATGGTTCGTTAACACATCTAAAATGAAAGCACATAATGAATTCATTTATGACTGTCAAATGTACGCTCCCTCAGATCTACCTTGTTCCTTCATTCACACTAAAACCTGTTCAGAGTCCATAATGACAGGGTCTATTGCGCTAATAGCATGTTTTACAGTACCAGTCGTTTAGCGGTCACAAGGAAAGTCTAACAGGGCTTATTAAGTGAATATTATGAGGCCAGATGACCATTTAAACTAGACTGCACACTGTGAACTCATTATTTGATTGCAAATCTCATTGTGGACACTTCTCTGTACGCGTTGTAGTTTCAGGAATTACGTTAAAGTTCAGGTTCTGTGAAATGAACTCTGTTAGAATACAAAACACACAATGCTTGCTGAGTTTGAAGGCCAACGTGAGAACTAAGTCTGACTAGCTTTACTCATTAATTGACATGGTACTTACTAGAAAATAAAATTCTTAGTTGCGCATTGCTACAACAACCCATAATGAAATGAGCCTTCACAATAGATAATGCTTTACAATGAACTCCGTTAGAGAATTACATATGATGATTAATCTGTTCAATTAAATACTCCCTGGTGAGAAATAGAAATACCATCACTGCATCACTTTTACAACATTTCAGATCCGTCAGTTCTTGGTAGAGCTGAAACTGACTTATATTTATAGCCTTCATGATGTCATCACTATGCGCTAACGGTGGCCTTAATCGCCTAGCTCCTCGAATGAAGCGAGAGAGCAGGGCGTGTTGGCCCAATGGTATCCTGTCAATAAGAGCAAGCTGAAAGAGCGGCTACATATACCGACCCCCAGATTTGTTGTTCTCTGGGTAGGACAGAGAACGCTATTCTTCTCGTTTAGCCTTAACCCCAGAGAGAGTAGATGAGCCAATACGACATTCTCGATGTTGTAATGCCATCTCTTGCGACTGTGCTAGTATAAGCCAGTCGTCTATGTAATTGACGAGTCGCAACGGAGCCAGTGCCGCATCCATGCATTTTGTGTATATGCGGGGGGATAGGGCTAGGCCAAATGGAAGAACCCGATATTGATAGTCTTTGCCCCCGAAAGCAAACCTCAGGAACTTCCTGTGTGGAAGAGATTGATTGAGATTGATCGTGACGAAACAATCGCAATGTCGCAAAGATTTCAGTTCTTGTGACCGTAATGTCGCTTACCCCAGCTTCACGGTAGTGGAGACCACGCCGTTGAAGTACGGGGGACGGCAAATAAATTGGATTACGTTTCCTATTTGTACTGTCTTTAGAACCCACGCAGAAATACCTGGCAGTAGTTCCACGCTGCCAACTTCTCTGAAATGGGAACTAATTGTGATGCTTCCTCTAGAGGGGATGTTAGATGCTGCGCGTCCCGGTGTGTGACGGGAACTAACGGAACATTTTACCTTTTGCTGGAAACCGCTGCCCCCTGAAGCACCAGAGGTGGCAGGGAAGGAGGGTTTTCGTGGGGATTTTTCGAGAAGGGGCGTGAAATGGATTTTGTAAAAGTGCAGGACCTTCAGGACTTTTTATTCCGCTGAAGAACAGTCCTGAGGTCCTGCTTAGGAGGCTGCTGAGGGCGGCGAGACTGTCCCCAATCTCTCCGAGGGGGAGCGCGAGTCGCCACACTCTGTTTCTGAGCCTCCCTGTGTGAAGGACCAGGTTGGGGCTGGGTGGCTGACGGCCCCTCCCTTTGAGTGCGGCGGGGAAGAAACCTAAAGGCTTCTTCCGACTTTTTTTACGTCCAGGAACCTGCTGATGACCGCATTCACCACATCGCCAAGCAGGCCGGAGGACGAGACAGGGGCATCAAGGAGGAAAACTCTGTCCTTATCCTTAATGCCCATCAAATTGAGCCACAGGTGTCTCTCCGTGCTCACCATAGCAGCCATAGAATGACCGATGGCACGGGCCGTCTGCTTGGCGGCACGGAGAGACAAATCTGTTGCTCGACGAAGCTCAGTGAAAGCTTCTTCGTCAATAGTGGAGCCCGCACTCAGGTCAGCCTGGTATGCCTAACTAAATATAATTGTTATGAACCAGTCAATTACTAGTTTTGTTGTCTGTGAGCATCTTGTATTTCGTCTGTGTATGTGCCAGTGCATGTTTGTGTTACAGGTGGGCGGTGGCTTAAGAGAATCTGTGGGAGGCTGCAATTGGCTTTCCCACTCAGCTGACCTGGATATAAGGACCGCCCCAAACCATCAACATCCGCCATCTTTGTGCCTCGTCTCATTGATCGCATATCTCGTTGCTTCTTATAGTTGTCGTTTTGTCTAGAGTGTCGTGCCAGAGAGATTTGATTGTGAGTGATTATTCTTGAGTTTTGTGAGTGTGATTGTGATATTTGTACCTTTTGATTATTCGTATTCGACCCATGCCTGTTTGACCAAGATTCTGAACTCTGATTTTGGATTCGTCTGCCATCTGTAAATATACTTGTATATATTTAGATCACTTTAAGGGACGTAGGGGTTTGACACCATTTTATTTTGTATATCTTTTCACATTGTTTTTGGTTAGGGAGGTAGGTAAGTTTAAACTGTATTTTTGTTTTCTTTTTTGTGGTGTTAGGAATGAAAGAGGTTTAAACTAAAATTGTTGTGTTTGTTATTTTGGCCTTGTCTGCCCCTGACGATTAACCCCTTTCATCAAATAAAAGTTATTTATTTATTGGGATCTCTCTGGTAGTGAGACATTAAAATATACTTTTCCTGTTACGGCTGACCCCTAGACGGTCGTAACAAATATATATATATATAGTATCACAGTTTGCCTTTTTTTTTTCTTTCTTACCAAAGAGGAAAAAGATGAAGAGAAAAGTTTCTTTTGTTTGCTTGTCCTATATAACTCCTAACGAAAGGAAAGTATAGAGAAGACAGTGTTTGAGATGCTATCACACACACAACAGCAAGGCCTCTGAAGACAAAAGACCTGCAGATGCACCTGTGGCTCATCTAATTATAGCCTCTCATTGGCGCATAGTGATGACATCACTAAGGCTATAAATATAGGTCAATTTCATTGACGTGTTTATACACACATATTCACAGCCGGTCATGACTAAAGACATTTTCCCATAGCGCTAATAAAGCGCAGCTCGAGTAAAGCTTTTGAAAGGGAAGTTTTAAGTTAGTATATAAACACTGATGTCTACGATAGGGATCAAAATGGAGCAAACTACCTTTTGAAATAAACTTGGTGCGTCAAATAATGGTTGTATACATCTTATGCCAAGTGGTGACAAGTGACTGTTAAAAAAATTTATTTGTCATTGAATCATTCATTCAAAAGATTCGTTCAAAAACACTGATTTATCCAGTAATGAAACAAATATTTATAAGAGTCACTGAATTCATTTAAAACCAATTTATTTAAATAATTCATTCAAACATTTTCCAGCAATTAAGAGTCCAGCAATTTATATTTTGTCAGGTCAAGTCATCTTTATTTATATAGCGCTTTTTAAAATGCAAATTGTGGCAAAGCAGCTTTACATTAAAAAGAAAATGGTGTCATTGTGCAGCTTATTCTATATATTATTGATTCATTCCGTTGCAAATATCAATGGTTATTAGTCTAGTCAATTTAGGTATAGCAGCACTGCAGAAAACAGTGACGTAATCGTCCGGCTCAGCTCAGTTCGCATACAACGGCGCCAATGCAGGCATATCAAAAACACTGCTGAATATCAAGAAAGTGTCCCCAACTTAAGCAAGCCAAAGGCAACAGCGGCAAGGAACCAAAACTCCAACAAATGGAGAAAAAAACCTTGGGAGAAACCAGGCTTAGTCGGGGGGCCAGTTCTCCTCTGGCCAACAGTGAACACTTGTCCCAGGCAGAGTTACAGGTCATTAAACCGATTTGGAATCGCAACAGTCAAAATATTTAATCTAGTTCCATCTAGTTTAAGATCTTTTTGATCACACCGGTATGGGACGGTTTGTTGGGTCTTAACAAAGGATGAGCTAGTTAACACAGTTTTGTCAGAACCTCTAATAAATTACATGTTCTTTTGTTTGGTTATATATTCAGAATTGGGATCTCCACTTGAAACCAAAAAATCGTAATTCTCATTTTATCCAGAATCGTCAAGCTCTAGTTTTCACCATCTCTGAAAATCCAAGCCGATGTTGATTCTTGTTTTATAATAAGCGTTCTCTTTTTTCCAGCAGACTCTCCTCTGCTTCACGTTTGGTTAAAATGGGTGATTCCCCGGAGGCTGGAGATTTAGAGAGTTTCATGTCAATCTTTCTCACTTATTGTGACTAGCCTATGCCACACTAACACACCATATACAGCGGGTAAAATAAGTATTGAACACATCACCATTTTTCTCAGTAAATATATTTCTAAAGGTGCTATTGACATGAAATTTTCACCAGATGTTGGTAACAGCCCATGCAATCCACGCATGCAAAGAAATCAAACCATAGATGTCCATAAATTAAGTCAAGTGTAATAATGTTGATTTTATGTCAATAGCACCTTTAAATATATATTTACTGAGAAAAATGGTGTCTTATTTCTAATGGTGAGAAAAAAATACTTATTTTACCTGCCAAAAGCAACTTTTATGTATTTACGGATATGATGAGAAACACACAGGCAAGTGAAGCATGTATGCAATTTCCTGTGAAAACCATTCAGCCTGGTCTAAAATATAAATGCTTATAATAGCCTTATTCGTTTTGCAAGAAGGATTGATGATGTATTGACTCATTATTTAAATTTTGTTCATTTTGAACAAAAAAAGTTGCATAGTGTACCTTTAACCTTTATTTCAGTTAACATTTTGCATTCACTATATGTAAAAATTTCCATGTATTAATTTCTTTTTATTGCCAATTTAACAGCGCGACCTTCCCCGACTTCCTAAGTTGTCAGTGAAAGCCTACAGACTTATTTTTTTATGTGGGCTCCCAAGAACCTGTCAATGACACATGAAATGAGTGCTTATACAATGTTCATGTTAATGCTGAAAAAGCCATTCTGTGCTGCAATGTACAGATCTATATAGCCTATAATCTCAAATATGCTTAATAATCAAACCATCATAACAGTGTGATTTTATTTACCCTGATCTGTCGACATGATGCCGGTCAATCAAAGAGCTTGCTCCAACATATCCACATCGTTATGGTCAGATGTTTTCTCACCGCTGTCAGTTTTGTTGTGTTTTTGTTATTGAGATTTTGGCATGCATTTACATATATATTTACAAACTCATCTAATCATTGCTTTCAACAGCGTGTACGGCATCTGAATGTTCGTTAACAGTATATCACTCCAAAGTATTTCCAGCTTTTTTTTTTTTTTTTTTTTTTTTTGTTAAATTGCCATGAATATATCAGGGTCTTAAATCTCACTAAGGCCAAATTAGCTTGAGAGCCCAATTCTAAAAAAGCGCCAATAGGAATGGAAAGTTCTGAGCATGATCTACTGACGACGCTCAAATTAAAGAACACAAATTAAAACAGGCTTTTTTGGGAGGTAAATAATAGCGCCAGTAAATTGACGGGCACAAATCTTAATAAATCACCTTGAATGATTCATTTTAATACTCTCTTCCCATAAATTTTGCATCTGGAAGAGAAACTCCTACAAATGCATATGCAATAAGCTCAGCCGCAAAAATAACCGTGTCCACACCTCTTCAGCGCTAATTTCTCACTGCATGTCTTTAGTTGTTTTTTAACACCAAAAGAAGGTTTGCGCTATTAGTAAATCTGGCCCTAAGTCTCTAGTACGCTAAGTGTGCATGAGTGCAAGCATGAGCAATAAGTTGTTGGCTGCAGTTCACTTAACGGCAACTCTTGTCACTAATAACAAGGCTTTCTGAATTCTACAAATAGCTCTATCAAATAAAACATTTTCTTGGCTCGGATTGACATTTCTCTCTTTCACACAGTGGAGTGATCATCATGTCTCATGTGTAGCTAGTTATTTGCGACTCTTGCATTTGCCCGATCCAACACCAGACACAGCAGCTCGCGGCACAGGTGTGAGCCAGGGGAAGGTGGAAGGCGATTGCCTGCCAGAGCGTGAACTGAGGGATCATCCATCTGCTCTTCGTCTGAGTCAGTGCTTACACTAACATTGGCTGCTGTTCTCTAACTCTCAAGGGTGATTATGGGAAATGAAGTCTTCAACAGTCTGATTCCCAGGGGCTTTATACCCTGCAGTTGTGCTTTCAGAGGTTTGTGCAACTCGAGATCACTCAAGCGATGTTATGGAGGTGCTAAAGATTAGATCTCACCGCCTGACATTCAGCTAGTTTGTCTGAATGATGTTTCATGCTCTGTTTGGGCACTAATTGATCTATTATTTGAAAACATCCTGATAAATGAGGGCCATCGAGAAGACGGCTTAAGCTGCAAGAAGCTAAATTGGCCTGGTGTGAAGCTGCTCAAGGCTAACTGGAGATTATTTTTGTGCTTTCTGGAATGCTGGAGGATTTTGAGTGTTTGTAAGGTTAGATGGTCTCTGGCAGAGGTTGGGCTATTCATTCTTTCCAGAAAATTACATAGGCATTTCCTGTATATATGATTTAGAATTAACATTTTTAACAAATGATGGTTCATTCTGCTTTGTGTCCTAAACTGCACGGATATTATACCAATGTCATTTACAACCAGTAATAATGAGGTTCACACAAACACATGGTAATGTTCTGTTTATTCTAGATCTCGTTGCAGTTTTGTCATCTGCTCATCAAGCTATTTAAAGGGATAGTTCACCCAAAAATGAAAATTGTGTAATCATTCACTCACTCTCAAGTTGTTCCAAACCTGAATGAGTTCTTCTGTTGTACACAAAATAGATTTAAAGATTATTAGTAATCAAACAGTCGACGGTAGCTATTGACTTCCATAGCAGGTGAAAAAAAATTAGTTGAGTAAATGATGACAAAATGTTCATTTTTGGGTGAACTATCCCTTTACAGCAGGATAGGTTCTGATTGGCTGCCAATGTTTTTATTGTTTATCAAAAAATATTTTTAAAATTATTCATATGATATTGTTCCTCTGTGTCATTATTAATATTATAGTTGTGATGTGAACTTTGTTTTTCTCATAGAATTGGCCTTGATTTGGCGGATTTGGATCTATGACAACTTGGACTTCAAGAATGGAAATTAATAAAAGGTTTACACTCTCATGGCAACTTAAATGATTTGTATGATGTGCCAAAATCGAAAGACTTCATATCACTTGGTTCATAAAAATATACAATTTTAATTGCTTAGTTATAGTTACGTTTGGGTTGAACATTTTATAAGGCCCAAACCTAAATACATTTTAGAATGTACGATTTCTTATGATTTCTCCATCTTATGTGAATTATTATATCTTCTTATGAGACCAGATTGCATGGATTGAAGGCGTGCGCTCAGTTAAACTGATGTTTGAAGGATTCTTTATTGATCGGGTTACAAAAAAAGTCTAAGGGCCCTATTTTAATGACCTAAGTACATGGTCTGAAGCGCAAGGTGCAGGTGCACTTAAGGCATGTCCGAATCCACTTTTGCCAGTTTACGACGGAAAAAAATGGTTATGCCCCAAAAGGGTTGTACCTAGTCTTGGGTGGTTTAAGGCATTAAACCACCATCATTACTGCAAATAGGTAATTCTGATAAACGCAATGACAATCCATTATCACATGTAGGCATTTTTATCTTCACGCACGCAATAATAATCTTTCACGTTGTAATCCTTTTATTGTTCATTTTTGGCAATTGTACGTCCCTGTGTGTGTAATATGCGTGTTGTGCACCCGCCTACAGGTGCATATTACAATTGCTCCTTTTAAATAAATACTGCATTGTTGACTTTAGCAGGATTTTGTAGGTGAATGATGCTGTCATTTTCAGTTGCCTCAAAATAGCAACACGCCAACAATGCGCCTGAACACACCTCGTTTTCACGCCAGCACGTCCATGGGCGAACGGAAGTGCATTTGCTATTTAAACAACATGGGCACTGGACGTAAAAATGATAACTGTGTCGGGCTGAAACTAGCAAAAAAAAACTCATGCATTGCACAGGGTTTATGATACACTGGGTGCCCACTGTTTAAATAATTGCTTTTATAACAAACTTCAATCTACTATTTCATTGATTGATCACTCCAGGTCTATATTTGCAGAACACTTTAACATTGTATTTCCATCCCTTTTCCTCACTTATCATTAACAGTGGAACTTTCCATCTGGTACTGTGGGTTAATGCAACTTCTGGTGTCCGATCAAGAAAAAAATCGATCAAGAAAAAAAAAAAAAAAAAAAGCAAGAAAAAGGGACACATTTACAACACATACATTTATAAAAAATTTAGAATAGGGACTATTAACAGTCCCGCTGGAGAATTTTTCTGAAAAGGCGTATTCATAACACAAACTCAAAGCTGAAAGCAGTCTTAAGATCAATTTTAAGAGGCAAACCTTAGCCCTTTTGGTGAGTTGGGCATGCAAGACATCGATTTCTCATTTAAATTCCTCTGGCCAAAATGATTCAGATAAATGAAGAAAGATCAATATCATGGATCGCTTATCTTTTTTTAGATCAGTTCTCTGACAAGACAATGAATGCCCGAAAGGAGAGAGTGGGTGTATGTTCAAAGATGTAACTATATGTGATCAAGGACTCAAACTGAGGGATGTCGATAAATTTGATCCAGAGAAAGCTCTATCCGTCAGTCCCAGTGAATACAGCACAGCGGGACAGGCCACCACTGGCTGACTCCAACTTTGATCCACATTCCCACCGAGTCCCAGACACTAACTCTGGAGTCGTGACCAAACCCCTGGGGGGACCATCCACAGGGGTCTCTCTGTCTGCAGGGTATTTAAAGCAACATTGTCTAGCCTGCTGATTGAGAGCACAGACACAAACTAATATTCAGAGCCTGAATTTTGATGTATTGTGGGTTGAGACTGCAAAATTACCAGTACTTTGGTACACAGTAAAACAGATAAAAGGTTTTCGATATTTGAGCATATTAATAAAACAAATGATTTGTATTGAAATACAGAATGTGGGCGGTGTTGGAGAGTCTACATTGAAACTGGCGACTCAAGCTACAAGCTAGATCTGCTTTAAATTATACTGTCAAGCTACACTTAAAAAAAATAGTTAGCTACTAGGGTTATTATCGTTAACAAACTTAAAGTAAAATAAACATAAAAGCTGAAATATGTAAAATTTTGATCTAAAAACCACTAGGCCAGTTTTATATATTTTGTTCAGTTGAGTACTTACAATATCTCTGCCTGTAAATGGCATCATACCAGCATTACCCAAACAGCATTTCCGATTTTATTTTGTAGAATCCATGGAAACACCAAAGACGTTTTAATATATATTACATGTGGGAATAAAAACAAGGGAATATCTGTTTTGATCCATTTATAGACAGAAAACTAATTATTGTAATATAGCTCTAGCACATTTAGTCTTATTGTTTAAATTTAATTTTCTGATTTTACCATGCCTCAGAGAAAAACACTATTTTGTCAAGTAGCTAATATAGCATGATCAGATGGAGCTTTGTTTTTTTAGTAACAGTAATGCAGATTTTTCTCCATCATACAAACTCATATATACCATCATATAATACTTTTTAAATTAATTGCATGCCATTTATCAACACAGCCCATCCAGCATTTAATATATTCTAAAATCGATCTATCTTACTGTAGTGTGCAACAAGTGTCTTACAGAGTAATTTTATAACCTAATTTTTAACAAACTCAAATGTATCTAATATGATATACAGAGCGTTACCTCATACTCATGACGGAAAAGCAGAAGTGGCGACTGTGGTTTAATAAAAGTTCCACTGCTCGCGAGGCATGTGTGTTGTGTTCATCTCTCATCCAGCGGCCTTGTTCAGCTCCACAACACTCGGTCCTGCTCTGCTAGAGTAACATTAATAATCATATCCATAAACATGATTTCTGCCCGAGTCCCATCCCGATTCTTTTCCACCAGCTGTGAGGTGAAGACCACATGTCCCAAGATTCCTTGCTCAAACTTGGCGTCATCAAGCTACGCCTCCGTGTTGAATAGGCAACCTCTAATGGACAAAAAACTGCATAGTGCACCTTCAACTGAAATAAAATTAATTATTTCAGCCAGACGACAAGGTAACATTTCACATTTTTGTTTATTTTACGTATGCTACTAAAATAACTCAAACTGACTAACAAACAAACTAACTAACTAAACTAAAACTAAATACACATTAAAAAATGACAACAAAAATGAAAACAGGAAATATCTATATTAAAAAAATCCAATTCAAAATATTAATAAAAATAGTATATGAATAGCTACACTACAAGTTACAAAAATTGTATTTAAGATTGTCACAGTTGTCCTGTTTTGTTTCGTTTTCCCTGTTGCCCGAGTTCTCGTTCCCTATTTGTTACCATAGTTTCTAATTAAGTTGCACACCTGTTTCTTGTTCTGCTGATTATTCCCTCTGTGTATATATGCCCTCAGTTATCTCTGTTCCTTGTTTCAGTGTTGTCGTTATTGTTTAATGTATGAGTTTTCTCCACGTTCATTGAAGTATCCTCCAGCTGTTCTGCATCACGTGCCTTGAATTGGATTATAGTACACAGAAATACAAAATACTGTATAGTCTTTGCACATTTCAGTCTGCAACCACAGTGAAATTTCTGGAGAAATTTGATTTAATAAATTTTGAACTCACAAAAGTTAAACCCAAGACCTACTTGGACAGTTCATGTCCTTGGACTCGGAATCAATGTTTCTATGGCAACAATATCAATGCCAAAATGAGGTTGGAGCTCCCCAAATTTTTTGTTGTAATTTACGAGTTCTACAAGGATGTGAATCCTTATTACAACTTGGAATCTCATAGCAATTCCGAACTTACTTTTGCGCTACCACTGATAAGGTCATGGGTTCCAATAGAATGCAACTGATAAATGTGGTCCTTGATTGCAATGTAAGTCACTTCGGATAAAAGTGATCGTAAATGTTCTAGCGGGTCCTGTAACTGCCAAAGAGATGAATGGGAATACTAACGGATAACTCATTATTTGTTCTAAAAAAGCCAAACAATCCTTAAAAAGTCCAATACTGCACACCTGGGTTTGACAAGCTCAGATCAGGGATGGATTATAGGCTGCACCAGGTGGGTCCATCAGGACCTTAAAAGCCTCAGGCCATGACGCTTGAGACTGCTAGATGAGGATGTACACCACGGTTCTCAGTGTATTCGGCGCCAGCTGACCGCTATGGCCCCCTGATCTCTCAGCAAGTACACCATGCGTGGGACACCTGCACCACTACAAGCTGTAAAGGCCTTCAGAGAGCGCTCTGCTAGTTGAACACCAGAGCCCCCATGCTCCTCTTTGATGAATATTATTAGTCATCTAATGTTAGCCAACCAAAACAGCCTTTAAAGCCTTAAAGACCCCCTGTGGTAAAAATCAAGCTTTTAATGTTGTGTAAATGTTTTTGCAGTGCTTTTAATATGCTTTAAGACAAATAATGTGAAAATACAACAGTCAACACCATTGCTGAGAATTTTCTCTTTAAAACAGCAGTGTATAAAGATGGTATCAAAAACTCGCCCGTTTCCTGCCATCACAAACATGTAACCAATCCTGTCAATGTGAGGACGGGGCTTTTCTCCACTGACTTTCTATGATGTTCAAAGCGTTTATAAGGATTCTGAGTTTTAGGAGGCAGCTGTCTGACTCTGTGATGTGAACGGGAACATGATTTGTGCAACATTAGAACACATTATTAGCTGTTTGATAACTTGGTCAAGCCAAAGGCTAATCATGGAACTGTTATGTGTCCAAAGCTGTAGATCGTGATACTTAAAACATATTACCATTCTGATAAATCAACTTTTAGACAACCCTGAATATTTCCTTCTTCCTCTTCTTTTGAATCAATGTCTGGTTCAAACATAAATGGCTGAATAAAACCTATATTTCTACTTACCATTGTGTAGTGTTTACTATAGTTGACTGAGGCAGGGACTAATTGTCATATTAATTGTTAAGAAAAGTTCAATTCATATTACAGAATGCAAAATATATTCAGGAGTATATATTTTTTAAAATATATTCCATGTCATGATCAAGGTCAACTTAGCTGATATTATATTAATCTAACATAAGCAAAGTGATTTGAGATTTGTTGATTAACAGAGAATGCATCCTAAAAACCAAGAATCATGCATTTTTGCATTTCCAGTTCAATCGTCCCAAATACAATGAAGTTTTTGAAAATTATTTCTGTGGTTAACACAAGCAGAATATTTTTTTCACATGTTATTCTACAACCAAATTGTCCCTGTCATTTAAAGTAGGATAACAAGTAAGTCACTATAGTCAGGAGAGTTTGGAGTCCAAAGACCTGCGTCACAGGAACACGAAAAATCCCTTGTTCAGATGTGAAAAGGTTCTCGCATTCTATATGCGAGATGAAAAACAACCAGACAAGCACTTTGAGCTTGTTTCTGCAATCCCTCTTCTCCTAAGTATTGCATCATTATATATCAAAAGCTCTTTACTGCACTTTCTAGCTCACTGCAGACCTATTGCCACAGTGTCTTTCTCTAGTTTATGACCTCATCTCTAGCGATCACCACATTCAACGGCTTATCTGCGCTGCCATCATTACCGCCCGTGTCGGCATCCTGCCTTCTCCGCATACTTTATGTCTCGATTTATTTACCTATTATTCTGTGACTATGATGGTCCTGGAAGCTCCTTGCCTTCACCCATGCATAGATCTCACATGAAGCGTCAGCAAGTTGTACTTCTTGCAAAGCCAGGCACTTTTTTTTACACCTTAATCTCAACCATCATTGGACGGAGAGACTCTGTTATTTGCACTGTAAAACATACTATAATATACTGAACGCCATTAAAGCATCTACCGATCCTGAAGGGAGGGGGTGAGCAAATCCTTGCACAGAAGGTTTTGTACAGTAAGAATAGAGTTGGCTAGGGAAGGCGAACGTTTTCCGATTTTGAAATGGATTTAATCCTCCTCCTCATCTTTATCCTTCTTTTCTCTGCATAATGTGCTAGCAGTTTGTTTTGGGTGCCGCATCCTTCGCTTCCTTTCACTTCGATCTTCCTCCCAGATGGATGCATGATCAGTTTGGTTAATTGGTTCATTGAGGTATTCTTAAGAAAGGAGTGAAAACTGCCAAAAGAAGGGCAGAAAGGATGACAGCATCATCTCTGTGAGTCACAGGCTGTCAGCAAAGGGGCTCTGTGCTCTAAATTAGGGTTTTGAGTGCCATTTATACCACTTTCAAAACCTGTAGGCCTGGATTACCACCATAGTGCATTGTTAGGAAGACTGTAATGTCTTTACACCGCCATAGACAGATGAATGCACACAAGCCGTCAACCATAATGCAATTAATTTACGGGTATATTTTCACACTGCCCTTTCATCTCACTCCTCCTCAGTCCATGCAGTACAGGTGTGTATGTAAAGCTCAATGCCACAATCTGCCTTCTTTTCTGGATGCAACCATCTGTAAAAACTGCATCAAAGGTTATATAATAAACCCAGTCAATAGACCGAAAAGAAAGGGTCCTATACAAATTCAAAACCTCACTGGAGAGGAACTACAGAAGTAAGTACAAGAGTAAATAGGTCTTGGTGGTAGGACATTATAATGTTAGCGACAGTAGAAATGTGTCAACTTTAATATAATACTGTATAATCATAAAATCACAATGATCAGTGGGTCAATAGTAAATAGGTTTTTGGGTTACACTTTATTTTAATGTGTTCTTGTTACACTGTATGTACACATTTAACTACTGAGTAATAATAATTAACTACATGTACTTACTATAGGGTTGGGATGAGGGTTTGGTTTAGGGTTAGTTGCATGTAATTATGCATAATTTATAGTTATAACTACAGTAACTACATGTAACACATGTAACAAGGACACTGTAAAATAAAGCGTTACCGGTTTTTGAATAGGCTTCTGGTTATATGAATGAAGGCCTGTGGTTAGCAGAGAGACAAAAATTAGCACAGACGCCATTCTTTTTCTGATGTAACGAGTACATCTGGTGTTATAGGAAATGTTCCTGGTTCCGGCTGACCTGATCTATGCAGTCTAACAATCGTTTAACGGATATGAAGACAAAAATTGATAATGTGTCATGTGCATGCCAGGTTAAATAGATGCGTTTTTAGTCTAGATTTAAGCTGATAGAGTGTGTCTGCTTCCCAACAATGCTAGGAAGATTTTTCCAGAGTTTAGGTGCCAAATAGGAAAAGGATCTTCCTTCAGCGGTTGATTTTGATATTCTAGGTATTAACAACTGGCCAGAATTCGGAGATCATAATAGACGCGAAGGACTATAATGCATCAAGAGCTCACTCAGGTACTGGAGAGCAAAGCCATTTAGTGCTTTGTAAGTAATTAGCAAGATTTTAAAATCTATGTTTAATAGGGAGCCAGTGGAGTTTTGACAGAACCAAGCTAATATGGTCATATTTCCTGGTTCTAGTAAGGACTCTAGCAGCTGCGTTTTGGACCAGCTTTAGTTTGTTTATTAAGCGAGCAGGGCACCCACCCAGTAGAACGTTACAGTAATCTAGTCTCGAGGTCATAAAAGCATGAACTAACTGCTCCACATTTGTAATTGAGAGCATATATCGTAGTTTAGATATATTTTTAAGATGGAAGAATGCGGTTTTACATATGCTGGAAATGAGGCTTTCAAATGAAAGATTGGTATCAAAGAGCACATCCAGGTTCCTAACTGATGAAGACGACTTAACAGAGCAGCCATCAAGTGTTAGACAGTATTCTAGGTTATTATGTGCAGAAGTTTTTGGTCCAATAATTAGAATCTCTGTTTTTTCTGAATTTTTTATATCAGCTACGCATTCTGTTAATTTTGAGAATTAGTAGGATTCATCCGGGCGCGAGGAAATATAGAGCTGAGTATCATCAGCGTAAGTAGATGGAAAGCAATCTGACGAGACTCAAGTTTTTTGAACGTTACTGTGGTATGAAGCAGGGCAGGGCCAAGAGCCTGGGCATTTTACGTTGCTGTATTTATTGTGCTTATATGCCGCAGTCGGCCGCTGCTGCCCCTTTAAGCTAGATTGATTTTACAATATCATATTAATAAAAGCTGCAGGAATACCTCAACATTTTTTAATTCACCGCAAATAAAATATTAAAATATATGCCATTTTTAAAATATATAATTCACTGGATTATCAAAAACACACATTACTGGATGGTTATGTAATATGCAGAGATTTCCCAGCATAACTCATTTCACAATATAAGATTTTCATACCATCCACCTAGTGGCAGGAATTGATAAATTATTGAGAAGTGAATTTCCCCACACCTTAAATAAGGGCATAGCTGTGAGAAATGTAGCCTAATTTCACGCTCTTCACTCTTACAGAGACACTTTTCAAGAGTATGTGTTTTTTGTATATAGATGATAGAAAGGAGGAAACCACTTGTCACCATTCTGAGTGTTTCATTTTCTATAGATATTTATACATCAGTAGGGAGTTGGTGATGTGCTCCTGGAGGTAACTGCTGTCAGATTTGCTTGAATACAACAACCACACAGCGGTATGAGATTCCAGTCTGCGAAGCTTTAATAAAGGGACTCATCCCTCCAGCAGCATCAATTTACTATTTGCTTGTAAACTATAAGACGTCTTGTATACCTTTACCAGCTAGTACTCCTCCCGCTCAGTGCTTCTGTGTGTTTTGAGCTGGTACCAAGACCTGCCTTTTGTCTGCTCATGTGTGTAAGTGGATGTAAAAATGTACAACAAAGGTTGTGAAGAGAAGTGTGATGGGAGAAAATATAACAGAAGTAATTCAGTGTAAGCTCCAGAGAATAATCGAGTGTGTGTGTGTATATATATGAGGAAGAGGAAAAGAGACAGACTGTTTCTATAATAGGAATTTTCCATGCAGTCTTGCAGGCTAATGTCCTAGATCCTCACTGCTCTGTGGACAGAGGCAGAAAGACACATCAAAACACATTAGTGTGCTATTGAGTGGACAATGAAAACCATCAGTGACACCTGCCAGCTCTCCACACAGGTGTTGAGCATTGACTAGTGGTGTATTCACATGGAACCAGGAATGTTCAGGACCAGGAATTTCACATTTATGCTCAATGAACAATCAATATAATATACTATAGCTATAAATATAATATAATCAGAGTTGACTTAGTTTGTTTTCTAAACCCCAATACATGTATTTAGACACAACAGGACATAATATCATATAACAATTCATAAGTGTACATAATTATATCACTTTAATACAAGAATATGCTATTGTTACGTAATGCAATAATAAACCTGAAGCATATTCATCTTTCAACAAACATCAGCACACGCTCACTTATTATCCTCAATTATTTCCACCATCAGCACACTGTAAACTCAACTGATTTACAACCATCACCTGTTATTACACAGCAAATTACAATATTGGACCAAAGCTAATTTTCTAAATTTGCCTCATAAACTATATTCGATGACAAATCATTTTGAGGTGGAAGAACCTGTTTTCTTTAATAATTAATTTACTTTTGCAGTCAGGCATAAAGAGTAACAACAACCATGGTCTTCAGAGGCTCCATAATGATTCATAATCACTATGTGTATCAAATTGGTATTGGAGGAAGTGGGTCAGCGGAGTTCAGGGAATGGTAATTTAAGATATAATCTATATTCCACTGCTGCTTATGCAGTCATGTGTTTTCTCCTGAGATAATTTTGCAAACACATCAGCTGTATTACAGGGACACTGAGAGCTCCCATAGGATCATATTTACGGGATGTACATTATAATGTCTATTAAAAGTTCCTAAAGTATCCGTTTAAATGCAGATAGTTTGCACATTCAGCACTGTTTTTCCTAACCTCTTGAGCTGGTCCTCATGCATTCGTCTGACTCATCATTTTAGCACAATGAATGTTTGATTTCTACTATAATGCTGGGAGATCAAAATGCAAACGTGTAGGCATCTCAGCTTTAACATGTTCAGTGCACGATGTAGAGGTCGATCAAAACATTTGCACAAGCTCAAGGAAAATAAAGCGAAAAGCTGAAACGTAAACACACTGTTGGTAGTAATAATGAAATCAAAGGCACCATGAAATCAAAATTGGCTTTTTAGTTCACATCTTTAGCTTTGAGGCCATCTTGGTGTACTACTAAAGCAAATAAACGTTTAGCATATGCTAACAACTAAAACTGATGGTATTTTGACACCCTCGGTTTCCGGTTTTATTTTGTAGAAAGCATGGAAACACCAAAGACGCTTTAATATATATTACATGTGAGAACACAGACAAGGGAACATCTGTTTTGATATATTTAAAGACATACTAATCATTAACTAACTAATCATTGTAATATAGCTCAACACATTTAGTCTTATTTTTTATATATAATTTTCTTGATTTTCTGTGAGCACCATGCTTTACCGTGCCTCAGAGTAAAACACTTTTGTCAAGCAGCTAACATAGTATAATCAGATGCAGCTTTATTTTAACAGTAAAACAGAATTTTCTCCATCGTACAATACGTTTTAAAAATAATTGCATGCCATTTATCAAAACAAGCCATCCAGCATTTAATATGATATGCTAAAATCAACCCATCTTACTGCAGTGTGCAACAAGTGTCTCACAGCAGTCGGTAAGCGAACGCTCAGAGTAATTTTATAACATCATTTTGAGCACACTCAAATCTCTCTTATATGATAAACAGCACTATGTTACCTCATACTCATGACCGGAAAAGCGGAAGCTGCTTTTGAGGCGTGTCACGTCCATCTCTCATTAACAATCGCTCCAGCGGATCGCATCCATGAACATGATTTATGCCCGAGTCCCATCCCGATTCTTTTCTACCGGCTGTGAGGTGAAGACCACATGTCCCAAGATTCCTCGCTCAAACTCATCAAGCTTTGTTTTGAATTGGTGACCTCTTGCGGATGAAAAAACTACATAGTGCACCATTAAATAATATTAACATATACGACTTTTGATTTTGTAACACGATGCGAGCAGAGGGAGCCATCGCCAGAGTACTGACAGTCTACCACTCCCTCTGCTGATACCTACACTTCTTGTCTGGACTATATTTAAGGAGTATCTTCACACTAGTATAGTGCGAAGTATTGCCAGTTTATTCTGCCTTACCGAGCGTTAACCATTGTTTCTGCCTGATATCCTGTTTATGATTTTGCTTTGTCTGCTAGGATTGGACTGATGTTTCTGTTTGGACATATTGCCTGCTTAACGACCTACGTTTGTTGGATTGCCCTTGTGTTTGTCGCCTATGTGGACTGCCTTAAAGTTGACGACTCTCTGCCTGTTTCCTGTTTCTCAATAATCCCTCTTAATAAACTTCCGCAAATGGATTTGAACGCCGCCTCAGCCTCCTCGTTACAGATTTCAATAATGTAAATCATGAAGTTAATATTAACTAAGATTAATAAATGCTTTAGAAGTGTTCCTTATTGTCATTTTGTAGTTATTTATGTTATACCAAAATCCTAATATTGTTTAGTCCAAATAAATTAAGAGTAACACTAAAACTATAGTGTATTTAGGCATATTTACCACAGTGTTACTAAACTGTTAGTGATTTTATTACCTTTAAATGAGATGACAGAAAATGTACTCTAAATGTCCATGCATAATTACATATTATTGCTGTCTGGCGGAAACCCTGTTTCTCCATATCTTTTGAGGAAAAAAAGTGTGAAAAGTAGCAGTATTGGCGTAAGCCCTTCAAGGTTTCCATCCACAAGCAATACCTACCGATCAGTAACATAAATTTAAAAATTCTCTAATTTCAGCTAATGACTGATATATCGTGCTTCCAGTACCTTAAGGAAATGTGCAAACATGATTTTGGAAGAGTATTTATATTGTTTTTCCATTTTAAACTCTCTATGCTGTTTATATTTGTGTTTCTTTCTACCGGTTTTCTTTCTTCATGCGTGCATGTTCTCACCTCCAGTCGCATGTTGTATGTGGTGAGTGGGTGTTGTGGAGGAACCCGAGGGGTTTGGGACACGCTCTCACTCTCTTTCATTCCATCTTTATATCTTCATCTCTCTGGACTGTGAAAGCAAATTGCCTCTCTTTAGAGCTCCCCTCTATTCACAGTTTCACAGAGTGTAGGCAGAGGAAGAGGGAGGAGGAATAAAAGCCAGTCAGGATGGCCTTCAGTTACAGAGAACTTGCTCAGCGTAAAAGAAAAGAAAAAAATACAGCTGTCATGATCACAGCCCAATAGATAACGCTGTCCTCCACTTCTATGATATTGCCACATAACTGCCGGCTGTTCAGAGCTCTTTGACACAATAAGGAACTCTCCGGCTGGTCAATGGATTTTTTTTGGGAGTGTCAACACATGAGTAACTGCACACAGTGAAGTTCTGACACATGCACGACATATATCCTTGTTACCAAATGCCAATATAAATACCACATAAATAAATATACTATTAAAAACCATTTTGCATATTATATGTATTAGGGATGATAGCGATTAATCAATGATCGATTAATTGTTGAAAATAATTTAATCAAAAAAACGTATTGACGTGTAGTTTTGAAGTGTGTTGGGGTCAAAGCAGCAGACACACAAGGAAAAATTAAAGGTGAAGTGGGATATCTGAGAGATGCTAACTTTAGCCTGCTAGCATTGAAATCGCACGATCCCACCCTCCCTGCAAATCGCCATCCAAAGCCATGCCTCCTCCAAAACACACATACGCGTACAGACCAAGGGCGAAACGACTGTGAAAACGAACATTTTATGGCCCTACGCCTTCCACAGACGATATATAGTTATGAAAATACATTTAGAATGCTTCAGCATTAGGATATATGAGAATTTCAACCAGCATAACAAAAAAAAAAAAAACTTTTCTGTATAGAATCTCCTACTGCACCTTTAAGCGAGCATGCTATAGTTACGTTTTCTAAATGTATAGACGTAAGCATACAGAGCCATCTGATCTTTAATCGCTCTCGCTGTACTTTAATGTCTTATGCAGATCTGTCTGCACAACTCAGACCCACTTCAAGTCAAACTCACTTCTAAGTCGCTTTGGATAAAAGCATCTGCTAAATGACTAAATGTAAACTCACATAATGTCTTCAAGCCATGAAATGGATTTAGTAGGCTAGTCTTTTATTTCGAAACAAAATTAACCTTAGGTCCGAAGAAAAAAAAACCTCCAAGCAAGTGATTTTACTGAACATAAGAAGTGCTTACTTGTGTAAACATGGAATAAATAATGAGTAATAATATCCTGGTTGATGAGTGATGATCTTTCAGTGCTGTTTTACTATGCTCTCCTATTCTATATGGCACATGGTAAATCAAGACTTGTCAATATGTGTGATCAAACTCATTCAAGCATGCTCCAGTTGTAAAATAATGTCTGATTGGTCTCTACACATCTACACCCACTATACAAACCCATTACTGCATCCAGTTTCCATTGATTGAACTTTCAAATGACTTGGGAAATAATGCCGTGATTGTGACATGATCAGGTTCCGGAAGTCCTATAGACTTTGTACACCAGGGAAACAAGTACACGGCCATCTTAAGGGTTTTGTGTTTGAACTTCCGTTTTTGCGGTAGCTCTGTATATATCTATGGCATCGCTGTATCTGAAGTGGATTTACTTATTGTTGAGTTAACAAAAGTTACTTTAAAGGATGTCACAACAAATGTCTGTAGACTGGAACGATTTTAAAACGAGTAGTTCATTCATAAACCAGTAAAATCTTACCTTCATGCTGTAGAAATACAAACCAGAAAACAGAGCACAACGAGCGGAGCGCTGAAAAGGGACGGAGCTACAAAAGTTCTTTAGCTTCTCTACATTTTGTTTTATGCCACATTTGGGCTCGTTCAAGACCACCTGCTCTAAATAAAGATATATATTCTACAATGGCTTCCTAATGTTTCGCAAAAAAGCTTCATACACCGTTTACATCATATACACTCCTGCTAAATGTTTATTCGACACCCGGGAACAATACAAGTCAACACCATTATGACTTAAAGTTTGCTACGAAGGACTTCCTACTTGTTTTTTTTTCAATCGCCTTTCTACTGTATAAGCAGCAAAGTTTTATTGAATGCCCAATTTGCCAGTGGTGAAGTACCCCTTTCCGTGGCCTTTTATTTCATTAATATTATATTATCTGCAAGTATGATTTGAAGTACATATTCAATACAATTGACCCTTCGTAAACAGTTTGATTGCGATCTGACCAATTCTAACCCCAAATCCGCCATTTCATCTGACAAAGCAGTCAGGGGAGTTAGTAGATTAACGTTGGTGAACTTGAACTTGAAAAATTGTGTGTACTCACGTCTTTCCGCTCTTGAAACAACATTCCTTCTCATGTTCATGTTTATTTGATGGTATAAATGAACTAATATGAAGAGATGATCAGTTCACGAGCCGTTTGAAAGAGCTACAGCGATTTCACAACACATTAAAGAGACGCTATACGCTATTAATCATTTAAACTTCTTTAAAAAATTACAATATTTTAAACATGAAACTGGTTCATACATTGTCAGTGTCCTCTTTGCTCTGCGATGTATTTTTCGTTGCGTGATGTGTGGCGGGAGGGTCTTTGCAAAGGGTCAATTAAGCAAACTTATTTTTCACAAGGTCAATTAGAACAGCCCAGTTTTATTATGCTTTAGTGTTTTTTAATGATTTTAAAGCTTAAAAGTCCCTGTTCCAAATCAATTTTTTTCTTCTACTATTTTGGTCCACGGATTATGGTCATGCAGCTTTGGAACAACACAAGGATCCATTTTTGCTTGCACTATCCTTTTAATATAGGCTGCGATCACACGGTTAACAATAAAAGACTACTGCAGTGTTCTAATTGTCTGCATAATGTTGACAGGAAGTTTTTTTTTTTTGAAAACTTGCAGTTAGCCGAGGGTCTCATTAGTCTCTAATACGAGGCGTCAAGTGGGCAAGAGCTGCTGCTCCAAAGAACAAAATGAAGTGGGAATCAGCAGCAGCTGGTCTTCCTGATTGGATAATCTGTGTATCTTTGGTCTGGGCAGCCCACAATATGGTGGCAATTTCATTGCTAAGTATGCAATTACTGTGCCTCAGCACTTGAGGTAAATAAGCGAAGGCGAAAAGGTTATTATTCAGATCTAATGATGTAAGTGGACATAAACATCAATTACAAAGCTCTCCCACAGGTGCAGAACATTCTGTTTTCAAAATTCATCAGAAACTACCATTTACATCTTTTATTGTGTCATAATTTCTGTATATTGTTGTTTCCAGGGTCGCTTCAGGAAATCAGGGTCATCAGGAAAGTAGTTGACACACAGTCAGTAGTTCAGAAGTGGAAATGAAATCCATCCCGCTGTGGCATGTGTTTTGACCCTCAAAAGCTCTCCTGGCACCTACAGTCACCAAGAAACTGCCACTTTCTCCTAAAATCATTCATCTTGAGCTGCACTGCATCTCTCACACACTCACTCCATCTCTCATCTCTCCCAGACAATCAGCCATAAACACTTCACCCAGACTGCAGGCGAAACAACGATTCGCTGAAGCACCGAGTGTGCAGGATTAATACCTCTCATGAGGTGTAAATGAATTTAATTCACATATTTGGCTAATCAAGGGCAAAGTTTTAATTTTACCCTCTATAAACACCAGATCTGTTTTACATACATTTCCACAGCTTTGTGA
Organism: Opsariichthys bidens; assembly: GCA_037194245.1. NCBI lineage: Eukaryota > Metazoa > Chordata > Actinopteri > Cypriniformes > Xenocyprididae > Opsariichthys > Opsariichthys bidens. The sequence continues at coordinate 9,176,997 of CM074284.1, read as the reverse complement.
GGAGAAGGCGCCTGAAGGGAAGTGCAAAATAAAAAAAATAATGGATGAAAATAATGCTTTTTAACAGGAACTGTTTAACAGGAACAAGGTTGCTCTGACATTTCAGTGGCAAGTGCGCTGATTCATTCCTCCCTCTTATTCCTGTCTCCACTCCTCAGCCCACGGATTTTGATGCCGTAGGCCTGGCGGCCTGCTTGCCTGCCCCCACTTAGCATAAGAAAAACATTCTCTTAACCCAACGTTGTTCAGATGCAGGCAGAGAGAAGATTGCGCCCATGCGATGCATCGTTCTATAAAGTGGACACTCATTGTGTTGTTTGGCAATCTCAGTGCCGGTACTTATTTGTCATATTGGTTGGAAAAGCATGTGAAATGCTTACAGCTCCTGCCATTGATATAAACACATAAATGCCACACTAGTAACCTTAGCTGATTACCCCAATATATCTGCGGAAAGGTCAAGATCCACCCATAAACATGGATCTGGAATGCATAGTGCTGGGTAGAAACTGATTGCATGTAATATGTATTATGTAATCAGATTCCCAAATTTAAGTGCTCGTAATTCGATTGCATTACATTTTAAAATATTTGTAATCAGACTACAGTTACTTTTGATTTATTACATAAATACATATTATCCAATTTCATGTTTTACATTTCCTTTCTAAAAAAAAAAGCATATCACTAATACCGCGTTCAGAAAGTCTTCTAGTTTTGTGAAATTGCACACAGTCCAGCCGCTAGTCAGGTGGCTATAATTACATTGGAAATGGAGAGACCATAAAGCCTTTGACCACTGAATTTAAAACATTTTTTTTCAATATTGCATCTTGAATGAGCTCCTGACAATCATTCTTTGAAATCACTCAGTAAGTCATTTAACCATGTCTTGCTATGTCTTTGGAAGGCTTTTGTCTTTCAAACACATTTTTATTATGCATCTAAAAGCTTTATGACCATTAAAATGCATATAAATCATCAGATCAATTTACAGTGTGGCTGTGTCCCACATGGAATCCTAAGCCCTTGCGATCTTCCTCCGAGTCCACACTTTTGTGACGTAATGCCGTCTGGCATTTGGGAGCGGGCCTATAAGGCTCATGGCTTTCCATTGTCAATTGCGCTTGCTCCTGTTAAACATCCTCAATCTGGCAACCCTCCTGAGCATCGAGTCCGAGGAGGGGGGAGCGAAGGAAACAACTCTCTCCAATACTTTAAATTTGAATTGCAGTACCCATTTCATGTCAATATTATATTACATACTGCAACTTTAAATTAAACTTGTGCACTGATCGTGGTGCTTGAGGCATTCTTGGTCATTGAGTAGCCAGGTTTCCATTCAAGGATTTTTTTGCAAAAAAAGTTTTAGCACTTCAAAATATTTAGCGAGATAACTGACGGAAATACCATTTGGTGATAAAATTTCTCAAATTCTATGTCGCAATAATTGGTTTGGAAACAACTTTTTGTCAAGAAAAAGGGCTTTTACGCAAATAAATCAGAATGTAATAACTGCACAAAGTAAAAACTGCACATAATGTAATAAGTATTACATTATTATTGTAATACAATGTTCATAATGTAATAATTTTCTCAAAACTAAATTAAATCCTACATTTTTACATTTTGAGAAATATATCACATTATGAACACACCAAAAACACATCATATTTTCAAAATTGTAATTGAAAAAATTTATATTTACATGTACATTTTTTTTAAAGTCTTAAACTACCTGCGAAATTCAACATTTAAATATGAATGCTATTATTATTATTATATGTTTACTAAACATAAAGCACTCGTATTCCTTTACAGTTAATTTTAAAAAATCTTAATCCAGTCCACTTAACCTGACTTAAAATCCACCAGATTACTACTACTACTCCTACTACTACTTTTATTATTGTGAATATTACTACTACTACTACTACTTATACTTTTACTTCTACTTGTTGTATACACACATTAAATGACAGAGTGTTAAATACCAACACTGTAAAAAATGTTGTAAAAACTTCCACAGTATCAATATAGCATTGAGGTGTGTGTGTGTGTGTGTGTGTGTGTGTGTGTGTGTGTGTGTGTGTGTGTGTGCGCGTGTGTTGCATTACACAGGTAGTTTAGGACTGGATTTAGATTTTAAAATTGTACTGTAATGGAATACTAATGTATTTTTATGTTTTAAAAGCTATTACAGTTATGAAAATATTACATGGTTTTGATAAGGTCATAATGTAAAAATTGTTATTACATCATGTGCAGTTTTTACATTATGAGCAATTATTACATTATGAGTTGCTACTTGCTGTCACATGACAGAATTGGCCTATGCAGTGTCCGCAGTGCTCCCGTTAAAGATCCGTTTCTCTGTAGTTCAAAGGTGCATCAAAAGCAGGAGGAAAAAAGTGTCTTGAAAATCTCTGCAGCTCGACAAAAATAAGCGGGGTGTCTGTCAAATTAAGGAAGACTTTTGGAGTTTTCAACACTGATAGGAAGAAAGATAAAATAAAATACAGAAATGTTATTTCTGTGTCTGAATAAATAATAGTAGGCCTACTGTCATAAAATCGTGAATCTGTTTCAATGTCCTGATCAGAAGCGGTTCTAGGCTACATGACAAATGAAAATCACAAACATGATACTTGTAAATGAAATGATATCATAAGAGCAATATATTAATATGGAATTTTATCTCAAATAAATTAGGAAAATAAAGGTTGACTCCGAAAGCTCTAGCAGAATTTAAAAAATGTTATGTGGCAATAAGCCTCAGTTTAGCTAATGCATACCATTTAAAAAAAGGTTAAATAAACATATACAATATTTTAGGTCACAGCTGCATCTGTCTCTGAAAAAAAAGAAAGAAAATCAAAAGAAATTTGATGTTTTTGATTGGTTTGATGTTATTTAACTCTGAAACCAGAACAAATAACTCTTTGCTTTGAATGCTTTCCCGGCGGCGTCAAACCGTGACTGGCTTGACTGAATATTTCACTGTACCAGTCTTTTTATGGACCCTAACAATTTTTGAATATAGGACAAATGAGCTGCTCTGTATCCAAACCTATGCTTCATCAAATAAAGGCAGTAGACCTGTCAGACGAGCTGCTCGTCTTCTTATATTTTATATTTAATAACATGACAACTTCAATTGTCTCATACTCTGTCCATTTTACAAATATACGGCATGCAAAAGATACGAATTTGCAATATAGGCAAAATTATGTATGGAAAAGGCTCAAGGGCAGATTTTTTTTAGTAATATAGCAAAATTTAAGGGGCGGTCACACTGCACAACGAATGCGAATGCGCCGGAAACACAAGCTTGTGCGAAAGTTTCAAATTTCGCTGCGTTCTAAAGTTCAAGTTTGGTGAACTCTGACCTGCGAATTTGCATCACGTGAAGACCTGCGACCAGTAGAAAATCGATTCGTTACGGCATGACCACTTGGCTGAATTAAACTAATGATATTTTTCCAGTAAAGTCTAGTGGGTTGGTACATTTGTACATTTTGAATGTATTACAATATGTTTTATGTTGAATGTCATATCGCAACCGTTGCAGCATTCAAAGCTTAGTGTGACCGTGGCTTTATATGACCATGCATTTTTTTTCAGGATGACGGTATTATTGGTAAAAGTCTGAATGGAAACAGTTTCAAGAGACAGCAAACTTTGTGCATATTTGCATTGTCGATAACTAAACATCGCAAAAACTGGACAGAAACTTGACTAATGTTTCTGTAAAATAGACTAACGGTAAAAATGACAATAATAAAAAATGCTCTAAATTCTGACGGACTGCTGTCCTCATGAATATTAATAGGTTATAGGTGAGCTCTAGCGAATGGGATGTCTGTGTATTAGTTCCGCACACTGCTAGATGAACCTCATTCTGCAAATGACAATTTCAGTACAGCTCAGCTAGCTGTCAACGCATATCTCAGTGACATTCAAACTTATTATGGCAAAATGTTCAAAAGATATTAGAATCAACAAAAATAACTATATTTGAAAGAGTTACAAGCATCATTAATACACTTGGCACTGTGTAATTTCCTTGTGCATGGTTTAGCATGGAGAATTAGCAATATTGGTTTCCTTAACTGGCCATTTATTTGTATTGGGAAAATGCCAATTAAAGTTAGACACTTTCAATTTAGCAATGACAGCAGAATAGCAAGGATCAGAATAACAATAGCACGATCCTAGCAGTAAAAGAACCTCAGATACAATATGTAAATATGACATTTGATTCTACCTTGCTATTAGTTTCTAATATAAGGGGAAGTGTTTTCCCAGAAGCTTTGGTTTAATTCAAACACTTTGCTACAGTACATTATAATAGTGCTGTCATCTATAATGGGTTATACTGAGAATTAAGAGAATGTTTTGTATAAAAGCTCACTTGATGCTCAGTACAGACCAGTCCCTCTTGGCTAAAGCTCAGTCTTAGGGTGCGTTCACATTTGTCATGTTTGGTTCGATTAAAACAAACCCTGGTGCAATTGCTCAGTTAATGCGGTTCGTTTGAACATATGTGAACGCTGCCATCCGAACCCTGGTGCGCACCAAACAAGCGGACCGAGATCGGTCTCGGTCCACTTCCAAATGAACTCTGGTGCGGTTCAATTGATATATGAATGCAACACGGGCCAAAGACATGGAAACGAACCAAAAACAGGACGTGATGTCACAATTTGCGACGATTTGACGATGCAGAAAGATCGGTGTATCCAAAATGAGTAGAGGGCAAACGTGGAGCAACGAGGAGGTGAAGTGCCTCATCAATATTTGGTCCGACGAGCATGTTTCGAAAATGCTAGAAAAAAACGATAAAAATGCTGAAGTAATGTAAGCATACCTGGTTCTTCTCATCTTCTCACCTGTGTTGCCCATTATTCGGTACAGACCTTCATTTCTGCATACAACGGAGGAAATCCTGGTGCTGTTTTGAATGTTTTGAACATTTTATTAGCTCTTCGTGAGTTCTCAGCTGGTAAAAATATGTCATATCATATGTACACGCATAAAATGATGGCGTCTAATCCAGCACACAGTTTTGTTTTGAATGTTCGGTAAGCGAGCTCCGTCGCCAAATATACGTCATAAAAGCAACCAATCAGGTTGTGACCGTATCCCTATGCCTTTGGTTCGGGAACTTTAGGTTCGCTGTTGAAAATGCCAGTGTGAACACCAGGACTATGTTTTGTTTTTGTTTCTTGGTCCGGACCAAACGAACCAAACAAAGCGAAATACAAGTGCGAACGCACCCTTAGAGTTAGAGTTGATCGCTGACATGCTGACATTGACCCTTGACATTTATCCACTCACCTCCGCGCCCATCCTAACACCCTAACAAGGACCTGCCAAGAGTGAGGTCATGTTAGCACAGCTGTAAATTATATAAGGGCAGAACATTCAAATACATGAGGGTTCTTGGCTCAGGCCTGTCTCAGCTCATTCTTTATCGGCCAAGTTCAACATGACACATGGAGCTCACATGGGAAGTTCACATCGCTCACAGTCGCGGCACATAAATTCAGCAATGTGTCACCCTCGCTACCCTTGTTATGCAAATCCCAGGGCCGAAAGATAAGAGATTGGCCCATGAGATAATGCTAGTTCAATTTGCACTGCGCTGAAAAGACCGATGATGATGCGGTCTTGCTCTCCGCCTATCAGAGTGAAGAGCCCACTTGCAATCAGAGCAGGTTTCTTTCATGTTCAGTGCATGAAGGGCTGCGGTGAGTCTGACACATTCAAAACTGCTGAAGGAAAGAAAGCTTTATGTGAATCTAAGTTGACTTGTGTAATTTAGATGGTGAAATACTTTCTCATATCCCATGTGTGTTTAATGTGTAGAGACAGCTAAGGAACTTATTCGTAGGTTGACTTGCCAAACAGAGTAAACACTGTCAGTCCTGTGACACTTCAACATCGCTGTTTTTGTTTAAACATTTCAACGTGTCAATTTCTCACCAGTGGTGCGGGTTTGGGGTGGAACATCCTTTTTTAAAGCTATAAGAACGTCACCATTCACTGCCATTATATGGACAGGCACGAACAGGATTTTTATTTTATTTTTTTTTTAATTCTTCCTTTTGTGTTCCAAAAAGAATGGAGAGAATATGGGTAAATAAACCCTCGTTGGCATACTTCTAAAATCTAGTACTTTTTACAGAGATAATATACTTTAAAATAATATACTGAAATGAATGTTACGAAACAGTGATGAAATGGTACTCTCTTTAAGCACACTCCAATGGCCTTTAATTTTATATTATATAATGCCCAGTACAGACTAAACTATTTTAGCCCGATTTTGACACGATCTGCTTGACATATGGGTATTCACAAATGACAATGGGGGTTGGGACACAAGATTCAATCATTTCAGCTCTTGTGGAGTGTCACAGTGACGACAACTGATGCCACGTCTGCGATTCTTCACGACATCACGACAGGAAGACTAACAGGTTTTTTCGGTCGTTCACGATGAGTTCAGTCACATCTGTAAAACTGGCCAATTGGAGCACAGAGGCGCCTTTGCACATCATTTCAAACTTGCTGAAACGAAAGAGAGACAACGGCACTGGTCCTGCTAGGTGGAATTTTTACAACTGAGGGAATATTTGTGGAGTTATGGCAACAATTCTCCTGCGTTTATGATGTTTTCTCAAGGAACTTCCATTATGTACTGTATTGTACTGTTCAGTATAGCAAACATGTCAGGTCAAGCAAAAATAATGAAACCAAGCAAAGAAGTCATGACGCCACAGACAGAAAGTTGTTCTAAGTTTACCTTATCTTACCTAAGCACTCGAATGCATGAATATTTTCATAATAACATGAGCGGAGTGGAATAAAGAACGTGATCAGCATGATGGATCCTCAAAACGTTTATGGTTTGTATACATGCAATTTTTGTTTTGCTTTCCCTTTTTGAATGACGAATATTGACAAATAAATCTGCTTAAACAGACAGTTATCTCCTTCATACGCGGGTGTGTTCCCGGCTTGACATGTTTCTTGTCTATGACAAGTCAAAATTTTAGGAGTCAAAATCTTATAATCTGACACAGTGACTATCATATCATATCATGTAGTCTGAACTGGGTGGCATAAGAGCGTTTTTTTTTTTTTTTAAACTATGGTGTTTATGGTTTATAGATTTGAAGTACACAAGTAGTAACAAAACCATAAAAAACTAATCCTTTCAAATCCATAAACTTTTAAGTAAACCCTAGTAAGTAAATTCGGCACCATTAGCTAAATGAAAAAACAGAATTGTAAAAACAAAGACTCCAGTCTAGTCAGCCTATCAGATTCACTTGTGCTCAAAAGTTTATATACCACTAGCAGAATCTCCGCAAGTGTTAAGAATTTTAACAAATTAAGAGGGATAATTTATGTCATTTTCATTTAGTAGAATTGATGCCCACCAGAAGTTACAGAAAATGTTTCCCAGTAAACAAAAAAAGTACAGTTTACTCTAATCGTCCCATTCAAAAAGTTTACACCCCCCAGCTCTTAACACATTGTGTTTTTGCTTCTTGAACATCAGTGACTGTTTTCAGCTTTTGTTGTAACGTCTGTTTTGGTTTCGTTTTTATGGTGTTTCCCGTGCTCGTTTTGCCTTAGTTCCTTGTCACCATTAGTTTCCTTAGTTGTTAATTAATTTACGCACCTGTTCTGTTTTCCCTTGATTACTCTGCCTCTCAGTTCATTGTGTCGTCAATGTTTCATGAGTCTATTTCTATGTTAGTTACTCCAGTGATCACTAGCGTGTTATTATTAATAAAAGTGTTCTCGTTTGATTCCTCGTCTTCGACAAGGCGACAGGAGTCGCTCGATTGTACTCCTTGTGAAAAGATGGCTCTCAAAATCACAGTCACTGATGGAAAAGTTTCAAATAAGCTGGAAATCCAAATATCGTGCAGGACTTCTTGGGGGATTTTTCTAACGGCGGACCGTTTAACTGCTCAGGATAAACAAAAATATAAACACAGTCATGGATCATCCAGGTAATGACACACAGTATCATTCAAGGGAATGTAAACTTTTGAACTGGGTCATTTTTACAAATGCAGCTATTATTTTGTCTATATGTAGACATCTGTTATGTGAAATAGTTTATTCAGGACAGTACTAAATAAAAAATACCATGCAATTTTTTATGATTTACCCAAATCACCCTATTTCCCCTACATCACCTGTTTTTCAACTGCCAAGCTCAACCCCAAATTTAGTTAATTATTCCATCAAGTCATTCAAATCTTCAGCCAAAAAATCATTTCTCCAGATGGCCAGGCTTCTCAAGTGCTCTCTCACAATTCAACAACCTCTTTGAGCTGTATCAATATTAATTCATTCCGCTTCCTGACCTTACCAGGGACTCATTACTGGACAAGCGGGGTCAGCTTGCATTTGGCAAGTCATGTCACGGAGTCTTCGGCTTCTAATAGACTGGACACAGCTCAAGTCGTTCTATGCCATACCACTTCATTATCACTCTGCCAATGGCATTAACAGAAGTGCTCATCACATACAGAGCTGCTCTCTTCTGATTGGAATAGCATAAATGTTGCTTGATATAAAATGATGTTGATCGCTAACTTGCGTGTTGTGAGATGTAAAAAGAAAACCTGAGCTTCATCAAATACAGTTAAAGGACAATGACAATCTGTGAATGTGCTAGAAGAAAATACACACGCATGACTGTCATCCAGTAGTCTTTTTGACATGACCTAAATACCACTTAATCTAAATAGGCTGCCATGAGCAACTGCATTATTGGATGCTTTTCAGACTTTAATGGAAGTGTTGTCAAAGAAGTAACAGAATTTTTAAGCAATCTTGTCCTGAAAATGAGGGTGCCGTGTGAGGGGCTATATGAGGAGTTGATGTTAGAAGCGCTTGTGTTGCACAACTTAAGACAAGCTCTTATCTGAAGTCTCTGGACAAATCCATGGCTTTATCCACAAGAGGACCATAGTACTGAATTTGGAGCTTTTAGATGCTCTGATACTTTCAATACTTTCAGAATTTGTTTTTCCTGATGACCTTTATTTTTAGCCCTTTTGCCTATTTTATTTATTAGAACAGACATCTTCAACCATTTTTAGTCAAAGGACTGTTTGGTGGATGCAAAGATGGGACAGACAATGAAACATTTAACCTAACTTTAGTAACTTTTATTTTGGAAGTTTATATTTTGAACACTTACTTTATCAATGCGCAACAATCAATTGGATTTTTGGAAGGGTTTCTATGTATGTCACGTCACAGCTAGGAACAAGAGCTTACGAACTATACGTCCAATGAAAATGATAATCTACTGATAATTAACTTTGTAACGTTAAAAACAAGAGTTTGAATATTATTTTGAGTGACTTTAATAGCCATAATGAAAGCGACAATAAGTAAATACTTAAAGGAAGCATAAACTTTTAAATGAACATTTTAATAAACGAAGCGAAAGCGAAATTCCAAGTCAGTTGAACTTTCAGGTGAAAGGTGAAAAAATCCATGCTAACCCTTTAGATTTTTTTTTCAAGAACCATAAAGAATGGCTCTTGTTCATTAGCCCAAACAGGCCGGTAATGAGAGTCACAGGCTGAAATCGAGTAGATCACATTCTTTTTAAAGGTCATTCATGCCCTAAAATGCTGGGCTGGATGTGAACATGTTCTGCTTCAAATCTATTCGCTCTCTCCCTTCCTTTCTCTTTACAGCACTGTACTCTCCAGTGGATGTCAGATGCCTTTCAAATAGCCAATTTCTGACACAAGGCCAGCATGCCGCAGGAAGCAGCTTTCAAAGTGATGGGCCCCGGGCGCCATTGGCCTGATTCAGCCCTACTAACAGAGGCAGACAGAGAGCAGTGATGAGAGCTAATCCTCAAATTAATGATTGCTTTGTTTCAAAAGAGAGACCTCACATGACTTATATTTCCTCACATGAAGATTGTATTTGTCAAATGAATCTGTGAGAGTTAGAAGCATTGGTTTTGAGTTTTGTAAAGTCTATAGGGTATATGCCGGTTGGAAGCGGGGTGAAAATGGATTTTTTTCTTCTTCTCCTACAGAGAAATGGAGAGCAAGCCTTTACAAGGCATCTCAGATTCTTCAACTGTAAGCAAGCCCCAGTAATCTCATACGTGTCTCCTGTAAAAGAACTCAACAATGTCACACTTTAAATTCAAATTCTTCTTGATTCTCCATTATCTGTAATCTGCTATTCACATTTATTTTGTAGCTGTAATCGTTAACTATGTGCTAACAATTGTCTCACGTTTTCTTATTTTTTATAAGAACTGATACTTAACCGTTATGCGCTGTTGGATTTCTGTGTACACTCTTTATGGAGCGGGTAAAATTGACACTAATTGGATTCAATGCAATTCCTCAAAAATCACACTATGAAAAACAACAAAGATTCAGGTAGAAACTGTAAACTTTCAACATTTGTCAAATATTCAAAAAATATATATCTGAAGATATGATTTAATGAAAATGTTTTTTAACCATTTTTAAAACTGATTTGTTTTGACAAAATTTGAAAATAAACAGTACATTTTTAAATAAAATAAATATTTTTTTAAACTTTTTTTTTCTTAGAACATCATAACTTAAAAATTAAATGTAGCTTTATGATGAAAATATGTACTTTTCCTGAGTTGGCTTAGGCTCCGCGGCGAACATTGCGAACGTAACAGTAATTTTGTTTGTATATGTCAAAAAACACCAGCATGTTGAAACTTTGCATGCATGTCGTGATGAGAAATGAGAAAAAGTCACAAAATATCAAGAAAAAAAAACATAGGTTAACCAGTATTTCCAACAACTTGAAAATCTAAACGGGTCAAATTGACCCGGAACATAACACAAGGGTTAAAGAAACACAAGCTGTTCATAACATCCACAAAGTCTAATGATGGCATATTTGTGATGATGATAGTGATAGTGGTGGAGATGATGAAGATGATGATGGTGGTGGTGATTATGACAGTGATTATTATGATGACGATGATTGTGTGATTACAGTATTGATTATGATGATGATGAAAATTATGGTAACGATAATGGTGGTGGTGGTGATGATTATGATAACAATGATGTGGTGGTGATGACAATAAAAGTGATGGTGATGATAACAGTGGTGGTGATGATTTATGATGCTGAGAATGATGAAAAGTGGAGGCAATCATTATGATGATGATGGTAGAAATCATGGAATTATGGTAACAATGTTAATGTTGATGATGACAATGATAATAGTGTTAATGAAATCACTATGAGAATGATGGTGATGATGATTGCGATGATGGCAATGATGATATTGATGATGATAATCACGAAGATGACTGTACTGATTATAATTAAATAATTATGAAATTTCCGTCTATTGCCATTTTTCTTACCATTCCTTCGCCATCCCCCCTTTTTAGGTTTTAGGCAAAGCGATAAAAGGTTTTTAACTTGTCTATATAGCACCACAAACCCAGCTGGTTAACTTCTTTCCACTTTTGGCTGGTGCTCTCAAGTGGTTTGCTGACAGTAGCTTTACTGTAAGAGAGAGTTCGGAGAGGACAGCTGATACATCATCTGTCCACAGACTGCCATTTGTGTCTTTGCATAATTGATCAGCTCTTCTTTTACATCTCTCAACTGAGGCACATTCTTTACTCCCTATCCTTTCCGGCGGTTTTCTCCTCCTGATCCCAGACCTGCACTTACTGACAAAACAAAGATTTTGTGGATCCGCTATGGAGTTAAAGATATCATTAACTCTGCAGGGTTCATACAAAACTTCTTACCATAAGGGACGATAGGCACCTCTCAAAACATGCTCTATTGTTGGAGATGAGTCAGTTTGAGAATATTGCTTTATTTTTCGGGTTGCGCTTGGCTGCATTGATGCACTTGCACAATAGATGTATTTTTCATTGAAAATGAATGAATAGTGTTCTGTATGTGTAGTCCAGGAAGTGAGGCGAAGACAATCAAAGACATGGGAAAACACACACACACACATGGTAAACAAAGACAAGCACACTCACACACTGGAACGCACTTATACACTGGAACATAAGCTTTGTTCCAAAGCCTTGTGAGCTGCCTCCTGTCTACATAGACAGCTACCAGAAACTGAATCTCATGAGTGACTTATCTGGATCTACCATAAACTTTCTTGTGTCAAATGCATGTGTTCGCACACAATCAAATGGAGTATACTTTGAAAGGTTACATTTCCGCATATGCTAAACATTATTATTTTTATTTTATTTTTTTTTGGGGGGGGGGGGGGGGGGGGGGGGGGCTTAAGTAGAAAGTTAGGTTTTGGTACAGAGAAAGAAAAAAAATCTATTTACATAAAAACAGCATGTTTTGAAAGAAATTCTGCAAACACCATCAGCTATGACAATGTAACAACCTGAATCAAATTTGTTCTTGTTTTTTCCCCCCAAATCATTTCATTCTTGCCAAACGTCAGATCAATAAAGCACTAAATCCTTCTTTCAGAGACATCAAAAGCATAGCCCTTGTATGCCACAGTCTTCCAGTGAAAAACAATCGCTACAGACAATTGCAGAAAAGCGTGACCATCTCAACAGCCTCCTCAAAACATCTTAATGCTGTTCACAGATGATTGTTTGGTCTGACTAGCAAAAAGCAAGTCGCAAAGCATTGTTTTGGCTGTGACATGCAAGATCTGCCGTACAATCCCATCTCCGTTTCGCAATGCCTGATCAGAAACATTAGTGTGACATCGTATTATCTTTTTCTATATAATCAAACAAGCTTTTCTTAGTGCTATGCTATGCTAGTGGCTAAGCTTTTAGCTTGCAAAACAAAGGCTAACGGAAAATAAATAAAAGGTTGATGATTAAGGATTTGAAGCCATAAACCAGTTTTCTACCATTTCTAATCATGCACAGAATAGATTAAAAAAAATTCCCAAACAATGGACAGGCTATGCTGATGGAGTATTCAAGAGGAAATTTCAATAGGAAATATCATTAAGAACTGCCTTTAGGCATTTGGAACTTGTTGAAGACTATATATAGTTCACTGAGTAGGGCCCAACACACTCAAAAAAAAAAAAAATTAACAAAAACAGATGTTATTTTCATTAAGGATGATGCTTATACGACTGTGAAGAGAGTGTCCATGTTGTACAAACATTTGACTGAGTAATCTGTTTGTTTGCTGTCAACAATCCCTTAATCCCATCCGTTCTATATGTGTGTGAAAGCTGGATACATTAACAGAGAAAAAGAGTATGCGTGCAGAGAGAGTTCAAGAGCATCGACAGGATGCCAGATTGTCAGAGATAAACTTGGGATGAGAAAGGAAAGAATAAGAGTATGCAACTGTGGATTGTTTCCCATTTTAGAGATTATCCATAATACCAACAAAATCCGATCTGCCACATAGCATAAGTCAATTTTTAGCTGTGTCAAGTAGGGACTAAATAAATTAGATTATTTAATGTTATTTGCTTGCTGTTTTCTTTTTTTCTTTTTCCATTTCCATTTTTATTTACTTCCAGCCACTACATGGTTTAGTTTGTGTGCGTGTACATTTCGACCTATCGATCTATCTATCTATCTATCTATCTATCTATGCTTCTTGAATCTGATTGGCTGGGATATTCTACCAGTATCACCACGGGAACTGTTTCACCGTTTTTGTGATGGCAGACGAGCAAACTCACCATATTTTTATAGATAATCCTGTTATTTTGTAACAGAATGTAGTTTTGGTTTTTTTTTCATTTTCATTTTTCATCATTTAGCAGACGCTTTTATTCAAAGCGACTTACAAGGGGAGCAATTAGGGGTTAGGTGTCTTGCTCAAGGGCACTTTAGTCATGGTATCGAAGGTGGAGAGAGTGCTGCTCATTCAAAATCCCCACCTTCAATTCCTGCCGGCGTGGGAATCGAACTGGAAACCTTCAGGTTACAAGCCCGACTCCCTCACCACTAGTTTTAAGGTTTTTTTTTTTTTTTTTTTGAGAATGTAGAATGTAGTTGTTTAGACCTCAGATATGCGATTTATATATAAACATATAGTGCCTATTTTAAAATTTGTTCAGCACTCATGTACCCGCAGAGAACAGCTTTATGTTGGCCAGTCCTTTGGGAATTTTCCACAGGCTCTTATGTAGATAGTGTTTAAATATGAGGTAAAATTTATTTTGGGTATATCAAACTGACAATCTTTGGTCTTATTAATCTATTACTTGTTCCATAACTAATACATTTGGTTTAAGGGCTATATTAAGTTTCATAACTTTATATTTACATTGAAATTAAATCCTGTACTAACTAGAGCGCTGCTTTTGTACGTTTGACTGAAGTGTTAGCGTGTGTTCATTTCCTATTTTACTTCTTATACTGTCATAATAGCTATTGTTGTTATTGTAATAATACTGTTCAATAAATAATATTTTATATAAATAACAAGCCAATTTTTTTTGGTCAGTTAGTGACCACACCATGAGATGGTAGCAAAGACTGTCGTAATGAGTGAGTGAGTCAGTCAGTCGCGAAGACTTTTCTATTGAAATGAACAGAAACAAGGCAACAAGGATGTTGTTTTTACTTTAAACAACATCTTACAAGATGCAAATGACAAATACAATGACTAGTGCTGTCATGGGAAATCCTCTTAAATGTTAAAAGGACAAAATACAAAAATATTGCTTTCCTCAGCAGACATTTCACGATCACTACTTCATTACAAAGGTGAAGTCCCGTTTCGATTTTGCATGTTGTCCTTTGCACACAAATTACAATATTACTGTTGCTGGAAAATCTATATCATAAACAGACACTGTAGATTGACAGTAAACCTTTAGAACTTCTAAAGGATATAACTTGCTATCTTTATTAATTTTTTAGATGTATCTAAGACAGATAGATAGCTCCTTAGCCTGAGCTTAGCTAATGTGTCGCGTGCTTAATGTGTCGTGACGGATCGCTGCAGCTCCTCAGTTCAAGCGGCTCGTGAACCGATCATCTCTTCATACTAGTTCATTTATAGCATCAAATAAACATGAATGAACATCAGAAGGAATGTTGTTTCAAGCGTGGAAAGTCATGAGTACACACAATTTCAACTGCTTTGTCGGACAAAATGACGGATTCTGGTTATGATTGGTCAGATCGCCTGTCAATCAAACTGCCGGCGAAGGGTCTTTTAATTAGCATATCATTACATTATTTCACTTGACCACATGCCACTTCACCATTTTTCTGTCTACAGCACAATACCCCATTTCCTATTGACAAAGTAATAATATTCTACATAAAAAAAAATTCTCCACTTCATCTCCAGTGTTTATTTACTGGCTGTGGTTTACGATCTCTCACACTAATCTCCCGTTGAGATAATCACAGGCCCTTCATTTGATCTGGCCCTCCCGGGTGAGGTCTGGCCAAAGTCTCCCTTCAGCAATTTCCTGTTGTCATTGATTTTGCTGTTGTTCACCAGTACTCAAGAGACCTGATGCTCGTTTCAGCTGGCCCAAGACCAGTTTACCTGGCCTCATGCGCTGCACATACTAATGCTGCTGAGCTCCAAAGCGCTGACTGGACTTGAGCATCCAGGACAGAAAAAAGGTCTCCTGATCTTGTGCACAGGGACGTGTGCTGTTGCTAAAACTCCTCAACTCTGTGAATGGCCTGGTGGAATATGCATGAGGTAATTAGAGGAATACTAATTAATTCCTCATAAATTATTAACAAATTGCCATCACAGATGCTAACATCTGTTTGGCTTTGGGTTTACAGGAAGGCCTATATGTTGAGTGGTACCACACTGCATTCTAGTGGTTGGTGATGGCATTACATCACATCCATTAATTGAATCATCTGGGTTAAATGCAAGTTAAGCTCTATTAACATCATCTAAGACAGGCTGTTGATTACTTATATTATTAATCATTTCTCCGACTGTACAGTAAACAAAATGACAGAACAAACTGGAGGTAAATTATATAACACTTTCCCCCACACAATTGTCAAAGCAGCAAAAGCCTAACAATACTGATTATTGAAACAAAAAATATAGTCTATGTAGTCATCTATATTGATGACCATATTGTATGTATGGAGACTCTTTGAGATCAGAAGGGGTAAGTGTGCATCACAGAGGAACTATTGAAAGGCCAGCTTGAAGAATGGTGTTTAGGTTAAACGGGCACAAATCAATGGAGGGCAATCGATGGGGGGGGGGTCAGATTGGATGGACTTTGCATTACACACAAAGATGTAGCTCTCGAGTGTATGTACACTAGAGGATAGACTAGACAATGGCTATTGACGGCAAGGTTACCATCTAGCAAAACAAGGCTCTGTAATCACAAAGATATTTCAGCAGTTATTAGATATTACTGTATACTATACTGTATCTTACTCGAGGCTTTTGCCTTGTAATTTACATATAAAGGTGTTTTTTGGCCATGAGTGTAGACTAAAGATGGAACTGGATTATTTTGACTGTTGCGATTCCAAATCGGACTTATGACCTGTAACTCTGCCTGAGTATCGGGCAAGTGTTCACTGTTGGCCAGAGGAGAACTGGCCCCCCGACTTAGGCCTGGTTTCTCCCAAGGTTTTTTTCCTCCATTTTGTTGGAGTTTTGGTTCCTTGCCGCTGTTTCCTTTGGCTTGCTTAAGTTGGGGACACTTTCTTGATATTCAGCAGTGTTTTTGATATGCCTGCATTTGGCGCTGTTGTATGCGAACTGACCTGAGCCGGAAGATTGTCCATCACTGTTTTCTCCAGTGCTGATATACATAAATTAAGTGGACTAATAACTACGTCACAACTTACTTAACTTAACTTAACTATTGATATTTGCAACAGAATGAATCAATAATATATAGATTAAGATGGACAATGACACCATTTTCTTTGGAGCCGCTGTGCAGCCAAAATGTATTTGTCAATTATTAATGTAAAGCTGCTTTGCCACAATTTTCATTGTAAAAAGCGCTATATAAGTAAAGGTGACTAGAAAGGAAAACAAATAGTTTGCCTACAATGTACTCGACGACATGTTGCTCAAAAGCTGTGTGACTTTTTCATCCATGAAACTCAAGGGTGTGGGAGAGGGCGGTGATTAGAAGCTCCAAAAAGCAAATCAAGTATCATAACAGCAATCCATTTCCTTCTCTTGTGTTACACCAACTATTTAAAAGTCATTTGATTGATTTATGTGGAGAAATGCCAAAAAAAAAAAAAAATTGTCAGGCACTCAAAATTATGCGATCATGTGTTTGAATATGGTGTGTATACTCAAAACAGATTGTTTACATAAGCACAACGCTTAAAGGTAGGTCGACACCATATATGGAAAACAAGGCGGAGCAGAAGTAGAAAAACGATAAGAAACCTCATTGGTTCATGGTATATTGTCATTTGAATCTAATTT
Organism: Opsariichthys bidens; assembly: GCA_037194245.1. NCBI lineage: Eukaryota > Metazoa > Chordata > Actinopteri > Cypriniformes > Xenocyprididae > Opsariichthys > Opsariichthys bidens. The sequence continues at coordinate 9,159,544 of CM074284.1, read as the reverse complement.
TTTTTTTCAAGAGAAAGTTCAGCGAAAAATCTGTAACATTTTCACCCACTTTTCTGATGTACAGTGTTTAATTTTTTTTAAAAAGTGAAGGATATTTGAGAAGTCTTCGTGTACATTTCCTCTGCTTCCCCACTAGGCTGCTTGCCCCACAGTGTTAACCTAAGTGTGCGTCACACTAAATGAAAATTGATGCCATAACATTTTGATTGACCCCGAATGGCTGACTGCAGTATAGGTCATAAACCCAGCCCTTTCCATTTGATTGAAGGGGATACCACCCAAGTAAAATGAGATTTTTTTTTTAATTTTATTTTTTTCTGAAGATGTTTTTTTTGTCATTTTAGGCAGTTCTTATCACGCAGACATGTATATATATGTATATATGTGTGTATATATGTATATATATGTATATGTGTGTATATATATATGTGTATATATATATGTATATATATATATATATATATATATATATATGTATATGTGTGTGTATCTGTATATATATATATATATATATATTATATATATATATATATATATATGTGTGTATCTGTATATATGTATGTGTGTGTGTGTGTGTGTGTATGTATATGTATGGGATTATACAGACACTTCATCTACGATTAGCTATAAATCCTGAGTAGAACTTCTCACAAGTGTTGTTCCTGTGCAAGAGTGAGCCAGTTGCTGAGCAACAGCTTTCCTCAGTATCTGGGAGATAAAAGACATAGACTGATAATTAAACCAATCACAAGGATATGTTTTCTTAATGAAGTGTTTAATGTCAGCAATTTTAATGAAATTCTGGCATATGACTTGAGCAAAAGCATTGGATTATCTTTACTTACTAGACTTTACCAGACATATGATGTTCTCTGAGATGGGACTGTCCAATTGGCTCACAAATAAGTGGAAGGAAACACATACTGTTATTATAGACAACGGGTACCCAAACACATTCCTGGAGGGGCTGTGTATGGGAACCCCTGCTGTAGACAATCTCAGTTAACGCCTGGAATGTTTGCAACTCCAACCTCTGAAAAATAAACTATTAATAATCTTAAAGAACTCATATAATTGATTTTTGTGTCATTTCCTTTGACCTTTTAAATTTAAACTTTCATAACTCAAAAGTTCCTCCAGTGCACTATTACATTGCAAAAAAGTCTTGCTCTGGTGTAAGACAGATGAAGATATTAACATATGACCACCAACATTTACATTTCAGCAACATTCTGTGTTCATTAACTTGACAACTAACAATTATAACATAAACTTTCCAATTAACAGTCAAAGACAATAATATTACTAACTGGTACAGAAACTAACAGTGACGGTATAACTAACCAATGGATTCGAGAAATGAGGCTGTTAATTAATTTATTCCTTTTTTACCATTTGTTGGGGAAAGTTACTTTTAAAAGGAATGCATTATAACTTCACGTTACTTCGCAAAAAAGTAAGTAATTGTGTTACTTTTTAATGAAAGCATTACGGTGCGTTACTTTTTCTCACCTGTGCCAGGCTTGCTTATTTGTTTTTTAAAAACAAAAAAGTTATATTTTTGGCAAATGTAAAGGTCCTTTCACATTAAAAGTGAAATGAATAAGCCTCAGGCCGAAGGAAATGCAAATTCATATGTTGTTAGAAAAGTATTCTGATTACATAGCTACTTGTAATGCGTTACATCCATCGCTGTTTTTAACAAGGTGCTGAACTTTATGAACCAACAGTGTATTGTAGACTTTGTAAAAAGGCTGTTTTTTAAAGATGGAGCAAGTTGGACCCTATTGGGGGGAAAAAAATGCATTACTTTTATGATACTTGACATTATTTAAATAAAGAGCTGTTTAATTTTGTGATCAGAGAGAAATGTAAAACTTTACTCTTTTTTTATTATTATTGTTTTATACCACGTAACATATCAAAGCAATTATGAAAAAGAGTCATTATCATGATCCTGATTATGAATCATGAGTTACATATATCTTATTGTCACATTCTTACTTTATCATCAAACAGTTCAGTAACCGCAGTGAACAGTCACACTGCATATAAATAAAGGTTACTCTGGATCTTCAGTCTTTGCAATTTGCATTTATGACAGCCACTAGATGCTGCAGCTGCCTCACATTTGCAAACTGTTATATATATATGCAACTGTTGTATCTTGAGTCATATAAATGGTCTGATTAGAGAATGCATAAAAAAAGTCAGCTTTTTCAGTTCAAACATCTGGCAATCGCATGTGTTTGCATGTGTTCAGTAACAAATAAGTGATTGTATATTCTCTTATCGTGAATAGGCTCATTGATCTAATGAATAATTCAATGCTTCAATCACAAGAGATTCAGATTGCTGGTGCAGCCCTATAAGCACTATTTAAACCTGATAACAACACAAAAATGTCTGTATTGTAGCATAATGCTAATGTTTTATTCATAAATAATACGTTTTACAATTCTGAGGACATTTCTGACCCATGTAATGATTCTATTTTCTCAAAAATCATGTCCCATTTGCATTTCATCAAATGGACAGAAATGGCAAAGTGCTTTGTGAAAGCTAAAGGTGCGGAATCAGAAAGAATGAATCGATCAATGTGAAAAATGTCTTTGGTTGTTGGCTCAGGTGATGTACCTATACCCGAAAACTTAATTTAACTCAATGATGTCTCTGTTCTCTTACTGAAAATACCTTCAGTCTAATATAGCTAACATCAAATGGCACACTAGAGGGCAAAAGAGATCCTTTTAATGAGGAAAGCAACGACCTCTGTTCCTTAAAGGGATGGCTTGTCGAATAATAATAATAATAATAATAATAATAAACCTGTATGACTTTCTTTCTTCTGTGGAACACAAAATGAGACATTTTGAATAATGTTTGTGTCACTATTTTAAGGATTAGATGCATGAATCTACTGTATGAATTGATCAAATGAAACTCAGTTTTGTCTTGCATTACTTTGCAGTGTTGATAAGTTCTAATCTTTAGGCACAAGAACTATGTTCATTTTTGTTCCTGATGTATACATGTGAAAATAGTATAAAAGTGACACAGTTTTATCTTGTGTTCAGGCCACAGAGGATGTGGTAAATGAACGTTTCAGATGCTGATAACCACCACAGAGTGTCAGGAAACAGAACAGCGCATTCCATGGAAGAGAAGAACATTTGAGTTGTGAGAGTTCCAGAGTTCATGTGAGATTCTTCTTGATCTTGTAATAATATATATTTATTTGTTCTATTATATACTGTGTGGGAAAAAAAAAAAAAAAAAAAATTGCAGTGTCTTTGTATGCTCAGTGATGTGGTATTTGGTCATAGTTTTTGTCATCACAGGTAAGCAGAAATTCAATATTTATTTATATGAAGCATTTGATTTATTTTTTAAATATAATATGCATTCTTTTAGTAGATGGAACCTATGGCTGTGTGATGACAAGTCCAGACCAGAAGGTTAATGATGGTACAGATGTATATTTGTCGTGTAATTTCTTGCATTGTCCTGGACATCCGGATGTCATGTCTCTTAGTGTGGAGTGGGAATTCCAGGTAGGCTTATTTTTGGGGATTCATGCCAGCACAAATATACTTTACACATTTATGCAATGAATACTTATTTATTTGTGACTTTAAAAACCTAAATTCATGCTTTAGTATTTTTTTAACACACAATATCTCTCAGACAAAAATAATCCTGTACCACATCAGCAATCAAACTGTATCAACACTTCCTGGTGTAATCTTTCGCGGAGATGTCAAAATGGGGAGTTTTGATATATACCTTCCATCCGTGAGCCATGAGAACAACGGAACTTACTTGTGTAGATTGCGTCTCAGTGGCAAGTTCTTCAAGAATCATACACACCTTATTGTCCAATCAGGTAACAGACCTTTGTTTGTTTGTTTTTCATAATTGAATTGTTTATTTGGCTCACTTGCGAAGAAACTGACCATTCGCGAAGATGCGTCCCCTTTAGTTACTGTCGCTATGTCCACTCTCACGCCACACATCATGTTCTTGCGCAGTTAAAAATACATTGCGGAGCAAAGAGGACACGCGTCGACAAACAAGACAGAGCAGTTTGATATGGGGTCTCAAATTTCACATTTTGCCATTTTTTAAAGAAATTTAAACAATAAATAATAAGGAGTGTTGTTTCAACTGCTGAAAGGCATCAGTATGCACCATTTTTCAAGTTCAATCGACATTAATCTACTAACTCCCCTGGTTGCTTTGTCGGACAAAATGGCGGATTCTGCATTAAGATTGGTTAGATCACCTGTCAATCAAACTCCCGGCAAAGGGTCAGTTATGTTCATGCAACCGAAACAGGACAAAGTGAGCAAATAGTTGTTGTTTTTTTTTGTTGTTGTTGTTTTTTTTTTTCCTGAATATGCTGTTTACATGAACACATACCATTTAAAAGTTTGGAGTTTACTTTAAGTCCACATTAAATTGATCAAAAGTAACATTTAAATAATTCTATTTTAATTTAAATAAATGCTGTTCTTTTGAACTTTCTATTCATCAGAGAATCCTGAATAAAACTCAACATAATTTCCACAAAAAAATATTAAACAGCACAACTGTTTTCAACAACAACGGCTGCTGAATATGTAGATTTGCCATCACAGGAATCAATTATTTTTTTAAATGTATTCAAATAGAACATAGTTATTTTAAATTTGTCATAATATTAAACAGTTTTATGTCACTTTTTATCAAATAAATGGCTTTATTTTCAAAAACATAAAAAAAAATCTTACCATACTTGTGTTCAAAATATTCCAGACCAAATGCAACAAAATATAATCAATCTGTGACAGTGTACCGAAATGGTTATAAACACCTCAATGTTTCATAACATTCAAACATTCTTTAAGTGGATTAGTTTCTATCAAAGCTCCAAAATCAGTTCTTCTCATGTTTATTTTCTTCAGCACTGACCAGGAGAAACAGTCCAGGTGTGACTCATCCACAAGCTCATCCTCCCTGGTGGCTGTCCCTGGTGTCAGTGGCTGGGTTTGTGTTACTAATTGGTAGTGTGTTTTTTGGAACGAGGGCTTGTAGACCAATCCAGAAAGGTGATGACTCAAAGTAAGTTATTGTCAGTCCACAATGAGATATAGCAGCTTGTAAAACACTTTTTTTCTGCTCGACTTCATGTTGTGATTTATATTCTATAGGCAAAATATGGAAGCGGTTAAAACCAGAACTGGCTCTGAAGACATGGGACTCACATTCAAGGTAACACGCTATCTTTGTAACTTCTGTATTTCTGCTTTCATTTCCTCTTTGCTTTTTCCATTCAGTAAAGTAAATTAATAAATACAATTTTCATAGATTCCATGTTGTGTTTATTCTGTTTAAATGAACACAACAGTGGTTGAGGTTGAATCTTTCTTGGGTTATTGCATGGGTTTTGAAGCTGATTTTAAGACAATGTCCCTTTTAAGGGGACACATCATGAAAAACTGACCTTTTCCATGTTTAAGTGATGTCTCCGGAGCATCTACCAACCCAGAAAACATGGAAAAGGACAACCCAGTAACTTTGTTTGGCCCACACCAACTTTTTAGAGTGCAGCCGGACTGGTTTCCTCTGTAAAGAAGATGAAATGTCAGGGTTATTTTCAGTTAACAAAGTACACTCTGTTTCTTTTGTCTGTTGAGCTGCCGCGGCCTTTGCAGTTATGTCTGCCGTCTGCCCTGGCGTTTCCTGTTGACAAAAAATCCTTGTTATGGATCTTAAGCAAAAAAAAATGGCATCCAAAAGACCAGCTAACAGAGGAGCATGTAATATTGGTCGGCCATCTGACTTTGTAAATTTTCTGTGTTTCCACAATGCTCTAAAGTCATGTGAGACTCGTCAAATGCATAAAGTAAATCTGTATAAATCATGACACATTCGTCCTTCATGAGTTTGTACGATTCAGTTAAAGCCACAAGTTCTGCTACTTGGGTTGAGTAATTTGACAGCAACGAGCCAGAAGTCACAACTTCAAATTCGGTTGTCACAGGATAACCGACCTTGTTCTGGTCTGTTTGTGGGTCTCTGAAAGCTGAGCCATCCACAAAGAGGAAATCTGCACAGTTTTCAATCGGTGTATTCGAAAGATCAGGTCGTGGCGTACAGATCTGTTCGAGCGCAGTCAGACCACAATGATGCTCCTCGCTGTCCTCCTCCATCGGAAGGAGGGTGGCGTGATTTCAGGTTGTGCAACGTTTAACAGTAATATTCGACATATCAAGCAAAATAGTGTGGTATCGTAACCAAAGAGCCGTCAATAAATACTGTTTTCTGTTCTTGCAAAATCATGGACACTGCATGCGGGACCATCAATGTCAGGTCAGCGTACTCTACAAATTCTCTAGACGCCATCACGGGCTGCTCAGCAGACGCCACCGCCCTCAGACGGCTGCTGCTTCTGGGTCTAGTTTGCTTGAAAAATAGGCCACAGATCGCAGTCTATCCCCATGATTCTGCAACAAAACAGAAGTCATAACCCCATTTTTCTCGTCCACCTGAACAAAAGGCTTTTTTGGTAATGGTAGGCCCAGTGTTGGGGCCAAGGACAGTTGACTTTCATGTTAACAAATGCCTCCCCTTGTCCACTCAATCTTATCACATGACTTCAACCCCTTCCCCACTGTTAGTGCTCTCAGAGGCTGTTCAAGGATCGCATAATTGGAAAGAAATGTTGGACACTATGAGCACATTCCCAAAAATGATAACAACTGTTTCTTTGTTATTGGTTTTGGTAAATCTTTTCTGGCCTGCACCCTTTTGTCAGACAGGGACTTGTTGTTGGGGGTTATTACATGAACCAAGAATGGAGTTTGTTATTTTACAAACTGCAGTTTTGACTAGCTGACCTTGTGGCCCTCCTGAGCCAGATGCTTCAGGAGAGTCACGGTGTCAGACACACACGTGGATTCATCTCGAGCACAAATCAACAAGTCATCAACATAGCGAAGCAAAGCCGTACCAGCTATCAGGGACAACTTCTTCGAAGTGCCTCATCGTATATGGTGGGGGATTCACAAAACCCCTGACACAATCATGTAAATGTGTAACTTTTCCCATTAAAATTGAATGCAAACCAGAATTCACTGTTTTTATCCATTGGCACGTTATCAAAGGCTTTGGCCAAATCTACCACTGAATGAAATGTTGCATCTTGTGGAATTTGTGACCAGGTTGTGTATGGATTTGGGAAAGAAGGAGCCCTTTGACAGAGAGCTGCATTTACTGCTCGTAGGTCTTGGACAAAGTGCCACGCTGTAGGCTGGCCCTCATATCTTTTTAACAGGAAAGATTGGGGTGCGCACAGGAGAGTCATCGAATGGCCGTATTACACCGTTCTTTAATAATGACTCAAACACTGGTGTGATACGCAGTATTGCCTCTGCTTTTAGAGGATACTGCTGTTGACACAGTTTGTATTCAGATTTTGGAGTGATTACAACCAGTTCACTTCCTTTGGTCAAGCCCACATCATATTTGTGTTTAGCCCATAATTCAGAAGACGCCTCTGCTAAAGCAGGGTGTATATCTGAACCGAAAACGTTTGCAAGCAATGATTTTCCACCTCAATTTCATGCCTGCACTCTGACATAAATGCCCCTAACTTCTCACTGTACTTCACATCAGCACTTATCTCATCCCAGTCTGTTGTTTCAACACATTTTTTTCCCAAACTGCCCCACTTCAGCCCACGACTGATTCTCGGCCTTGGAAACAGAGAAGTGAGGTACAGACTCTCCCGCTACCAGATAAACAGAAAACTATTTTTCTGTCATTTTCTACATTTTCTGTCCAATACATCTGATCACACCTCAGAGTCTCTCCATTTTCTCCCCCAAACTAGTCACTTTTATTTTTTTATAGTTGATCTCATTCCATTACGACATGTGATGTGCAATGCAAATTGTCAGGCAGAATAATTTCTGTGTTAAATGGTTTAGTTCAATGCTTAGCCAATTCACACATCATCTGAGCCCAGTCACCATTCATTATGAGCCATTCATATGCCCACTGTGGCTCTACTTGCAGACAGCACATTTGTTCTTCCTCTCTCACACTGACAGCAGAGGTGTCTGCAACAAGTGTTAAATTCCATTTACACATCAAATCTCAAACCATATGGGGTGTAGGGCATGTCAGTGAATAAATTAATGCATGTTTCAGCACTCTGCCCTTTTCCGTCTTGCAATTTAGGGGTACCGTAAATCTTTCAGTAATTTGATGCCCTGATGCAGAGATAGACTCATTTGTATGCTTGGCATGACAAGTCACATGGTCATGAAGAGGACCTCGTTGCCTCAGAATCTACTAAAAATTGAACTTTTGCTCCCTCCACTAGCATGGGGTATCTTGGCATGGTTAAAAATCCTTTACATTCATACATCGCTAAACATTTATCAGAAACATCACTATTTAAATAAAACACACAAAGAAATGCAACCTTTTTCTTCATTGCAGAGAGCAGTATGTACATCAGTGTATGTGTGTGAGGTTAAAAAATGTTCACTTCACTTTGTTGAAGCTGCTGCTGCCCAGCCCAGTACCCCTCTCTGTTCTCATCACTTCAGTCCATTTTCTGATTTCGCTGGTTTTCTGGAAACTCCCTGGCTCAATGACCATCTTTCTTGCACAATCTTCACTTGGTGCATTCTTTGACCACATGATCATCAGCTCCACAGACCCACAAGAACCTCTGGTCACACCCACACAGTTTTCCCACAATTTTTCCCCAAAATTTCTAAACCGTGCTTTGTCTCGACCCAAGTGATCTCAAGCCTCTCTCAAAGCTTTCTTAATCACGCTGCATTACCACAGAGTCAGACCCCAGCACTATGGTTTATCCTCCTTTTTGCCCAATTTCAATTTCAAAACTTTAATTTTCTATAAAATTTTGATTTGTCTCTTACCAGAGAGATGTAGGTTCGTTTATTGATTCCAGTGGTGTCCCCTCCGGGCCCTGGCGGTCAGTCCCTCGTCCCTCAATCTGTTAGGGGTATAGGGCTGTGACTCTTAGTCTAGGATGATCAGTCACCGTCCGCTCACGAGTCCACAAGGCACATCCAAGGAATCCCACCTTCTGACACCAAATTATAGTGGAAAAAAAACAAAAACGACTCACACTACATAAGAGACAAAATCGGTTTTGTCTTTCTTTTATTTTATATCTCAAATGATTTTATTTCTCGTTAGAAAGGTCAGACAGTTATACAGAAACACAAGTTGCTGCAGAGTGCGACAAAGAAGGGAGGCTTCCTCCCCTTATATATCTTTTCCCCAGCCTTCAAGGTTATATCTCTTAACAACCATAATTTTCCACATATGGCAAAGGAAAGGAACAAAAACACAGTTCCCTGTGACCTAAGCCCTTCACCCTTACCTCATTCTAACTCTAAAGAATGTTTAGATACACCAAGCAAATAATCATAAACATATGAATAAGATCATAGAGAAACCCAATGTTAACTACAATTTTATTTTTTTCTTCCATGAGGATCTTATTATAATATTACCACCCCTTAATCTGCACATTTCCACCTACGCACCATTTTGTTCTTGCAAGCACATGACAAAGACATGGCAAAGCCATTGGCTGCACAGACGAGGACAAAACAATATTTAGAGTCTTGATAGCTTGGATAGCCTGCAAGTTGAGCCTGGCAAGGTCGATTGTAAAAACGGAGCGTTTCTGTCTGAGCGATATTTTCGAAAAAATATTAGACCATTCACATCATTTGATAGCAATCGCTAGCCTGGTGTGTATGGCTCTGTTTGGCAAACAGGCACGATATGTATAGTGGGTGTCCATACTGGTTTTACACAAAAGATTAACATGACGGCACATGCTAGTCGATGAGTTGAATCAACTCCACAAATTTATCCACTAACCATTCAGAAATATCCAGATGCATTATAAAAGTTCTTTCTGAGTCTCTCCATCAGTGTCCGACTCCGGTTTGAACAATGTAAGGCTGAACACCATTACTGGCAATCACCATTTTGGCTGCGTGAGATTCTCCAGCTTTGTTGTTGTCGAGCAACCGATGCGTGAGCTGTTAAAGCTCCACCCTCTTCTGGAAAGCGGGCTGGGAGCAGCAACTCATTTGAACAAAATAGTGGCAAATTTGACAAGGTATAATAAATTACATATGGAGTATTTTTAGCTGAAACTTCACAGACACTTTCTGGGGACACCAGAGACTTATATTACATGCTGTGAAAAGGGGCATGTAACAAAGTTCGTAAATATGGGAAGAAGGAGGCGGGAACCGGCGAACAATCAACAACTTTAATATTCAAATAAACCAACAATATAAACGAAAGTATAAGGGCGGCAGTTCCTCACGGCGACTGCCGCCCACACAAACCAAATAAAACACAACATAAAATCCAGGCCTGGTCCTCTCTCGTCCTCCACTGTCGTCGCTCCTCCTTTATGCTTCCGGAGCTCCTCCGTGGGGATTCGAGACCGGTGCGCCGAGCACCTGACGCTCGTTAACTCTCGCGTCACCGGCCTCGCGCCGTTCCCTCACGGCTCTCGCCCGCCGTGCTCGTCACATACCCCCATCGCCCCTCGCAGGCCGGGGGGTACCCACGAGGCTGCGCCTACTCCCCCCCGGGGCCAGTCCGTGGCCGCAGCGCATGGGGGTACGGACAGACGAGACGAGAGAAAAGGAGACGGAAGCACAAGGAGCGACAAGGACGAGAGAGTGGAGAGAGGAAAACAAAGCAAAAAAAAAAAAAATTCCTGGTCCGGCTCCCAGACACACTGCCGCTCGGTCCTCAGCCCGCCGAGAGGCTCTTCCTCGCGGTGCCATGCGATGGCACTGGACGCTCGGTGGACGGCCCGATCCTCCTCCGCCCCCTGGCGGCCGGCGATGACTCCTCCTCATGAGGGCAGCCGGCAGCGAGCCCGCCGTTCCCTGCTCCTCCCCGCTCCGGCGGCAGGCAGCGGCCTCGGCCCACGGCGGACGACGGCTCCTCCCCGTTGCGGCGGCAGGCAGCAGGCTTCGGCCCCCCGGCGAACGGCGGCTCCTCCGCTCCCTCTTGGACGGCCGCCACCCCACCTCGTCCCAGGGGCGCGGCAGCGAGCTCTCCGTCCCACCCGTTGCTCAGACGCTCCAGTACCACCGCTTCGGGCAGCCACTCGCGGTCTTCACTCCCGCGCTGCCCGATCTCCGCAGCACCGCGATCCCCCTCAGCAGCGAGGGCTCTTCGACAGCATGTCCCTCCTTCCTCCCGGGTTTCGGCACCAGTGTAACAAAGTTCGTAAATATGGGAAGAAGGAGGCGGGAACCGGCGAACAATCAACAACTTTAATATTCAAATAAACCAACAATATAAACGAAAGTATAAGGGCGGCAGTTCCTCACGGCGACTGCCGCCCACACAAACCAAATAAAACACAACATAAAATCCAGGCCTGGTCCTCTCTCGTCCTCCACTGTCGTCGCTCCTCCTTTATGCTTCCGGAGCTCCTCCGTGGGGATTCGAGACCGGTGCGCCGAGCACCTGACGCTCGTTAACTCTCGCGTCACCGGCCTCGCGCCGTTCCCTCACGGCTCTCGCCCGCCGTGCTCGTCACAGGGCATAATAAATCCCCTTTAAATGGATAGTTCACTCTAAAATGAAAAATATATAATAAATTATTCACCCTGGTGTTCATTTTTTTGGACCACAGAAGGAGAATTTTTAAAAAATGAAAATTTAAGGTGAATATATCCATTGTGTTCGTCGTAAGAAGCTCTCATGTTCACATTTGTCAACTCTCATTCTGACTGTCATCAGACAAGTGGAGTTCCAGTACAGAGATAGTATAGAGAGTTGTATTTCTTTCATCTTGATTTCGCACAACTTGTGTACTTTTTCTGGGCGAGACGCTGTGAACTGCAGCACTAACATAGTCACACGAACGCACACATTGTGTAGTCATGTACAGAAGACCAATGGCAAAGGTCAGGATTTTCATTAAATAATACATTAAATTTCATATCGTCTTTTATTTAGAAGGCGGGACTTATTCCGCCATATTGCACATTGCACTTTCTTCGGTTCATAGGCAATGAGTGCACCGTCTTTGTATATCTAGAGTGTTTGTTTAAGCTTGTTTTGTGCCTCAGGTGGGATTCAGCTCTATACCTGTTCTGGCAGATGTGAGCAGTCCTCCCAACAGTCCAGACAACATCTATGTTACCATGGTGAGCAAGAAATTAAATAAATGAAATCACATGTGAATATGAGTTATGCTAAGAAAATTACTTGTTATACTGTACTGTTTATTCATTATTACCATATTAATTTAATGTAAATACGAAGACATTTTTCAAAGAACTTTTTTTCTGCCTAATTTAGGTGATGTAGTAGATGTATGCTACGTCTTGTTAACAAATTTTGTCAAACGTGAAAAATCTAATTATGACTGTTAAGTTAGCGTGGAACTTGCCTGCTTTGTGAAAAAGAAGTGTGATTACTGAGTGTGCACTTGTAGTGTACTTTAAATCTTGAAAGTATTAAAAAAAAAAACCTATAGGCTACTTTATTAGTATTAACAATATTAAAGCCCAGTTAAGTTTACTTAAAGAGAGTATTTGTTCATGAATGTTTAACACACTTAAGTACACTTTTAAAAATTGCAAAAGTTAATTTAAAAGTTAATTTTAAATCAGTATGTTTAATAACTATTTTGCCGCGCTTAATGTGCTGACCGACACACTAAAGCACATGTTAAGTACTTGATTATAAGAATGTTGTTTACTTTACATTTTAGGTTTGTATATTTTAAATGTACTATATTGCAACTTCATCATTACAAATATATTTAAATGCATGACATGCGTCAATAGAGATTATGGTAGCACTTTATTTTACTGTCCTGTTCCCTAAGCTGGACAATGACACCATTTTCTTATTAATGTAAAGCTGCTTTGCCACAATTTGCATTGTAAAAAGTGCTATATAAATAAAGATGACTTGACTTGACTATGTACATACTATGTACGTGTTACAGAAATTATAATAACTGGGTAATAACTAGGTACTAACGCTGAACCTACACCTAAACCTAACCTTAACCCTGTTGTTACCATAAATTACTCGGTATTTTAATAGGCAAGTACACTGTAAGTACATGTAAGTACACACACGGTAAAAGTGCAACCGAAATTACTATTAAAGTATATCTTAGTATATTTAAAAGGGTTAGTTCACCCAAAAAAATTACTCACTCTCATGTCGTTGTAAGACTTTCATTCATCTTTGAAACACAAATGAATATATCTTTATAATGAAATCTGAGAGCAACAATTGACACTTAAAAAGATTCATAAAGACTTCGGAAAACTAACCAATATGGATTGAGTAATTTAGTCCAAATGTTCTGAAGAGACACGATCACTTTATATGACGAACCAGTTGAATTCAGGCTTTTATTCACTTATAAACATTCATGCGAGAACCAATGAGGTTACTTCTCGACTTATGCGGTACGTTAGAGCTTCCAGAAGAGGTTTGTTCCTGAGTGATAAGCGGGTTTGGTTGAGCTTCTGTTTATGCTCACTGATCAATGTTTATATGAGAATAAGAAACTAAATTAAATCTGTTCATCATATAAAATGATCAAATCTTTTCAAGAAATATGGACTAAACCACTCAATTCATCTCTTGATGAACTTTTTGGAGCGTCAAAGTGTCAATTGCGTGGACTGTCTCTCAGATTTCATCAAAAACATCTTCATTTGTTTTCCGAAGATGAACGAAAGTCATCATTTCATATGTAAACTGGATATTACAAATGTTTATGTGCAGTGATAATGTATTGACAGGATGTAAAATGGTTTTTGTTTGTGTGCATTCTCTATTGCTGAAGAAGCACGGTTTCCCATTCACACCAGATGCTCCTGCCACCGCTGGACGCAACAGATGTCTTCCCTCTGATTGGCAGCCAGAGGACGAGACACCTGTATATGCCCGATGCCACTAAGATATATGAAATCAGGTCATGTCACTTAGTGCAAAACTCATGAAACCACAAAAGACACATAGTAAAATGTGCTTGAGGCATTAGTCTCCATCATTCTGTTTTAGGTAAAGGTATACTATGTTGCAACAAAACTGCATGCATTTTTGGAAGAACATTGTTTTGGTTGTTTCGGCTCTTCATGACTGTACTAATGAATATGTTATCCTACTGCTCAAAACATTCACTACTAGGCTTCAAGGGGTCACTGATTGTGATTTCACTTTTTAACCTAAGTAAAATGTTGCTGTTTGAGCATAAACAACATCTGCAAAGTTACAATGCTCAAAGTTCATTCCATTTTAAGGACTCCAACAAATGCCTGGTAGGGACTATAATGAGCTTCTTCCCAGGTTGTTGACATCACAAACCCCAAAATTTACATATACCCCATCCCGAGAGCATGCAACAATGGGGGCGAGGCCTTGTTGGGCTGCTTCAGAGAAGAGGAAGAGTTGTTAGAGTGTTGTTACTATGCCATCATTTTACGCTGGATTACATCACAAACGAGGGTCAATTCAACTCTGGATTTGCACAAAAGATTAACACGACGCCACATGCTAGTCGATGAGTTGCATCAACTCCATAGCAACTACATAAATTTATCCACTAACCATTCAGAAATGTCCAGATGCATTTAAAAAGTTTTTAACTTCTCTATAGTCTCTCCATCAGTGTCAACTCCGGTTTGACAATCGGTTTGACCGCTACTGACAATTGTCATTTTGGCTGCGTGAGATTCTCCAGCTTTGTTGTTGTTGAGCAACTAAATGCGAGCTGTTAAAGCTCCACCCTCTTCTGGAAAGGGGGCTGGGAGCAGCAGGTCATTTGCATTTAATGGGAAAGACCCAAAAAGGGTGTGATTTTGCTCACACCCAAAAATAAAAAGTAAATTTGACAAGTTTAAATAATATGTGCAGTACTTTGAGCTGAAACTTCACAAACACATTGTGTGTACACCAGAGACTTATATTATATCCTGTAAAAGGGGGGTTATAGGTCCCCTTTAAGAGATTTAACCAGTTTAGAGGGAAAGACTCTCAAGATGACTGCTGAAAATGTTACTGTAGCTTTACCCATTAATAGACACGGTGTTTCCTCGAAAATAAATTCCAGCACAGCGACAACAACCATAATGAATTGACACTTCACATAATGATCTTAATAGTGAACTCAGATAGAGAGCTATGGCAATATATCTGTTCAATAAAATACCTTACTCACCTGTCGAGTAATAAAAACACCATCTCAGTTTTACATCATTTCAAATTATTCCTTGGAGGTTGGAGATTTATTGCTCAACCTTTCTCGACTAATGCCACTCAAAATACACATGTCGTGGAGCATCTTTTCTCTATTTACGTTTACAGATACGAGACGGGTGATTAATGTACGCCGTTTTCTGCGAAAACCATCCCATCAGGTCTAAAATATAAACAGGCTTACCATAGTGAATCGGGGTAAGACAAAAACACGTTTCGAAAGAAGGATTGATGATGTATTGACTCATTTTAATTTTGTTAAATTTGAACATAATAAAGTTAGGCTACATAGTGTACCTTTAAAATATGCATGTCAATAATTGGTTTATTTTGTAATACTGCCCGGCTGTACTGTACATTATCCCTCATAATAAATCTGTTTTCATCTGTCTGAATATGTATGCGATTCATTCACGGCCATTCTCATTATTTAGCTTTCTTCATGCACCTCTTCCATCATCTGCAGGTGTCAACAGTGTTCAGTATAGTTGCACTTCATTGTCTGAGCTTCAGCCACTCGACTTTTCCTCTTTATATTCTCAATAACTTCTGATCAGCATGAAATTGCCACCTCTTCTAACAAAACCACTGTCTCTGTCTCAGGCAGCCAAACAAAATTTACAATAGAGTCTTTAGCTAATAAGTATTGCAGACTCAAGTATTCATGCTCACTCTGTCCTTTGAGATTTTATGAACCACAGACCAAGAGTATTATCAACACAATGAAACTAGTGGCTAAAACCATAATTGGCATCAAGGCACTCTCTTTGGGTTTATGCCGCCTTAGATGGTGGATGCTTATGTAGTCTTCAATAAGCAGCAGCAGCAGTAGAATTGTATTTTTTCACCACCATTCTCACTCCTCATGTGTATTTCAACCTCCAGATCATCTTCTGTGCACTTTGATCTCCATTAGTGAGGAGATGAGGAGAGGTGGTCCTACCGCAAGCTAGCGCGTCATTTTTTTGGTTTTGCGTCAACGCCCGCGTGTATTTTCTTCGACTGATTTCTGATATCGCACTGAATCGAGGAGGGACACGTAATATATTGATGTATCCTGATTTTTCTCATCTTGTGAAATTAGTAATATTCCATTTTATGCATTGACATTATAGTATTTTAATATTAAAACGTTGCACCGTGCTTCATTTGAAACCTCAATTGAGACAAATGCCAAACCACAACCATAATATCAACCAGTGCTCCTGCTACAGACACTGCCAGCCATATCATAGCACAAAATAAAAACATTTCCGTGTTTTTTTTATATGATTGAAACGGAGAAATAGATCCCAAACGCATTTTTAATACCTGTTTTCCGATAAGTTTTATTTTCAGCGACCAAAATGTCCATTTTATTGCATTCTGGGAAAACGCAGTGGGCGTCCGCTTTGAAATTATCCTGTCTTGCATTGGTGATATGTTTGGGTAAGTAAAAAAAAGCTTCTGCTATGGAAAAAAATAAAGCCCATTGTTAAAATGATCATTTGACAATTTGAATTCAGCGTAACAGCCAAACAGATGTCAAACAGTGAGGTTTCCCTATATATTATTAATAATATGTGATATAAGAAAGGATGCAAACAAAATCAGGTATATGTTATTACATCATAGCGTTTGACGGTGATTATTATTGCAGATCAACTGTCAATCACACCGAGTCCCCTCAGCATTATCGTGATGCCATTGTGAGCGCATAACATCAGTTTGAGTATGAAACGGAAAGCAGGTCGTAAATAATGGCTAAATTATTATTTGTTCCCCCCCTCATTCATTGTTTAACAATAGGAAACGTCACTTCTGTGGTTTTCAGACAAGCAGCTTTGATGACATTGAGCATTTCTGCGTTTTAATGACCTGTGAAGCATTATATACAATTAGTTCCGTGTCATACTGATCATATACAGTCCATTCTGTTTGTATCACACCGTTTATTTTGATTTTCTTTTCAGTAACTCTTTCTTCAGGTTACATCGTTCAACCAGTAGGTGGCGTGAAGTGAATGTGTTTAAGAGTGAGTCATAGAATCTTTACCTCAGATGATTCATTCAATAAACGCTGACTCCTTTAGGAACGAAGACAAAACTAGTTCTGCTTTGGCATCATTTTCGATGACGGAGCAAAAAATAACTGGCAGTATTGTGTCTAAGGGTGCGTTCACACTTGTAGTTTGCTTCGTTTGGTTCATTTGGTCCGGAACAAAAAACAAAACATGTAGTCCCGCGACACTGTAGCAACGTTGAATTGCAGATTATAAATATTATATTACCTTTTCTGCGTCTTAATTGTTCAGTCAGTGTTCAAATGTAGGCAAGAGAAAATGTATCTGTGCTGAAATATCTTTTACTCGTTTAACAAAAACACTGGCGAGTTAAATTTAACAATTTATTGGCCAGTGGCTAATGATATTAGTCGCCAAGATTGAACATTAACTTAGCTCGCTGTCTGTTGTGTCAGTTCCTTTTCATAGCTTCATTATATGGCTTATAACTTTTGGCATAATGTTAAAACACTTCATCATATGACCAGAATATGTTTAACGCCTTTTCCTAAATAGCGATATCTGAATAGGCCTTCTGAAAGTAATATAATTAACTTAGCATTAACTTACACCAAACCCGATCAATGAATTATCAGCTATTCTGTCCACTCAGTTTATTAACAGAAATAAATCTCACATTAGACATGAAAATTGTAGGTTTTCTTTGGATATTTACATATCTTATTTATCTAAAAGAGAAATCATTAGCAATACTCACGTATCCTGGCTTGAAGAAGAATAACCGCCCAACGGTCTGTTGAAATTTAAAATGCGCTTCGGAACAGTGACGAGTACGTCGTACAATGGTTGTCCAGACAGCCTAAACACAACCTTCAGCAATGGTCCTGAACCGTGGTTGAATGGCAACATTGTGACAGCACAGTTACAACCTTAACGACACAATGTAGAACCAACAACCTTTTAGCCATGTTGTTACAATGTTGCTAAAAGGTTGGCTACGTTGAGGCAACGCCATTATTTTATGCATGTACCTATGGTTTTATTTTTACCAGCTGAGAACTCACGAAGAGCTCATAAAATGGTCAAAACGGCACGGACCACACGTCGGACCAAATATTGATGAGGTACTTTACCTCCTCTTGGTCCACGTTTGCCCTCTACTCATTTTGGATACACCGATCTTTCCGCGTCATCATGTTTTTGGTTCGTTTACATGTCTTTGGTCCGTGTTGCGTTCATATATCAATCGAACCGCACCAGAGTTCGTTTGGAAGCGGACCGAGACCCATCTTTTTAGAGGTCTCGGTCCGCTTGTTTGTTCCGCACTAAGGTTCGGAATGGCAGCGTTCACATATGTTCAAACGAACCGCACTAACTGAGCAATCGCACCAGGGTTCGTTTTAATCGAACCAAACATGACAAGTGTGAACGCACCCTAAAATGTAAGTTTATGGTGTTTCCCATTGGCTGTTTAATACAGATGTGGATATAGGAGAAAACATACATGAATTTGAAAGTGTGACACGTTTAATTTTGTCCCACACTTTTAACATTTGAAGATATATTGAGGAACAGCGCTTTTTAAGTAATAACAATAATAATGACAGTTACATAAAGGGGAAATATGGATACAATACAAAAAAATCCCGCCCTGGAATCCGATTCTGAACATTTCATTGGTCACGTCAATCGCAGTAACGATTGACCACAGCCAACCCTGATCCTCAGCCAATGAAATTGGTTGCATGGCTGCGATTTCCGCTAAACCGTTTGGGGCTGAAGGGAGTGAATCAATATTTCATGTGTACATGTTATATAAAGTGCTTCAGAGCAAATCAATTCAGTAAAAAAAAAAAAAGAAAGAAAATGTATTAAAAAAAACTGAATGTCTGAGCAAACGCACAAGCTATCAAGCCTAGTTAAAGTAATGAAATATGGAAATCATAAACAACCAATGTGCATGTTCTAGTTACTATTTTACGAACAGGTTTCCTGCTACAGCTGTGGCCTCATGATACTGCTGCAGTTGAAAGTTATATGAGGATTATTTATTTCAACAGAAGGCAGATGCCCTACTTTCTTGTGCTTAATCCATGTGGTATAGTCCACGAATTTTAATTAATTAAAACATTTTCCACTCAACTACGGTTCATTGTACTGGCTTAACATAAAGGAAAAAGAGCTATACACACAGCAAAAGAGTTTTATTAGAACTTGCGTTCAAGTTCAAGTGAAATAAGTTCTTCGAGAAAGCCACTAGAGGGCAGAACACGCAGCATTTCAGTGACAGAAGATGAACATGAGCGAGAATTATAATAAAACATAGTTTCTCTGAACTATCTCCAAAAATCTTCCATCTTAAATGATTTGATGTGGTTAAAAGAGATGGCAATATATAAAAAGCATTTTCTAAATGTACACTACAAATCTCTATTGGGACTAACATTGGCATAGTCTGCATTATCATGTTACATGTAGATTAATTAATTGATTTAAAATGCATGTCATTTGGTTTGATATTTTGTTGTTTATCCCAGTAGCATCCATAAATGTGGCTTAAGTGCCCAGATAGCCTATATTGTGGGCTGTATGAATTTTAATACAGGATATTTTCAGCTTTCATCCTCTAATCTAGAGAACTTCGCCTCGGTGACTTCCAAAATTATTTGCACATCAATACCACATTCAGGTATACAGATGAACACTGTGAATTGTTGGAATATGTGTGCGATATCCTATTCTTCAGGAGATTGGAGTTAATAATGCATTTCAGTCAGCTTTCTGAAAAAGACGGAATTATTTCACAAGTCCCAAAAGCTATTGAACTCAATTTCACTATTGAAACCTCTTCTTTTTCTTCAGTATAAAGGTATAATACAGTTCAAAAGTGAATATTTTTATTTATCAAGGATGCATAAAACTTATATAAATTACAATAAAGACATTACAAAAAATCTATATTTCAAATAAATGTAAATGTTATTCTATCTATTCATCATAAAATGCTGAAAATAACGTATCACGCTTTCAGCGACGAAGCAGCACAAATGTTTTCAATATGATGATAAGAAATGTTTCTTGAGCAGCAAATCAGCATATTAGGATCATGATGATGCTGAAAAATCAGCTTTGCATGACAGGAATAAATTACATTTTAAAATATATTCAGATAGAAAAGTCTTGATTTAAACGGTAATACTTCATAATATCACTTGCTACTGTATTTTGATCAAATAATAAAAAAAAAAAATCCTTGGTGAGCATAAGATACTTATTTCAAAACCATAAAAAAACTTACCAAATATAAAAAGTCTACACCGCTGTTGGAGTAAATCTACCTAAAATAATAATAGTTTAGAAGAATATTTGTTATTTTAGTTTGCGTACCGTAATTGTTTGTTTTATTTACTACAGTGTTGTTAGTCTTAATTTAAAGGGACAGTTCAAAATTAAAAACCATTCAGTCACACTCATTTAATTCCAAAACTATAGGATGTTCTTTCTTCCATGGAATATTGACTCCCTTCATGCAATGAAAGTAAATGCTACCAAGAGCTGTGCAGCTCCAAAGGGAACAAAAAAGCAAAATAAAGCTTTTTTTTTTTTTTTTTTTGTGAGGAACAGACTAAAATCTGAAGATTTTGCTTGAGTGTTATGGTCACCATTCACTTTCTTTCTTTCTTTGCATGGAAAATAGCTGCTTTACACCATAAATACCTCCCTTTTGTGTTCTATGAAATAAAAAGGGTAATTACACAGTTTTATAAAGACATGAGAATGAGTAAATTATGATAGAATATTCATTTTTAGGTGAATAGTCCCTGAAAATAGTGGATCAGTGGATAAAATTCAACTGCGGTAATGGTTGTCTGTAAGCCGAAAGTGACATATGGTAGATTATGAGAAAACAATTGATGTTAACAGGCTTGTGAAGATCTGCTTCTCACTGAAATACAGATGTCTCGCTCTTCTCATTTACTGTGCAAACATACTATTTTCAAAGTTTTTCCCACAACATTTCAGTCATTAGGCATAAACTGAAATATGGTGCATTTAAACGATCTAAAGACATTTGTTGCGATAACATTGCTTTTAACAACCCTATACTGTTTACTTGTGAAATAAAATAGCGGCTTTCTGTGACTATAAGAAACATCACGAGTGAGTGCAGTGATACTAATAGTGAAATGATCCGAGTGCTGTTATACTGTATATCAGCACACTTAAAACATATATATTGATATATGTTACAGAAATATTCATATATATGAGTTAAATACTGCTAAGTGGTATTTATATGTATCAAATCATGTAATAATTTATAATAAATAATCTTTTATTGGAATATTAACATTTTGTCAAACTTTGATAATTGCCTTTATCTTTTAAACAACTGAAAATATAGTGATCAAACTACATTTTATAAAAATCCCTTGCAACGTTTATAATAGTACATCAGCATATGAGAGTCAAATTGAATGACTACAGGGACTCATCTCTTTTAACAGTTCATCTATTGCCAAAATTATGAAAAAGGATCAGTCAAGAATAGAAAATTATTTTACTAAGTCGGCGAAGGTTTTCTTTTGTATTGCCGTTTATTATCTTTAGCTTGCAGTTCCCTGATCATTCATATTCAGTTTCAGCAAGTGAAGAACAAATTTATACTCACGTGCGTTATGTATTATGCATGTCATCATCTCTGACAGACAGCATGTTGAAGCCGTCCAGGCCGCCATTTTCTCCCTCTTCTCGGAAAGCGTTAACGTTTTCCTGGGTTTTCCAGGAAATGCATGGCCTCTGCTTCTCCTAAATACGACCGTGTATTGTGCACATTATTTTTTGACAGACTTATTTTTTGATGTAGATTTGAAAACGGATAGATCATGAGGTATTTATTTGTGTCTTAGCCGGCAAGTATTCGGTGAAGTGATTGATTCCCATGAGTGTGTTATGTCCATGTTTTTACTTCAAATATTCCAACCGACATCCAGTTTTTGACGGACATGATAACATGCGTAAGGGTTGAACTGTGAGATATTCGAAATGCTTTTGTTCATTATACTTATTTTATGGATTGAAGTTTATTTCATGGCTTAAATAAATTACATGTTACTCAGAGACAGACATGTTGTCAGAAATATTACATTCAATTATCGCAAATTTGTTGACTCGAAAATCAAGTTAATTTTTTTTGTAAGGAAATGAGTGGACTTATTTAACTTACTTAACAACAATATTTTATTTAAACCCTTGAAAATGCAAATTATATGTAAATAATAGTGAAAGCCTATGAAATATGTATATATATATAATATATATATATATATATATATATATATGTGTGTGTGTGTGTGTGTATATTATTTATTTATATTATATATATATAATATATATATATATATATACACACATATATATTATGTGCATTATTATTATTTGTTTGTTGTATGAGCATGCAAATACAGCTCCAAAATGTACCTTGTCCAAATTTCTCCTTTAACCATAACCTTGAGAGCAGGAAAAAGAGGACACAGACAGCGCAGGGAGGGTTTGTCAGGGACTGTTGTGTATGAGAGAGAGAGACAGAGAGCTACACTGCAGTATTTTATGCCTACAGCACTCTGAACCAGTGAATATTGATACATAAGCATCAAATCGTTGCCCCAAGAGTAGGCTAAAAACATCAGCAGTAGTCAGACCCCTTATTTTCATGCTCCTATAAACCCAAACAGTCGTGCAAGAGAGTTTACAGATACTCAGCATTCATTGTAGCTTTCTAACTATACAACAATTGCACTATTATTTACTGATTTTTCAAAGAAAGTGCATGAATTCAGTGATTAAATGTGCATGGGGAATGCGAAGGAGTTTTAAAGTGTCTGCTGTAGCACAGTGCGCAGAGAGAAACCGACTAAATATACATGAAAGTAAAAGGGTGGGTGGGGACGACATTGACGTAGTGCCGGTATTGAGTAACACGCCCGACCGAGTGCTGACTCTGCGTGTGTGTGTATATTTATGCTGAACATGCGTGTGTGTGTCTCTCTGTTTTTATATTACTGCCCACACTGAAAGCGTAAGTAGGATACTGTGACATGATGCAGTGCTGCATCATTTGTAGAACAAAAATCCTATGTATATCTGCATAGTTCAAATGTTGCCTTGTAGGCACTCTGAAATTAACTCACTATAAATCATAATAGTTACTGAAGCTAGTATAGATGAGGTTTGTGTGTGTTTATGTGTTCTCCCGAACACAGCTGCTGTAGTTCTTGCTCTCTATCCGCGAGGACACCTGATTTTTCTAGAGGGAGGGGGACGGACTAAACTGCAGCACTTTGAGGGGGTGGGGATGGGATGGGACGGGATGGGATGGGAGGGTGTGACGAAGTTGCTGCTACTACTGCAGAGAGCCGGGCCGATAAAGCATAACTGCTGCAGCAGTGGGAACTTGTCCAGAAACACAAAACTCCTGACTGCAGAGGGATGAAATGGTGCAGAGGTGGAGAAAATTTGCCTTCCTGATAGATGACATTATGGCATTTTGGCCAGCGATACAGTACAAATAATATCACTTACAGTGGAAGCTTAATACAGATAGAGATAATGAAGCTAAAACCACATCAATTTTCCATGTTTTCTACATGTGATCACATGTGTCGCTTGTCCACCTTTTGGGCCAAATAATTCTCGTTGCTCGAAGGGATAGTTTAGCCAAAAATAAAAATTCTGTCATAAATTGTCCCTTCGCAAAGACTTAGTTACTGTTGCTTTGTGCGACAAACCGTGCGCTCTCACGCCACACATCATGTTCTAACGCTGTGAAAAATTAATCGCGGAGCAAAGAGGACGCTGACAACGCATCGACAGACATATGAAACTGTTTCATATTTAATATATGCTAATTTTTTAAAGAAGGTTTACCATATCGTGTCTCTTTAATGTGTCGTGACAGATCGCTGTAGCTCCTTCAAGCGGCTCGTGAACCGATCATCTCTTCATACTAGTTCATTTATAGCATCAAATAAACATGAATGAACATCAGAAGGAATGTTGTTTCAAGCGCGGAAAGATGTGAATACGCACTATTTTTCAAGTTCAAGTTCACCAACGTTAATCTACTAACTCACGGATTCGGGATTATGATTGGTCAGATCGCCTGTCAATCAAACTTTTTGCGAAGGGTCAATTACCCTCACGTTGTTGTCTTACACCGATGGCTCAGTGAGGCAGCAAGGCAATTAAAACTTCAATGGCCAGAAATCTACTAAAAACACATTTAAAACAGTTCATGTGAGTACAGTGGTTCAACCTTAATATGATAAAGCAACGAGAATACTTTTTGTGCGCCAAAAAAACAACGACTTTGACGATATCTAGTGATGGCCGATTTCAAAACATTGTTACGAAGCTTTACGAATCTTTTGTTTCGAATCAGCGGTTCGGAGCGCCAACCTCACGTGATTTCAGTAAACGGGGCTTCGTTACGTCATAAGTGATTTGAAACTTAGGCAGTTTGATCCGTGATCCGAAACTCTGATTTGAAACAAAAGATCCGTAAAGCTTCGAAGCAGTGTTTTGAAAATGGTTTGTAATCATGCTGTGCCAAACCAAGCTCAAGTGGATAAATAACCGGAACAGTCCCTTACATTCTTAGAGCCGTTTGCCCTGATGGTGGAAATGCATCTATGGGTTTTACATGGGGAACTGTTCCAAAACCACGTTTCCATTGTGCAAAGTATTTCTTTCACATGTGACCACATTCACGTGGTTTTAGATGACATTTAACTTGCCAACATTAGAAAACTATTATTTTAAAGATTTGTAAACAAATATTGCTCAGAGTGGAATAACATGGTTAATAATATAAATATTAAAACATTTTGAATTTAGTGGGGTTCAAAAGACCAAATTTTAAAATTTAATAAATTTTTCTGAGTGAAAATATCAATTTCTGAATGTCTTTTCCAATTATTTTTTTTTAATTTGGCCTCGGGTTTTTGGATGCCACTGCAATATTTAAAACATTTACGTTAAAAAAAGACTATTTGTGGTTGTAATCGTCATGTTTTTAGTTTGTGTTTGGACTTTGACTTTGTATTTTCATTTATTCCTGTGTTTCTTTGTTCAGTTTTCCTCTACTCCTTTGTCTGACTTAATGAGTTCATTTGTCCCAGCTGTGTCTGATTAATTATCTTGTTTCTGTTTGCTGTGCACCCTTACTTTGTCTTTGTCCGTTCACTGTCGTGTGTTTTTTTGCCTTTCTGCCTGTTCCTGAAAATTATAATTAAAGTTTTCGTTTGGATTTGAGTCTTCAGTTTGTTTCTGAAGTAACCACACCGTCACAATAGTACACTGCACTTTAAAAGTTTAGGGTCAGTAAGATTTTTGTTTTTGAAAGATATTAATACTTTTATTCAGCAAGGATACATTCAATTAAACAAATTAAACTTTAAAAATTATATATTTCAAATAAAAGATGTTCTTTTGAACTATCTATTCAGCCTGAAAAAAATTATAATGCTTTCACATTAAAAAAAAAAAAAAAATAGAATATGGTAAAAAATACTAAATGTTTCTTGAGCTGCAAATTAGAATGATTTGTGAAGCATCATCTGACACTGAAAATTCAGCTTTGTATCACAGGAATAAATGTCATTTTAAAATATATTTAAATAGAATACCATTATGTTTCATTGTAATAATAATTGCAATAAAATTTTAATCAAATAAATGCAGTCTTGGTGAGCATAAGACTTCTTTTTAAAAATATTTAATCTTACTGCCTACTTACCGTTTTGAACATCCAATCATCTCTTCCAATCAGAATTTAGAGTCAAAAATAGACATTTTATGTTAAGATACACTTTTGAAAAACATCTTTCTGTGAACAGGAGTTATATAGGACTACTGTGCAAATCATTTTGAAAGTTGAACAGAAAATGAAAAAAAAAACAGCTTTTTCATTGGTTGGCATTTCAACTTTTTCATTGGAAATAACATTTCAACTTATACTTTCATGAATGGCTTCAAAATTAATTTTCGTGACTTTATATTTTACAAAAACATGCACCAATCTGATGGCTGGAATTATACCTGTGTGCATTTACATATCTGTTAGCCTGTCCAGTGACTTCCATGGATGTCCTGGTGCCACAACAGATCAACGCTCTCAATGGGACTGATGTCAAAATCCCATGTGCATTCACCTCATGTTACAAGCTGGACCCCAGCAAGTTTGCCATGAACTGGACCTATCAGGAGACACTCAACAGCACAGAGGAGATGGTGAGAGAAATTAAGAGATTTAAAATGTTAAATATTATCAAAATATTGTAATATTATGTAATGTATATTACAATGCCTTACAAATTACACAATTCTTTTGTTTCAAAACTTTTCTTAATGTATTTTCAAAATTTCTTCTTTTCCAAGTTCATGACTTATAAGAACAGGATAACACCCATGAAGTCAACCCGATTTGGAGATCGGGTCGTGTTTTCTGGAAACCTGGATAAGAACGACCTCAGCATCACTATCTCAGATGTGCAGTTGACAGACGATGGCATCTACAATTGCTATGTGCGCAACCCTCCAGATCGCATTCAGGGTCACGGCACCATCCAGTTCAACGTCCTGACTGAATGTAAGACTTCAGCTTGGGCTAAAAAGCTGTATGACAGAAGTGTCGGGTCTTCAACCAGGGTTACATCAGGACAGGCCATGATGAATGGGGTTTCCTGCATGTGTTGTTAAATCCAGGATTAGAATAGAGTATTTATGTATTTTTCTATGCCAGCACGGAAATTTGCATCACCCTGGTTCCCTTGACAAAAACCCAACGGGATTTTTCCATTGGCTTTTGGATCATTGTAGAAAATAGGCTTCTTAACCAACAAAAGTTTATGATTCTTACACATTACGTACATCATGATAATTTTCACAAATGGGCACATCTTATGAGAATTTTCAAGCCTAAAAACAAAAATCTTGAGCTTGTGTTTAGCACAGACCTTGTTTCAGGCATTTAACTAAAATCCCATCGACTTCATTGACTTTTTGCCGATATAAATATGTCATCCCTGTAGCACTCTATTGATTTGAAGAGGTTTGTATTCAAAGTTCATCACAATGAAGCAACCTTAACTTGCTCAGAAAGACTTAAACTCTTGCTCTACTAAGACAGTAGTCAACCTATAAAAGGCGTTAATAACTACTGTCTGCTCTAGCACCCCTAATGGCAACATTGAGAATGCAACCAGTACCAAGATTTTGGCTGGTTAACATAGCCACTGGAAGTTGTAACTGCTCAGTTTTGGCCCAGCTTTTTTAAATTTTTTTTTTTTTTTTTTTACACAAATACACTTTTCACTGAAGAAATATGCTACTTTGTTGAAATTTGTTGCTAGAAACACTCTTTATTTTATTTTTTTGTCTTCCTCTGCCCAGTGCCAGAACCAAGGGATTCGACCATTGCTGTTGCCATCGGGGCATCTGTGGGGGGCATTCTTGCTTTGCTCATTCTGTCAATGGTAGTGGTGAAGTGTATTCGTAGACATAAGAACCAGGAGCTGATTTCTGACGAGCAGAAGATGGAGGAAGAGGGCAAAGTAGATGGAGAAGGAGGAACAGAGGAAGCGACAAAGTAAGAATTTTGTTCTTTTTTTCTTTCCCAGTATTAGAGTGTTTCTTCTCTATAAACAAACTGCTTACTTTGAATCCTGAAACAGACAGCCCTAACCCGCCATCTTAGCCCTGGAGGCCTAACGGATGGTGGAGCTCCATCCTTCACGTTCTGGTAAAACCGATTGCTAGCTAGTGTGTCTTAGTGGTCATGTGACTGTGGTTGACGGTGGCCCTTTCAAATTCTCTTTCCATCTTTGTTTCACCAGTCTGTCCTTCTGGTTTTTGTGTTTGAATTCAGAATTCTCCAGTTCTTAATCTCTATCAGTCTGTTCGTAGTCTTACTTTATCTGGTTGGGTTCTGTTGTGTCTGTTTGTGGTGGTTGTTTTATGTATGTCAGTGTTTTCAGCTAATCAAATAACTCAGGAATTACAAGGCTTTTAAGGTCAAGTCATAATCAAGTCGATATGAAAATTACTCGATATTTAGGTATCTCTTTCAAAATGGCTTAAAATGGTTATTGTGTTCGATCACACTCATCAGTTTGGCCGAAGTTAATTCAATATACAATAATTTCCAATGATTCATCGCTAAATGAACTCTAAATTGACTGGGATTTTTATGAAATTTTATGTAAGTTATGAGGCAAGTGAATCACTGAATCGGTATTTTGAATTGCTTCATTGAAACAATGTGTTATGCAAAAATAAATTACAAAATTACCAGAATTTTTCCTACAGAGGTTCTGGCAAATGAATCATTGAATCTGTCTTTTAAAACCAATTCATTGAAACTATCAGCTCAAAAAAACAAACAATTCTTGAATCAGATTTCCCAACACTAATGGGATTTTTTTTTATACAAAACTACAAGAAAAATTATGAAATATACCTTTAATATTATATTCTCACATTTCTCTTCATTGTGTTTCTTTTACCTTTCAGAAATTTATGCCTCCTGCCTGAAGATATCTAAAACTTTTTTGACTCCTCATCCTGTAATGGTCTCATTCAACATTCCTCAGTTTTCTCGAGTAGCGACCAAACATGTCATGTTAGAAAGGTCTCTGCCACAGTGCTTTGATGTCCAGTCACTGGTGAGAAATCACAAAGGGTTTTATACTGCCTTTTCCACTCATTTTGGCAGGTTAAGGTGATAACAACATCCTACAGAACTCTTTATTTGGTCCACCCTTTTTTCAAAGTCAGTATTTTTTTCTTCAACTACTGCCACTGTTAGCACTATTAATATTAGCCATCCAGTATTTCTGCTAAGAATTTTCTAAAGGGGAGAGTTTTAAATTATACAAAACTGCCAAAGTGTTTTTACCCTTACAGTGTTTATACGTTTTGACAGTTTCTTGAGAAATCACTGCCCTCAACGTCCTCTTAAAGGGGATGCAGAAACATGATGTGTGTGTTTGTATGTGTGCCTTCTCGTTGTGCCAGTTTGCTCCAATCGGGTCTAAGGTTTGTGCTGTTTTTACAATCCAGTATGTAGAACAGCAGAATATTTAGCAGTGATACCTTGAACCTACCCAAATGGCAGCACCATGACTATCCATTAGTGTTAAAATCTATAATTTGCTTGTTTATAGCACACCTCCAAAACACGTACAATCATTGCATGACAATTTTCTTACACATGATACACACAAATTGCACAAAACGAATCATCACTTTGCACAGGTATCTGGCACATTCCATGAATAGGGTATACTTTGGTGTCCAATGACTTTTTAAAAGCATTTGGACCCTGACACTAAAAGCCGATGGTCGGGCAGCCCAGTTTTTGCCGTGTGTTCCACACCATCTGGGGTAGTTGGATTTTGTTGGGGGTATTTTGGCCGATTGAGCAACGTCTGTGCAGTCTGATTGGCTGTTCAGCTTAGTGAACGAGAATAACAACAAAAGATGGCTGTTCTAATTACCTGAACATTCCAATGCACAAATATTTTTATTAAAACATAAGCCACCCGGAATGAAGAAAGCGTTCAGCATGATTGATATTTAAATTGGTTTTCTATATCTGCAGCCCTAGTTTCGGTTTCCCTTTTTGGATTTCGTTGATATAGACAGTTATTTTCTTACACGCAGATGCAGAACGCATGTGACAGTCACCTGTAGTCTTTGTGGTGTGTTCAAGTGCAGCTTTTAGGCGAGGATGCAGCCAACGCGAGGCGACAACACAGTCACCTTTTATCGTCGTTATTTTTTTATTTATTTATTTTTTTACATCTGCTTGGTGCGTCATTTATCCTTTATAGGCACAAATCCCATATTGTCCTTGTAATGACCAAATAGAAGCTCTTGTTATTTAACAGAAAACTAACTTGGCATGAAAAGCCTGCTCAAAGGACATAACCTTCTTGGCTATATCAAACAATTAAAGTCGTAATTTAAAAGTTTTTAATATTCTGCTCATAGTAAAAATTTTCCCCATTACAAAAAAAGTAACATTCCCTGTGAGGCCCAAAAATAAGCTAAATCGGAGTCTTTCTAGAAAAAACAGATTAAACAAATATGCTGAACAAATGCCAAATTTGCATCGTGTACCCTATTTATGGGAAATGCCATTTACAAAACAGTGCTTTCACACGCAAACATCAACATTTCACGATATATGTATTTATTGATCAAAACCAAAAAACGAATTTGATTGTTGATGTTATTGTGTTTGACATGTTGTGGCGTGTTATTTGGAACGTCTGAATTTATTTTACATGAGTATCTTCTTGAACATATAAGTACAGTACTGAATTTATGAACACTTGATAATCACATTTCACACCAAATTTTATAATCCGAAAAAGGCTTAAACAAGTTTAAAATGAGCATTAAGCTTGTGCAAGTGGATTAAGACTGAATGTGTCCAAATGAACAGAATATTAAACCTTTCTTGTAAAGATAAAATTCTATACGACATATCATATCATATTTGTATGTATACAGAGAAAATTAGAACATTTCATTAAGTCATTGAACCTTTTCCCAAAAGAACAAAACCAAAAACAGGTATTTAGTTCAGTTTAAAAAAAAATAAAAAAAATACATATTGATTGTGTTGGGAATCCATTTTGATTGTGAAACACACAATGATTGTGAACTCACTTTCAGTGGACTCGTAATAGTAGACTGGACTATGTAGTAGATTATGTAGGGAAGGGGCAGGTCCCCTACATACCATCTGCTAAATTGAACAATTTCTGCAAAGAATAGCCTCAACATTATAACAGTATGATTTTGTGTTATGTTCAGAAAGCGTGGAGTATGTTTTAAATAGTTCTATTCAATAAAAGTAAATATATCTAAATATATATATATGTATGTATATTGTAATTTTGAATGATGTTGAAAAGTCTGTACTTAAATTGAAACAATTAATAGAGACGTAGGTTAGAACATTACATGCGTGAACTCAGTTCTTCTTTGTTCTGACAAAAAAAACTCATACAATATATACCGTACAGTATTTGCCTACATACCACTATTGTAATCCTTATTTTACTTCACTATGTATAGTTACTTTGTTCGCATGCTGTAATGCATCATTTATGCAGCACAGACTCAAAGCCTGGAGCCACAGTGATTTTGAGCTCAGGATATGGCTCACCCTTGGCAGGGCAAAGCCAATACAAACTATCGACTAATGTTCGGGCACTCTTTAACTCTCCGACTGCCCTTCTGATTGGCTTAGGCTGCGTTTTTTCACTGACAAAGGCATTATTGGTAACACTTCATTTTAATGTATCCTTGTTTACTAATTTACTATAGTAGCAACCATAAATTAGGCATAGTTACATATAACTAACCATAACCCTAAATTAATAGGCTATTACTCAGTACTTACACAGTAATAGGGACACATTAAAATAAAGTATAACTGCATTATTTTACACTTCCACATCGTATTGTATTTTATGGATCGATATTACTTTACTAACAAAAATGTACCAAAAATACAATCCATGTTGTGGTACCACTACAATTTGCTCCATGTTACCGCTATAATTTTTTGTAAGCGAATGTATTCTTAATTATTCTTTTTATTTGTATTATTATTTGAATTATATATTTCAATTTTAACATGTTTAATCATTAAAATAAGGTTCTATTGAGAGGTTTACATATTGTGTATTCATAACTGTTATTGCTATGTATTTAATTATAATTTAATACAAAATAACGCTTGGTTGCTTTGTTCACGTGCACATGTAGATTGTGAATTATACTGAGTTTTTTGTTGTTGTTGTTGTTGTTTTTTCCCACCTGTGCATTTTTGCAATTGTGTAGATATCTGCGTAATGTGAGCGACACAAAAAAATACTCCTAAAAGATAAAACAAAACCATTGAGCTCATAATTTGATTTGCTGCACAGCAGTTAACAACAAGCCATCTTGTGAAATACAGACTGTGGCACAGTGATTTTATGGCCGCTGCATTAATGGTTGCCATTCATAGGTTGAATTGCCTTCATCGCCAGGCAACACGACTCTAAATCCCTTATCTTCTATTAGAATTAGACAACAATGTCCTGGTTACTTGGTTATTCATTATGTACTGATAGGTATGTAATAAATCAACATCATTTTTTACTGTCAGAAGCCTGATATTATATGAAAGGTAAATTATGTCACAAATATGTAACCATGACACCATATTGTTGATTGTACTGCTTTGATGTTTTCTTTAATGCATTTGCCTATACATCAAGATCATAGACATAATCAATAACAGCAACGAAGCTGGTTTGGGGACCCGTTTTTGCCATTTTTCCATCACGGAATGATGCAATGCATGCCTCTGTTTTAGCATCTCTCTGAAAGTCTAACCCTGGCCTACTTTAAATACATATGCTTGCGCTGCATCATAACTATGAGCTGCATCACTGATTGTTTAATAAAAACAATGAAAATAAGCATTTTGTTTCTGTTTCTTTTTAAACCTTTGACTAAAAATATTTGAATTTTCACTGATAGTCCCTTCAAAAAGGAAAATTCTTTCGTCAATTACTCACCCTCATGCTGTTCAAAACCCATTTGGCTTTCTTTCCTCGGGGGAAAACACATAAAGATGATCCATTCCTTTAAAAGAAACATCGAATTAAAATGATTATAATTACTGCGTTAAAATATGGGTTATTTTTTAGTTTATTCCAGCCATCTGAGCTACTTTCACCAAATATTAGTGAAAACATGCTTTATATGGAGATTTGGAGCAGGTAGGCAGGGCAGGTGTTTTTAAATAGGTTATAGAGAGAGAGGGTTGAGGGGGCAGCGTCTCTGCAGTGTGATCAACACTATAGCTACTGCTGGAGAAAACTGCTGCACACGCAAAAGCGAAGGTGACTCATGCACGCAAATATACACCGCAGATACTTATCAAAGAGGCGATTTCAGCCAGACCGCAACACTTAAAGATCAAGACTCAAAATAAAATCTGACAACAAATTCAGTTAAACAGATCACCATGAGTTGTGCATCTGTTGATCAGTACTCCAATCCAGATAAAGTTCTTTTTTTCTTTAAAAAAAAAATATTTTATTTAAACAAATCACAACAAGACAAAAGTAATGGTGGTCCAGTGAGTCAGCATGACAGATGCAATTTCAAACATCTGGTGTGAAAACCTTTAAGCAACTCAAGCTCGCTGCAATTAGTCAGCTTTTGGGTATAGACAGATGTGCTTGTTTCTCATTTTCTTATTTCTATTGGTAATTATTTGTATAATTCTGTACTCGGATAACTTCATTTATTTTAAATCCAGAATTAACAAGTAAAATTCTTCATAAGACCAATCTTACCTGGTGTATAACTTCTTCTGACCCTTATGTGTTACATTTAGAAAATGGAAAATATTATGTGTGTTAAGTTTTCGGCAGCACTTTATTTTACAGTCCTGTTCCCCATGTATAATAACTGAGTAATAACTATGTAATAAGCTTGAATATACCACTAAACCTAACCTTAACCCATGGAGTTACTTTATTTTACTCAGTACTGTCTTAGGTAAGTACAAAGTACACATACTGTAAAATAAAGTGCAACCCATATTTTGCATTTTAATGTTTATTTTCTCATCAACTTTATTGGTTTCATTAGATTCCTCTTTTCAACTTGTCATCGACATGTCTCCAGTAAAACAAGAGTAAATTTAGAAATGTTTCAAGAACCCTTGGATCTGTGCTGGTGATATTTAAGAACCAATGTCGTTTTATCTTTTTTTTTTTTTTTTTTTTTTTTATTAAGTAGTTGTATCTGTTCTCTCCTTTTGTCCCTTTCAGTTCATTTTTAATTAATCAAGATGCATGAAATTAGTCATTTTTCATGAGTAGAAACAAATGTGACTTACATAAGTATAAGAAGACCAATTAAGGCTTGTCTATTCATTTTTGGGGGTATATTTTTTATTATTTTATTTAAGTATTGCATAGCAAATCCTACAAATACTTTGTACTTTCAGTTAATATATCTTTTTCCTGATATATTTTGAGCAATTTACAATAAATTGCAATACATTTTTAAGTAAAATAAATGATGAGAGATTTAATATGCAAAATAATCTCTTGCACTCTGATATTTTGCAAGACAAGCTTCGTCACATCATGACCTTCACCTTTTAGCACAAGTGTATTTGTTCGTATATATTAATAATTTATACCATAACATAACCATGCTAAATTTCCCCATGAATTGTAAGAGTTACTCTTTGTAAGTTTAAAGAATTGTGTCTCTTCAGCATATACGCTTTTTTACACTTAAATAATTTATGAAGATTTGTCAGGAAACCTAACAAATGTGCTTCATACGGTAACATCTAACTGATTTATTTATTTAACACCACTGAAGTTACATTCATTTTTAAATTTCCGATGAAACAGTCCCTTAAAGAAAAGACCTTCACAACTTTTTATAGCACTGCAATGAATAATAATGTGAAATAACACATTTACACAGACATTAATATCAGCGAAGAGAGTTTAAAAAGATTCAAAAGCATCTGTTCACAGTACAGCAAGATAAAATTACTTTTACTTACCCGGTTATGAACCATCAGACGAGAAGTCTTTGCTCTTAAATTTTAAATTGGAATTTGTCCTGCCCACAATCCAAACTTCTCCTCCGCACTCAGGCCTCAGAATGTTCACCTTCCACGCATCATAAAGTTGTAGAAAAAGCGGGAGGAAGAGAGACACAGAGATAGGGAGGGCTGCATCCTCCTGCAGGCATTCTTGTATTTGTTCCTGGGACACTAGAGGTCTGAAGAAATGCAGCATTGTTCTTTAACGCAGATTGAGTGTGAAAGAGAGACAGACTGAGAGCGAAACACATAGAGGAAGATTCTAAGGTCACTGTTAAGCACTTGAAATGCAGAGACTCTCTTACACTCTACCTCTCCGGCTCCTTTCCTCTCCCCTCCTGCTGTCCTCCACACCTCTCCTCCTGCACCCCTCCCCATTCCTCTCTGCCTTTCCCGTCTGGTGAAGTTTTGCAACATCATGCTCCCCTCGCTGGTTCAGTCCAGGGAGTTCAGCATCTTCGCTATTGCGTTTGTTTTTCATTGACAACGTTTCACCTCCAAGATGCTTGCATGTCATTAGTTTGATAGAACAATTCGACGTGCGCTGTCCCGTATGTGACTTTCAGGTGAAACTCATCCATCCATATTAAGGTCACATTCATAAAACATTCTTTTCTTTTTCCTTTCTATTGAATGGCCGTTCTCAATCCAAAGCCAGTGATAGTGTTTCATGCTCCAAAGTGTAACCAAACTCCATCTTGTTAATGCCTTCCTTCATTCTTCAACTATGAGTGGGTCTCTCTCATCCAATCTCTCTCTCTCGTTCTTACAGGTTCTATACTGTAGATTGCAATATGGGAATTGCTCTCTCTCTCTCTCTCTCTCTCTCTCTCTCTCTGAAACTCCACCCTCACATAAGCACACGCACACATATGCTGTGATATGGACTCCCAAGGTCACATTGTCCTGAGTGTGTAGGTGTGTGTGTGTGTGTGTGTGAGAGACCACAGGGGGTTGATATAGAGTGCTATCCTATAAATCACAACGGCCCACACAGGACGACATTCTGTCAGTCAGATATGTGTGTGTGTGTGTGTGTAAACGTCTCTGTTTAGATCAGATGTCTGTGAAACAGCTGCTGTCTCTTTTTGGTCACATCTGCATCACGCAACGGTGCTGTTCATCCGCAAATGTTCCCGATCAGCCCTAAAGATCCACAGTCATCAAAACTGGAAACATTCAAATGTATTAAAAATATAAGATATATGAAATTGATCTTTTCCAGATATTATTATAAACCAACCCACACTCAGTGGTAGGTGAGAAATAGCTGGATGACCTTCTGTCATTCCATTAGATATCTAAAATGGCAAAAAAAAAAAAACAAAAAAAAAACATAAGGGTGAAAGAAGGGGGAAAACTCCAAAGCAAATGTTTCGGGAACAGTATGAACTTTTTAGTGCCTAATTCTTTCCATTTTGCCATTTACTGTGGCCTACATAATATCCTGTTTGGTGTTTTTGGTGATTTTTCATTCCTTTAGATATAAAACATCAAAGTAAGAGGTATTTATTTTAAAGAGGACCTATTATGCCCCTTTTAAAGATCTAATATATGTCTCTGTTGTCCCCAGAATGTGTTTTAGCTCATGATATCCCACAGATCATTTATTTGACCATTTCCAAGTGGAAGGAAAAACATGCTAACAGTTTAAACTTCTGATATTATCTTTATTTGTGTTCCGAAGATGAACGAAGATCTTACGGGTGTGGAACGACATGAGGGTGAGTAATAAATTACAGAATTTTCATTTTTGGGTGAACTAAATTCTCTTACATGTCTTATTGCACTTAAACTGTTAAATAAACTGAAGGTTATGTCAAAAACACACAAAGTGCATGTCTGTGAACGTAAACAGCAGGGAAATATCTGTGTATTAAAGTGACAGTAGCTTAAAATACAATTCCTACGGCTGTATATGCTGTTAAAGGGATACTTCACCCAAAATGAAAATTTTTCCGTGATTCACTAACCCTCAAGCCATCCAAGGTGTATATGATTGTCATTTTTTAGACGAACACAATCGAAATATATTTAAAAATATCTTTAGTCCTCAAAGCTTTAAAATGGTTGCGAATGGCAAGCCAAATTTAAAAAAAAAAAAAAAGCATCCATCCATAAAAAATGAATGACCCTCTGGAGTTGTATGGATGGCTTATTACTCACCTAGGATGGCTTGAGGGTGAGTAAATCATGGGATAATTTTCATTTTTGGACGAACTATCCCTTTAATATGAATCAAACAACAAAAGAAAAACAGAAAATCATTCACTGCTCTTGATTAAATAATTTTAGTAGCTTTAGAGCTAAGCTTACGGCAGATTCAGTCAACAGTCATGGGCGGTGTGTATATATATATATATATACTGGTCAAAAGGAATGTGTAAAAAATGTGGGAACCTCGTACCAGATGTGAGTCGGATCTGGGCCGATAGTATGTTGCTGTCTGGGGTGTATCTAATGAAATACAAATAATAATACAATTTGAGGCTGTTGTATACCTTAGTAGTTTGACAGGTGAGTCATAACTGATATGTTGTTGCCCTTTTAGACCACAAGTCTAAGCCACATATGCTTTAAATGACCAAAGCAATTGACTTGTCAAGTGTCATATAGTCCATAAAACTCTGACCAGAAGGGCCTCAAACCACTTCCCCATATATTAAGCTTTCCATTTTAACAGCTCCACTGCTTGATAATTTAATGCAATTGTTACAATTCTGGGAAGATGAGACTCAAATAATCTATGGGATAGTACATTTCAGACTCACAGAGCCAAGATATTTATCGGAATAAACTTTGCAGATGATATTCTAGACGAGAACCAACATGTAAAGCAGCCAACACAAAATGAATGATGCCACAATAACAAACACATTTTTTATCAAATGGTAGCTAATTAAAAAACAACAACTGAGATTTAAAAAAAAA
The DNA here is from genome assembly GCA_037194245.1 of Opsariichthys bidens. Lineage (NCBI taxonomy): Eukaryota > Metazoa > Chordata > Actinopteri > Cypriniformes > Xenocyprididae > Opsariichthys > Opsariichthys bidens. The sequence goes on along the minus strand of CM074284.1, from coordinate 9,121,598 downwards.
AAAAACCTTATGTAATAAGTAGGCTACGTAATATTTCACTCAATTTTTTTGCTCATGAATATTTACTTAGTGCTTTATGCATCAGTCTCTCAAAGATTTGATGGCACCAACACCACAAATTTTAAAGTATGTTTAAACACAATGTGCACCCTGACTCAGAACAGAATTTGCGTAGCATTCAGCCAATCAGAGCTAGTGATTTCAACCAGCTTTTGCCGTGTTTGCGTGCAATATGCATGAGACGGTCAATGAAAACACTGCGGTCTAGGGTGTGTTGTATAAAGCTGAGGCTACATAATGCTTAGCTCTGCATTTTCTTTAGATAGGAATATCAGCTTGTGATTTGCTTTAAAAAAGGGTCTTACTAATCATAAAAGTTATACAATAACATTTATGAAGGCAATCTAAATTAATATTTTGGGGGCCAGGATATATAAAGTGTCAAAGATGGAAGACCTGAACAAACAGCCTTTCAAGTGTTTACAAGCCTTAAATAGCCACTATGGAAAACAAAACTGTTTAGATGCATTGCTACAGAGATTAAAACGGCATCATAAATTATGCACATAATATTTGATATCCTGAATGAGCGCAGCTGGGATACTACAGGACTCACAAGTGTCCATTACTTCATTTATCATGCATATTTAGTCTTTCAGGCAAACTCGGCAGTGTTCGATCTAGCTGCTCTTCCTGGAACTTTAATTGATCCAGTCCTGCATTGTAGGGTGGTTTGTGGTTGGTTTTACTCCACACCTGGCAAAGCTCCAAAGAGAGAATCAGACTGAAAGAGGTAGATATCCATAGGAGGGGGTAAAAACCAATAAGCATCTTGATTCCTTAATTCCTTTTTCCTAGCTATCAATGAAATGAAATTGAGACTTTTGATGGTCATTCTTCTCACATGTTTTCTCATCAGAAAAACTCCCTAGCATGCTTATCTTAAGTGTCTCCTTCAGAGTTTCAGAGGAGGCCTCAACAATGTCTGCAATGAAATAAAGCTTTTCTCAGCACCATATTATCTGGGCTATTCCATCCCTGTTAATTTGCTAGCTCTATACAATTACTGTATAACAACAATTGTCTCACAAGAGCATTTTAATTTCTCTGATGTAATTTTAGGAGGAACATCAGAGGCAAACTCTCCTGAGCATTTTCGGAAATTAAGCTCAGAATAAGGGACAACATTTTCCCACTGGAATCACACACTGACTCCACTGCTGACCCAAATTGCTCGGTTGTTCAATCAATCACTATTCAATAAATGCCAGAGAGTACACTGCATAGGGAGTAAGGGCCTGATACTCTGATCTGTAAGTTGACACATAGTCTGTTTCTAGTTTTGACTTGCTGCACTTCTACTCCATTTTATTATTACCATTTATTAAAGCAATTATTATTGCTTGTATGACTGTAATTACCTAAGAAAGTACTGTGTAATAAAAGGTAACTACATAAGGTTAGGTTTAAGGGTAGGTTCAGGGTTAGTACCTTGTTATTACCCAGTTATTGTAATTACTATAATAAGTACATAGTATGTACGTTATTATTATTATCATTATAATGATAAATAGATTGTATTTTAGTCTTATTAGTCTATTGTCAAAATGGTTGTTGAACATTTGAGACATTTGCACTTTACCACAACTAAATAGGCTTAGAATACTACTTGAAACTGAAAACTGGAATATATCAAATGATATATAACAGATAATTAAAAGGGAATTAATTACAGTGACATTTCTGACCCATATCTGAACCATTTTTGTCACTTTAAGTAGCAGTTTTGCCCAGAAATGGTTAATTTCTGACTTTGCTCCTGCGATGTGAAAGAACAACCTCTGAGCAATAAAATATTCTTGTGGGCAATGCAACAAACTCAGACATGAAAAGCAAGGAAGATGAAACACAGAAGGCGGCAGTAAATGAACAGCAATAATAGCGTATGCAGATATGAAATCAGAAAGAAGGAGTCCTATGTGCTCACAGGCACGGGCTGTAACAGGACACACTGAGGGTTTTATGATCTCCACATATGTGATTAGTCTAAAAGACAACCTCTCCACAACACACACACGAATCCCCACCTCATACACTCTCCCGCCCTCCCTTATTTCTCTCCTTCTTTCTCTCTCTCCCTCTTGCTCGTCCCATTCCTCTGCAGTGGCTTATTCTTTCCTGCGCCGACTATAGACACACACCGCCCCCCTCCACCCCTCCTCTGGCCACTCATCCCAGCATGCGGCACCTATTCAGGGGTAGGACCGACAATCTCTTCCCCAGACTGAAAGTGGAGCTCTGCGCTGCAGCTGCTGCTGAATGAATGCAGTGTTTCCTGCGTCTACAACCACTCTGAGCGAGACAGAGTGTCAGCGAGACACTGCCGGCAACTGAGAGCGACTGATCTGAACATCAGAACAACAGATCAGGTGCTGCCTTCATATTTCTTGCTCTCTAGTTCTTTCTCCCTCCCTCACCGGGACATTCTGCAAAGGGGAACTGAAGACAGGAAGGTACTCCGCAAGCCTTCCCCAGCTGAAAGTCTTTCTGTTTTGATTTTGGGTCTCCCTCAGACCTAGAGTATCCCGCCCAAGACACGTCCAGGGACAGACAGACTGGTCTGACATGGAGTTGCAACAAGGTAGATCAATCTTGCACAGATGTGCGAGGTCCGGCGATGTAGTCCATGCTGGTCTGGTCGTCACACTTCTGATTGGTAAGTCTCTTGCAGTCCTTCCCTACTTATACCACTCTTGTACCCCACTTTAGCTGTTTACTCTTAAGCCCACCGTCCTACGCTTTACAAGTGGGGCGGCTGCCAAAATGCTGCAGTCTTTGCATGGCTTGCACAACTCGAGACTTTCAAACAAGCGGGTTACTTGTTGCTGTTTGTGGAGCATCGTTTGAGAAAGATCTCGGATTTCGATGTCTCGAGAGGCTACAGTCTGGGAGGACTAGGTCCCCTCTCATACCTCTGGTCAAAGAGAGTGATAGAGGGTGAAACAAATTACGTAAAAGCATGAATGTCACCATCGGTGCATGATACAAGAGGGCATAATCAAGTTGGCATCAAACCTCTTAAATCAGTTGATATTGAGGGTGATCATTAGTCCCACTTGTCCATTTTGGTCTATTGAAGTTAGTTACTGAATCCTTCTTAAGTTACTAAAAGAATTAGGTGAATTTGTCCTTTCTTTTAAATCCCCCTTCTAGCTCTGTCCATTGTTCTTGGAGTCATAACCCTGTAGAGTTTAAGAGGGAATACGTCTTCCCCAATATTTAAATTAGTGGCCAGACGATGTGAGTTTTTCAATTACTGATTCTTGAACTTTTACATTTTGTTTGCCAAATCTTGAACATTTGATTGCATTTTTACCGCATTTTTACTTTTCTTTTTTTTCTGCAATTACTTAAACATCAATATCCAATGATCTCAATGTAAAAAGCATTCACTTTACCTCAGCAGCAGGATGTTTTTGGGACGTGTGGTTTCCAGCTCGGTGTGTCTTTATGATGTATTGCGCTGTGCGAGTCTTGAATCACATTGCACAACAGTATGCTGAGCTCACTGCTTTTCTCCACTGAATTACATTAATTCTTTTTGAGCAGGTGGGCCTGATCCCCCCCCCCCCCAAACCTTTACTGCTTGTGAAGGTGAATTAGAGGCCGTTAAACTAGGTCATTTTCACTCTCTCCTTCATAGTATGAACTCATATGGTTAATAAGCATCCTCTGCAGAGTTTCCGGTGGACTCAGGAAGGTATGATGTATTGTTATATGTTCACAGCACATCCGTCAGATTACGAGAAGGTGCACCACTTAGGGGCGAATCATCATTTTGACGAACAACAGTTTTGCTGATGGTTTGATTACAATTTATTCTATTGGTGTGCCTGCAACTGATAGGATGTGAGGTTAATTGCAATATGAACGACTCTCATTCATGTAGTATCAGAGTTCATTAGATCTGTCTGCTTCCATGCCTGTAGGGAAAAAAAAATAGATTGGACATTCTGTCCTGTGAAGGAGAGAAGGTCAACTCTTGTTTACTACTAGTATTTAACTCTAAATGCTTTCATGATTAAAAAATTGATACTCCATTTACGAGTACGAGTACTTACTCATCAGGGCAAATGATTCAGCTTTGACAATGAATATGCGTTGAGACTTTTAGGCGGCACAGACAGAGAAGTTAATTGGTGAAAATGCTTCTTAAAACAGTTCTGGTCTTAAACAAGTGTCCAATACCTATTTTCTTATAATACCAAATGTACATTACATGCTCCTGCACTTACTAATACTACTAATTAAATTAAAACTACTCACAGTTTCTTCTGTGCTTGAATGGATAAGATTAGGGCTCTATTAATAGCACATGTGTGTAATGTCATGGCATGCCAAGCGTGTGAAGAGCACGATCTCTTCTACCGTCACTAGTGCAACATTATTAAATGACTATATAGGACTCACCTGATTACAGGGAGATTATCTTGATTTATTTGTGGTTGCTGTCAGTGACTCCAACTAAAGCCAGGTTCACAATGAACAATTTTGGCCACAATTTGGCCATCTGTGACACATTTTGCGAATCCTAAAATATTCCACGGGGCCACTAGCCTAAAATCTGAAGTCTTTGTTCATTAGTTTGACATGTTCACCGACAGCCAATCAATGACCATTGTAATCAAATTTTACCTCTGTAATATCAAAACCAATAAGAGCGTCGAACCTGATAACGCAATTAGTAAGAGAACAACAAACCACCACTTGCTCCAAACACACTTTCTCTTTTCAAGAGAAGCCATTATCAAAATTAAGGATGGTGCGGAGACACTTCACGTCATATTCCGGTCACATGTCTTTATGGGATGTGTATGAACACACCCATAGATTCCGGGAAAACACTGGCAGCGTTAATGAACCCAAATCAAACGATCCCGGGACACACTATCCAAAACTTTTCCCGAATCTCTATGTTAAAGGGGCTTCTTAAAGAAAAGAAAACAGTTTTATTGGGTTTTCAGCTGTATTAAAATACAGTATGAATTCCTTAGCATTTCGATTCATCAATCTCAGTTCCTCACATACAGTTCTTTGTGTGTATGTGATCTGAACAGTGCCATATTCACATCATGGGCAGTCAGTTCCAGAAACATTTTGTGAAACAATTAGTCAACAATAGTAGGATATCACAAAAATAGTTGACAACATTGAATTATTGCATTTTGTATTTATATTTTGCCATTATTAGTTCTAGTTCAGATCTAGTTACAGCATCTATTGGCAGGGTCTAAATGCCAGAGGTAACCATCTAAACCTTGCCACCCTTGCAATGCTAAATATGCTGTGAAAAAGCTTTGTGTATCAGTTTAAACAATCAAACAGGTACTGCATTGAGAATGGCCCAGCTGTTATTGCATGACTGCAAAATAGTCCTATATGGACACCAAGTGAGAGCCTTTAAGGGACTTTGGTTTAATCCAACAGTAAGATGTGTCAGCGCTGAAGTTTGTGCAGGAGACTCTGATGTCAGAGGCTGTTCTGAGCGAGACATGGAGTCCTGTTACAGAGAGCAGATATTGTTATACATCACTCTCCTCTCACTCTTTCACTCAACTTCTCTCTTTCTTCCTCCCTCTACTCCCCATTTGTCCTATTAAGTAGCAATATGAACCTCATACCAGTACACATTAGTGTTTGCGGTGTGTATTATGGGTATTGATTATCTCCCAGGGGGTGGAAGGTGGGGTAGAGAAATTTTATTGGTGCACTATTTTTAAATGCTTATTTAGTTAATAAGGTAAAGTGAATATGAGGTAAAGTTTTTGCAATGCATATTATACATTTGGCCGGAGTAATCCAATATCAATTCTTAAACTTTAGCAATCAATATTTACACTTATTTATTTATTTACTTACTTACTTTTTAAGAAAATGTATTCTTAAGGCCCCAATATACTTAGAAAGAACTGATGTGACGTCATTTCGAACAAAATCAGGCCAAAACAAAATTCATTTGGAGTCCGTTTGGGAGTTCGAAACTGCTAACCAAAGTGAACTTTCCAGAAAAGTTAGGGCTGGTAAACACCTTTGTACTACCATTGGTAAGTGGCAGTCACATTATAGGCAATTGAGGCTCTGAGGCTCCGCCTTCTTTCACATGGAAATCTTTTCCGGTTCATTTCTTCTGTTCAGTCCGTCGAGGTCAGATGTCTGCGAGTAAAAACATGAACACGCTGGAAACTCACTTTATAGTAGAAATAAAGTTATTTCTGATGAAACTGAAACTGGTTTTCATGTTTATTACGGTAAAGTTTCTTGATTTTAAGCAATCTATTGTACAAAGTGCTACTTAAATGAATGTAACGTGATGCTTTTCTTACACTTTAATACATTTTTTTTTTGCTGTTTTCTCAATTTTGTTGTTTGTGTTTATTTTGTTATTGAGTGGAGGATCTCAGCACATATTTACATATTCATATAAACGCCACTCTCAGCAGAGTGGACGTCATCAGATGTTTGCTAACAGTATATCGCTTGTCACTTATTTCGAACTTTGTTTTAACCTCTAAGTGAAGAAATAAAAAGAACTTTGCCTTAAGTATATCGGGGTCTTTAACATTATGTAGGACGAGCTTCAAATCAAGAGCTTGTAAATCAGAAACAAATCAGAATGTGAAATTGGGCCCTACATTTGCCATCCAAAAACATAGAGGGCATTTGAGCAATATCAAATTTTCAGTTGCATGGAGCAACTTGCATAATGGAAAAAGTATTCATGGACATAAAGCCACATATAAATAGACATGAATATGCAAGTATGCCTGTAACGGATATGAAAAACAAAAACAATTCTTAAGTGGTGATTAAAATATGTATAGAGTAAAAAGCAGTAATAAATTAATCAGACAATGTCTTGTAAAGTGATTTTTTTTATATTTATAAATATTGCATTTAAAAAATATCCAGTGATAATTCCAGAAAGAATTCTGGTGTACCTTGTCTCTCATTTCTAAAAGTTTTTTCATATATATGCTCCCACTAAAACTTTGTTTCATTAATACTATAGGTTATTTTTTTTTTTTATTTCATTTTTAGGTTCGAAAACCTACAACTTCATTTTATCTTATAACATCTAAAACATTTGAATATCTGTCAAGCATCTCACTGTTCAAATAAAAGCACACACAATTGATCTGGATTTAAATAATAGGAGCACTATCGAAAACACATTTCCATTATAAATGAAGTATAGAATCACATTTTTTTAAAGTGGGTCTCATGGCTGATTTGTCCCTGCATTTATCAAAAACTTTTTTCAAGGTATAACATATTTTGACCCCTTTAGCACCACCATAGTATCATAGCGCACTGATATAACATGTAAGCGAAAATGACACAAAATTTGCTCTCGGCTGTTACATTATTCGCTGTCAGTCCCTGAGATTGCAATGAGGAACTTTAACTTATAGTCAAGGGAATGGCTTGTCAGGGATAGAGATAATGAGATATGATAGCTGACTGAAAATTGATGCCCTGAATAAGGGAAAGAGAAAGATGCTTATGAGGGGGAGAGTAATGGGAGAAAGGGGAACTGTTTGCTTTAATTAGTTTTGTTCTCTAGAGTGATAGTTGGTAGCATGGTGGGTGTAGTTGTAATTGGAAGTTATAATGTGAATCAGATCTATGGCAGAATAATATAATGTCTCTTTGAAATGCCTGAGATTTTATTTTATTTTATTTAATCTGAATTGACATTCATTTCTTAACTGAAAATTAATTATTTTGGCCAGTAAATAGCCTTTTGACCATTTATTTATTTAATTTACTAAAGTCAGACCCGTGCCTGATGAGCACACCGAGTGCGTCTCATGCCTGGCTCACGCCCATATTGAGGCGACACTTGCAGACTCCAGTTGCCCACACTGTGAGAAGCTGAGCCTCGCAGTACTACATGATAGGATCACGCTTTTCAGCACGCCCACTCCCTCTTCTCCTTCGACGTGGCACACCCCATATTCAAGCACACTGATTCTTCGTCTTCCTCTTCGGTAACACAGAAAAAGTCTATGTAAAGCTCCCCCCGGTGGAAGAGGAACACTGCCCACAGCCTTCGGCTGGAAGACGAAAGCTGTCCATCCATCTAAGCTGTGCAGGACCACGTCTGCAATGGCCTCTAAAGTGTTCAAGCCAATCTTCCGCGACATGGACAAATCTAGACCTGACCCAGAGTTGTTTAAAGAGCTGCACAGCAACCAAACCCCTTATTGTTGTGAAAGCGAACCAAACTATTTTTTTTCATTCTCATGAAAAGAGCATTCCTCCTCTCAATGCAATCACAGGTGCTGCTCTCTTGGGGTCTCTTCTTCCCCTCAAGAACTTTCAGAAGCTGCTGGGCTGATGGCTGATGGCAGTAATTTGTACTGAGAGATTGCTACTGAGTAGCTTCCTCAGTAGCTCAGCTAGGCCTGCTCCATATGTGACCACTTCAGCAGTGGATGAAAGGCCATGTTCCACCTCATGGGTGGCGCACAGGCCAGCACCTCCTCAGAGTGACCCATGGCTGTCTCGAAGCCTTGGTCCTCTGGAAATCACCCGATTTTTTTTATCAGAACGGAATAATGATGGGGGAGAAGAAAAGTGGTCATGATGGACGCTTCCAAGATGGATTGGGGCGCCCTGTGAAGGTAGAATAGCCTTCGCCTCAAGGGCGACTCCCTTGATGAATTGGCACATCAACCAATTCTGGTTACTCTGGCCTTCAAGGAGTTCTGGAAAGACCTCAGGGGTCATCATGTCCTGATCTTCTCAGACAGCAGGACCGTGGTTCCCTTTCTAAACCACCAAAGAGGTGTCAGTTCTTCATAGACTCACCTGCGAGTCTGGTGACACACCTTCTCCAATTCACCTTCTCTGTTCACTGAGGGAGGTTCACATGCCAGGCTCCTTGGATATAGAAGCCACCACTGGGGGAATGGAGATGGAAGAGAACTCCCACTGCCAGACATATTTTTAAAAGGAAACTGATCCAGGAATGGCACTGCCTACATTTGTATGCCTTGCCTACTGTACGCCTGCTCCCACAGGTCCTCAAGTGGATCAGGGAAAGCTTTGGTTCCCAGAACTGATACAGCTGTTGTCAGCACCTCCATGGCCCATACTGCTGAGGAAAAACCACCTCTCCCAAGTGGATGAAGAAATTTGGCACCCACATCCAGGAGCCATCAGGCTTCCCCCAAGGGGTCATGAGAACATCTCATGAGAACATCTCAGAGGCGAGGGCTCTCTACGCAAGGCACCTTTATACACCGAAATGGTCTAATTTATCTAGCTGGTGTTCAGCTCGGAATTTAGACCCCATTAGTTCCGAGATCATATCAATTTTCTTATGGCTTGCCAATCAATTGGAAAATACGACCCGGTCGTTAAGTTTCTCAGAAGGGCTAGGAGGTTGAATCATCCCTGCCCTTGCTCAGTTTCAACATGGGACCTCTCCACCATGCTCAGGGATCTTCAAGGAAGATGAAAAGGAGTCTGTGTCCTCTCAGAGTGTATATTGAGCGCTCTAGCCTGTATCAGCAATCAGAAGAGCTGTTTGTCAGCTTCGGAGGCTGCATTAAAGGACTTCCAGTTTTGAAGCAAAAACTTTCCAGAAGGATCGTGGATGTGACAGTGCTGGCTTGCAAATTGGTGGACTTGTTGTGCCCCTTAGGAGTGAGAACCCATTCTGGACATCACTGCTCTTCAAGCACTGGTGTTGTCAGTCTGGTGATGTCGTCGTTTTGTGTGACCACAGTGTGAGTTCCTCTCCAAATGGCTGTTCAGGGGATCTCAATTTGAGAGCCTCCAAGCTGTTGGTTTGCATAGCGTTCTGCGGTTTTAGCACTCCATGTTGAAATGCACTCCCCACAGCGTCAGCTGACTGATGCAATGCAAGGGAACCATATCGAGAGGTAATGCTCTGGTTACTCACATAACTCTGGTTCTTTGAGATAACAGGAATGAGCATTGCGTCTATTGCAAAGGATACATCTAAGCTGCCTTCAAAAATCAACTAGGTGAAGATGTTTGAGGAGACACAAAGTGAAACTAACATTGGATTCGGACGTGCCTTGATGCTTTCCTACCTTGGAATGCATCCTCCGAAGGCAACATTTTTCAGTTTTCAGATACAGCCACTGTCCTGCAGAGTTCAGTTCCAACCCTAATCAAACACAGCTGAACAAGTTAAATCAAGCTCAGGTGTACTGAAGCAGGTTCTAAATAAACTTTGCAGGACAGTGGTTTGCCAGGAGCAGGGTTGAAGACCTCTGATGACAAATGTTCAAGACAATGAATCACTAAAACACTGGAGGAGACATGTGAGATCACTGGGGTCTTTTTCACAGGTGAACAATATGGGAGGCTGAAACTAAATAGGATTCTAGAAGAGAATCAAGAAGATCACATCTCACAAAAAGAGATCACATAAAGATATCTCATCTGTCATTTATCTTTCCTGTGGGAATCTATGACTAACTGACTGCCCATCCATAAAAAACGTTAAACAACCTGGACCATCTGCTTGGAGGTCATCCATCAATAAAAACGGAAACCACTTGACAAAGTGGCTAGTGGTAAAATGATCAGAAAGACATGCTTCCCATTTCAGCGGAATGCCGCAGTCTGTACATTAAGTGAGAAACCATTACTGTAAGCTGGAGCCCCTCCCTCTTTTCCTGTATACTGCACTCAGAGTCTCTCAGGGGGAATTAGGGACAATGGAAGGAGAAGGGGTGAATGGAGGTACAGAGAGAAGATGGAGGAATGGAAAATGAGTAGGGAGGAAAGACAGCAGCAATGGTGATGGTCATTTAAGAGAAGATGAATGCAAGAACGCAAAACTGCATAAAAATCTGTTAAGTTTGTGCATTTTTACAGTAATTGTTTGTGCGCGCACACACACAATAATTTTTTATTTATTTATTTTTTTTTACCAAAAGTTTAACAGGATTTTTACAGTGCAGAAAAAGCATGAAGTGAACGAGAAATGGCTGGCTATGAAGACAGGGATAAAAGAGTAGCATGAGGAGTGAGTTAGGAAGAAAATCTGTCCAGAAGAAAGAAGGAGAAAGAGGATGTTATTGCTTTGAGAAATGTGGAGCACTTTTAAGGGGATGTGGATGGTGGAAAGTCACCACTCAGAATTTCAGACAGTTTAAAGACCTGGCATAAAAGACAAAAATAAAAGGCAAATCAGAGTGTTCCCCAGATGCTGACCTCACCCGGAGGTAAAAGCGAACTCATCCTGAAACAGTCCCCTCAGCAAAAAAGAGATTTGAGTTGAGAAGATGAATTATTTACTGATGTTCAGCATTGCAACAGTATAAGAAGAGACCATTAAAACTATATTTAAATGAATTTCAATCCATTTATTTTTAAAAGGCATTCGGTTTAGTTTTGAAAGATTCACAACCTCACTACGACAATTAAATCATAAGTGGGCAGCCGAAGAAATGTGGATTACTATCGAGTGTATAAACAGCATCTCCTTTTAGCTGAATGATTTCATGTTAGGCAGTCCTTTGACATTGTCTGGTTATCAAACAAATATTCACTGTGTTTGGAAGAGAAGCATGTGTGAGTTTGTATCAGTCTTGACTGGCACAGCAGAACATGTTGGTCTCAGTGTGACATCTGTTCCACAGTCAGAGATCATCTAGGTCTCTCTCCTCCGTCTGTTGCCACCCAAACTCACCCTGTCAGAAGGGAAAAAGTGTAAACAATAAATTAAGTGACTATAATTCAAAATAATACCTTTTCATCAGTTCCATTTCCTACCCACAGGTGACTGTGAATGTTCTCCTCCGGGAATTTGTGTATGTGCGTATGCAGGTCAGGGTGACATCTGCTCTTAGTGAGTTCAAGAGATCTGAGGCAAGGCATTACAGGAACAGTTAATGGACCTTTAGGGGCAAAGTTAGACATTTAAGTCTACATGAAATGAAATTTCACCCCATTAATTATCTAAATGCATGCTATTAATCTTATTGTGAATAATTCATCAATCACATATGTTTCTTTCTCTTTTTTTACCTCATATTTTTCAATCAAAATGTCATGAGTGTATGCTCTGACTCTCCGCTAGCTGCCTCGTGAGTGTATAATCGTGAGCGCCATTATTTGCCGCTAATGAAAGAAAAATACTGCAATTTTCTGGTGTAATCGTTTTATTGGGGGGCATTCTACTTGGAAGCTTGTTTCTGCCACTGAATAAAAAAAAAAATGTAATTGCAACTTTCTGTCTCACAATTCTAACTGTTTTTCTCACAAATATTTGGGAGTTTACATCTCACAATTCAGAATTTTTTCTCAGAAAAAAAGCCGTTCGTAAAGACCCGCCCCCTTTAGTTACTGTTGCCATGTTCGACAAACCAATGCTGCTCTTACACCACACATCATGTTCTCACGCAGTGAAAAATACAGAGCAAGTTACTTTTGATATGAAACAAAGCTTCAAATGTGAAATATTGTAATTTTTGTAAAGAAACAAGCGGCTCGTGAACCAACCATCTCTTCATACTAGTTCATTTATAGCATCAAATAAACATGAATGAACATCAGAACAAAAATTATTTCAACTGCGAAAACACGTGAGTACACACAATTTTTCAAGTTCAAGTTCACCAACATTAATCTACTAACTCCCATGACTGTTTTGTTGGACAAAATGGCGGATTTGGGGTTATGATTGGTCAGATCGCCTGTCAATCAAACTGCCGGTGAAGGGTCAATTGTGAGTTATAAAGTCAAAATTGTGAGATAAAAAGTTGCAATTATCTTATGCCTAGACCCAACCCGATTCAAATGGCGAAGACATTATTCTACATAAATGAAGAGCTTTTTGCAGTCTGATTCTGACATCCAAAAGCACAACAAACCATTTTCTTTTCTCTTATTCGATGGATTTTTCCTCCACTTACCACATTAACCTTTCCTGACTTACCATTGTGTTTCTTCAAAATACGTATCCAACAGCAGCAAATGGCATAAATGTGACATCTAGGCAGCGTTACGCTAGGCTGTATATCGAGCTGCCATTTGTTGATTCATGCATCATTTTTTTGAGAATGAGACATGAATCGGCAGAATTTATTGTAAATGCTTTGAGAGAGAAAAAACAGTTGCCGCACTAAAGGCCTATTCAGTCCAAGAAGGATAACTTTAAAGATAAAGATAAGATAATAAACAAAAAAGACTTATTTTATTTTAGGTAGCTTCCAAGACAACATTACACATTTTCATTTAGGCCAGTTTAACTTGCCTCCAGTTTCACAGACAAGACTTAAGCCTACAGTCCCAGACTAAAATGCACGTTTGAGCTGTGAAAGTTCAGTGACTTTTTCATTCTGTTTTGGTGTTGATAATGCCATCATGGCACACAGAATGGCATGTCACCCATGCTAAACGGGCCAGAGTGAATATACAGGGTTTCTCGATCCACTCTATAAATAACATTGCACCCCAAGGACAGCTGTGGCCAACAGCCGGCAGACAAAGGCAATAAATAACATGGGCCACCGAAAATTTACTGTTCAACAAATCAGAGAGATAGAAAGGGAGGGAGATGGGGCTCATGTAGGCCTATTGCTAAAATGAGATTGGCTTTTAATTAAATTCCACTGTGACTGAATGAAAACATTGTAGGATTTAATAATTAAGTTGAGGAATTTATCCAAACACAATGGCAGTGAAAATGATGAAATGGAATGGAGACTGTGGGGATGAAGGTTAGCATCTAATTAAACCAGTTTGTAGATTAGACGCACCAAGTCATATGATGGACACACACAAGTAATCCGCTGATTTAGTCATCATTTCTTTTCCAGAGGTTTAACGTTATATATAAAAGTAAATATGCAGAGCTAGAACAGTGCATGGGAGCATTTCCCTTAATTATCATTACTGCTTGTGGTGTTTGGAAAAATAGCATCTATTCTGCTTTCTCACCACGATTGGGTGAGCAGAGTTTTGTTGAGGTGCAAATGGGTCCACACTGCTGAATGTGTGCTATCCGCAGCAGTGAGAGATCTTGTTCAGCACTTGTTCCCAATTGCTGTGGTTAGATTAATTATCAAAACCTCTGGACTGTTAAGTCATTAATTGTTTTCTACAACAGAGTGATGAAAAGCAATAAAACCATTTTCCAGATTGCAGAGAAACAGGCATGTTCTTGCTTTCAACTTGCTTCTGCTGTTTCTCGGGATTGAATGTTTGCAAACACAAATGTGCTAAAGTAGACTATTGTTTCTCATTGTGTTTTTTGGCACTAGTAATATAATTGCAGGTCTAATAATTTATTTGGTGTGAATTATGTTGGCTTGAGAACATGCTAACAATGCAAAGCAACATTTTACAAAATTGCACATTAATCGCTGTTCTGTTAATCACTGGTGAAATCCACACGTTTCAATAGGAATCTATGCAATGTGGAATTTCGCATAAGGGCGTAAAATTTCGACATACAGATTGACTGATTTAACAAAGCTGCTTGATTTGAAAGTGGCTATGCTTTATACATTGCTATTTACAAAAGTGAAGTTTTTAATCTGGAAAATTTTGGTAATGTGGCTGCACCTTAACCACCAAGCTAACAGGGAACGTTTTTGGCTAATGTTCTAGCAAGGTTCTCTCAAAGGTTCTCTGAACAAACATTATTGATCGGTAACAGAATTGTTCGAAGTTATCTGATCTTTAATGTTCTCAAAACGTTAGAGCAAAACATTATTTATACTTCCTTCTTGGAGCAAGAAAACATTTTAGTTGGGCATTCATCTATTTTTTTTGTTTGTTTGTTTCAAATCTTTTTCAAAATATTTCTTACCCATAATCTTTGCAAAATGATCAAATTGAATGTTTCCTTAGCATTCGTATGACTAAGAAAATGTTTTGAATGTCCAGAGAACATTCAGAAATAAGGTTTTCATAACTTAATTTGAACATTAGCAAAACATTTATAGAAGATTTTTGTTAGCTTGGAACATTAGGAATGTGTTGAAACACGAATATGTTAATTAGCAACATGTCAAACATGCCATCAACGAGTTATGTCAAAAAATGTGTTTAAACATGCTTGTAATGCCTAGCAATGTATTATCAACATGCAAGAAACAAGTTAGCACAATCCTAAAACACGGTAGAAATGTGCTAAAATATGCTAACAATGTTTTTATTGGTTTTCCTGTCGTCGTCTGATCGTCTTTCTATCTGTCAGACAGTAAAACCTTAATACCTCAAAATTTTAAAACCAATTTCAGGCGAGGCTTTGCCAATCAAACATCAAATCTTTATATCATTCTTTTGTTTAGTTAATATTTCAGTTATGATACATTTGATGGCTACTTTTATGGGCACAAAAATTTGTTTTTAGAAATATAAATTGACTGCTTTAATTTATAGTGCTTTTTTATTATTATTAAATTAGTTGATTGAAGGAGAGAAAGTGATCGAGAACAACAACAAAAATCTCTAAAAGGAGGAGAATGATAACATCAACATCCATTTGACAGCATCTTCGATCTGCACATCAGTTCTGAATGCAGTATCTGTGTCAGTGTGGTGATAGGCTCAGAAATGAACTCTCTGCGCTTTAGAGTGGCCTCATCGATGAATAAGTGCACTATAATGGCTGGCCATCCATCTATGAGCAAAGATCAATAGCCAAGGCAGCAGCCAGGACTCGGGAGGCAGCCATATGATGGTGAAGAAGCTGTTATCTTCCTTGAACCCTGGATACAAACCATCAAAAGTGCCACACAATGCTATTTGATCTGAACCGGCTTGCCTTAAGTTTGACTATCTCTAAACTTCTGCCTTCCTAAAGGCCCGTTCACACCAAGAATGATAACTATAAACGATAGCTATATTTGCGTCCACATTAATCAATGATAACGAAGTGTGTACAACATGTTTTTGCTGTTCTTGTTGCATTTACACAATTTTAACCAGCAGATATCCTCAGCATGCTATGTTTTGAGTGAATAGAGTAGTCTATCTATTAACAGTGAATTTAGCTGACTCAATATAGTGGAATAAAAACGATGTCTAATCTTTTTCACTGCAACTTCATAGCAAGCTAGACAATATATTGTCGAAACTAGCACAGGTTATGTTATTTTACATTGTTTGCTAGATTGGCATGATTTCATCGTTAATACTTCTCACCATTTGGGTATGACCGATTGTTTTCCATTAATATATAGACTTGTCAAACGGTGGCTTTTGCGATTAACTGTCGTCTTCCATTTTAAATGCACGAGCCCATAAATTCGAATTGGATGCTGATTGGTTGTCATTGTTTTATTGTTCAACAGCTGGAAAAAAAAGTTTCTCTGTATTGTTATCGTTATAGCTGTGGTATGGACAGTGCTTAAAACGATTTTATAGTTATCATTCTTGGTGTGCATCGCAGTCTATCTCAGGTTAAAGGTAGAAAAAAATATCTTCTGAGATATACTTTATGGTAAAACCAATCCCACGATATGTTGTGAAGAACTTAGGAAGAGCAAAATTGAAAATATATCAGATGCAGTGATATGAAAATTCTGGCCATACCGATATTTTCATGATTTTGTTTTAAAGTGACACTAAGTAATTTTTACTCTGTAGTGGTCAAAAAAAAATCAAACTGCATGCATTTTGCAGAAGAACATTGTTTTGGTTGTGTCAGGGTTCTGTCACCGGTCTGTTTGTTCTTGTTTTGGTAACAGAGCTCTGACATTCCTGTCTTTTGTTCTGTCAAGGTCTGGCAAGGCTGCAATCTTCTGTTCATGTGATTTGTTTTGTGTGAGGAGCATGATGTTCTGATCCCAGCACTTCGGTCTAGTTTGGTTTTGGTTCTGTGTCGGGGTTCAGACATTCATGCTCTGTGTGTTTGTCTTCTGTTGTGAGGGCACGGGATGATCATCCACTTGTTCTTCATGCGCTCCAGTCATGTAGTGTGAGCGAGCGGCCTAATGTTTAGGTTGACTGCATATATGTGTGTTTTTGTGCTTATAGAGTATCAAAATGATAACCTAGCTACATGCTAACACCAGAGTCATGCTTTTGAAAGTAAACACTGATGGAAGCATTTAAAAATAGTCCTTCCCGCAATGGCTCTCAGACTCATGCTACGAAACAGAGCTGGGTCAGAAAATAACTCTGTATGTCATACTAAATGGCTCTTGTACTCATTGGGAAACAACATGTTTATGAACTGGTATGCCTTGTGTTGACACGTTAGCGCATAGGTTAAGATACAAATGTCCTGCTCCTTTTCACTGTCAAAACTGCTCTCTTGATGTCTGCAAGAACCTCAGTGTTTCAGCAAAATAAGCCAGTCACACACAAATCCTGTTTTAAGAATAATTTTGTCACCAAAATAGCTGCTGATAAGACATTTAGAAATGCAACCAGGGCTGGATTATCCATAGACAGGATTGGGCAAGTGCCCTGGGGCACCAGCCAATAGGGGGCACCAAGTGATTAAGATAATAACTAGACCTTTAAAATATTTTTCATGTTTTGTGTATGTATTATTTTGCTGGAAGAGGTGCAGATACAAACAGTTAATGATGCAATATATACAGAGAGAATATACAAGATATGCATATGAAGAATTGTGAGTGGGTCTGGTCACAGTGTATTTGCACTTCAATGGTCACCCTAGGGCACTACACTGCTAATCCAGCTTGGAGTCTTGTAGGTTACCAATGACTACCCCTCTCTCTTTATTTATCACTCTCCTGAGATTTATAGCCATTACTGTGTTTTTACTAGGCAAAGGATTACAATGAATTAGATCTGAAACAAATGAGAGAAAAAGAACATTCATATCAAAAGTGATGGTAAAACAAGTCCAATAATATGTAATGTTGTATCTTTGGGATGTGCTGGAGTAGACTTTACAAAGTGCTCGACTCTTGCATTGTCAATACAAGATTTTGACCAAAAATTGATCCACCTCTTAATCACTGGTAACTATTTTGTATTAGGATGAAGAGTCTTGATAATCGATGTTCCTCTCTCCTCTGTCTCTCAGGAGTGTGGTACGCTCAGGCTTTGGAGGTGAATACAGGGAAGATCCATTTCATTGAAGTGATGAATGGAAGTTCAGTGCTCTTACCCTGCACTTACAGCAGCTGCATCGGCATTAAAAACCTTTACTTCAACTGGCAGTTCAAGGACAATGGGACATTGGTTAAGGTGAGACATTCAGCTGTCTCTCAATTGTTTTTTTGTTTTTTTTACAAAACCCATTTCTCAATACTTAGGCCACTTTTTCTTGACTCAATAATCCTAACCAACTTTCAGCTTTCACATTCAAAATTCCCTAAAACTACCAAAACACTTCATATATCTCCAAATCAAATCATTCTACCATAACACTAGCAAAAGTGTCACCCAACAAGCACAGTTTGTCATCTAAAAACACTAATAGCAGGTACCATTACAAAAATATTTTTGTAATATTCACTGCAGTATATGTTATATGGTCCGTGTTTATATTACAGTACGAAAAAGTGTTAGTTACATCTATATGTGATTTCATTTATTAGACATTTATTAGAATATACATGTATATATTGTTTTACTGTAGAAATGTAGCAAATGAATGCTTGTTTAGTTTTGTATTTTGTTAGGTTTTGAAAGTAAGTTGAAAAGAGCATATAAACATGGCCTTGGTAGCCTATTTAGGGCTTTTCACGCCTATAGTTATAAATTATAGTTATAGTTATAAATAGTTAAACTGTGTCATTCCAAACTGAATCCTGCATTATCACGCTTCATGTTTCACACTGCTCATAATTTACTCAGAGTTAACAATTAATCCTGGGTATTCATAAACTGATGTTTCACATTGCACATTCCTCTCAAACACAGAGTTTACTGTTTATATACAATGTTTTGCTGCATAATTACTGTAATCTTGAGATGACAACACGTGATGATATATTCTGAGCTGTTCAAGGGAATTATGCGTTTCTATGGCACCACGATCAACGCCTAAATGAATCTACTCCGGTCAGGTGGTACAGAGGCCTTCAGAACATCTAGTCATAACATTCTAACACCACGTCGTTTCACACTGCTCAAGTTTGGCACCGCAATGCAGGGATTTAACACTGGAAAAGGTTGGTTTCATTACCTGGGTGAAAAGGTGCTAGCCGAAACTTTCCTTTACCCAGGGATTAAAGCGTTTAGAGTTTAGGACCATGATAACCCAGTGTTAAGCGCAGTGAAAAGCCCTTTAGATTTGGTGGTGGTTTTGTGGGAAAAGAATTCATGTAATTTGAAAGAATTGGTCACTAAATAAATGTTGTGCCAAAGCAATGATAAATGATCCACATTTCACCCCACATAGATGGCTGTTGTTCTCACCGTGTGAAGATTTTGAAAAAGTGACCTTGAGAAATTGGCCCTAGCTATTTTTTTTTTAAAATCATCTGTAAACAAATGCATGAACAATGAAAATGACAAGATGTCACACGTTTAGTCTTAATTTTGAACAAAAATTATGTATTGATACATAGGTTATTTATCTTGAAAAGTGAATTCAAGCAAAAATGAATGCATGGCATTTAGTTTTGTGTTTTTGACATTAATTTAATTCCTGTGATCTATTTCCTCAGCTTTGTGAGGCCACTATCCCAGCAGAAGGAGTAGAACCTAACGTGAAAATCTATCATGAGCGGGTGGAGTTTGTCGGCTCCAGCAAGCACAGTAACATCTCCATCTTACTGCATAACGTCACCTTCGAGGACCAGGGAGACTACATCTGCTTCGCCCGCAACCCTAAGGAGAAGGAACGCAACCATAGTGCAATTTTCACGCTTTATGTGGTGGACGAATGTGAGTTTCCGTTCGCAGTTTTGCAAAAGGCCTCAAGTATTATGTAATTCAAACAATATTATGTTTTTTTCCCATTGTGTTTCACCCAGGGCTCGATTTAAGGGGGGATGGAATCCCCCTTGTTGAAAACAATGACAAAAAGCATCCCCTCTGTGACGCCACAATCCCCCCTTACCATTCCATTTAGATTAACACTGTTATGTATTATGGAAATCGTATCATGTAAATGAAAATTTAAAATAAACTACAAATAACAGTGATTCACCAATCAGAACTTAGTAGTCACGCCCGAGCTCTGATTCAACCAAGCTTTCGTCATTTCTGTTCAGGAGAATGGTTCAAGCACATCTTTTGACGTTCTTTATAAAGAAGAGAAGATACGATATTACTTTGATTAGTGTTTTTTTTTAGAACATTCCAGTCACATTAGAACAAATAAAGAACATGATTGAAATCATAAGTGATCGTTGTCTAGGTGAATTATCGACAGTAAATGTCATCACCAAGGTGATAATGCACACATGCATACAGGCTACGTTAGCTACAGATATGTGTGTTTATTTATTTTATTTAATAAAAAAATCTATGAGCTCAGTTCATACTCCGCTGTTCAAAACTATATGAACCATCAAAACAAAGACTGTACCGCTAATTGTTCGACATGAGAACTCATGAGTCTGGTGGTCACTCATTCAAAACTACAATGATATAACTATTTTAATGAATAATGCTTATTTAAAAAAAAAAAAGGTACAGTAGCCCCAACCAACCTCCCATGACCACACCATCCCCCTTCATTTTTTTTTTTTTTTTTTTTATAATTCAATACCAATCAAAGCATCTCAACACATGTTTATCTTTGCAGTGAAAGAGGTGGACAACACGTTGACCTTAATCATTGTGTCCGTGCTCGGAGGGGTCATAGGCCTGATTATTCTCATAATGGTGGTGAAAGCTGTAGTCATTGCCGTTCTAAACAAGGTCCAGGAGAAGAAGTAAGTCAGTTTTATCAAAAACTTGTCAAAAGCTCTAATG
Organism: Opsariichthys bidens; assembly: GCA_037194245.1. NCBI lineage: Eukaryota > Metazoa > Chordata > Actinopteri > Cypriniformes > Xenocyprididae > Opsariichthys > Opsariichthys bidens. The sequence goes on along the minus strand of CM074284.1, from coordinate 9,100,691 downwards.
AAACTTCCATTACTTTTTATGGCTATAGATAACCTAATCAATCAATTTGAACCCGCCCTTGTTTCTACTTGGTTGTGTGTTTGATACATCCTGTATATAAAAAAAAAGTATACTTCAAGTAAAGTTGAAGTATACTGCCCAGCCCATGTTTGCTTGATGGCTACCCTCTTCTGACTCAGATGATGACATTTATGTCCTGTGTTGGCCACCGTAGCTTCTCTATATTGCAAATCGCAACCTCACAGTTAAATGCTGCTAAAATTTCCACATTGCTTCTTTAAATTCATTGAAAGTCGGGATGTGCTGGAGGAGACTTTACAGAGTGCTTGACTCTTGCATTGTCAATACAAATCTTGACAAAAAATTGTTGCAGCAGATGAAAATAAAAAGCTACACACTCCATCAATTGGAGTTAAAAGAACTGTTGCCAAACACATAACATAATAATCACAGCAATAACGAGCCAATCATAGACTAAGTATTTGCCTGTTTACATCCAAACTGGATTTTTTTTTTTTTTTTTTTTTTTTTTGGGCTGGGCAATGTATATTTTTAAGTATACTTTATGTAGGATACTTGTAAGTGTACTTCAATACTCAAGACTAAACTGGCCCACTTTTTAGTGTATAAAAGTATACTTATTATTGGTTAAGTGTAACAATAGTAAACTTTGAGTACACAACTAGTTTCCAAATATGTTTTTCATTTGTACTGCAACTACTACAAGTGAACATATAGGTATACTGATAGTTTTCTAATTAAATAATTGTAGAACATTTTTAGTTTATGAAAGTACACTTTGAAGTACACTCTCAGTAAACTAGTAGTAAGTTTTCTTTTAAGTGAACTTCACATCATCAAGGTTTGGTATTTATATTATTTTATTTTTGCACTTTAATTATGCTACTATGTTCCTATTTAGGTATTAGTTTTTATACTTAAAATATACTTTAACTCTTTCCCTGCCAGCGTTTTTAAAACGTTTTTCCCTGCCACCACCAGTATTTTGATCATTTTCTCAAAAATTCCATGGCCCCCAGAATATGTTGTGGTATGAATATCTGAACATGCAATTCATCAAAAAAAAATATTAGAGCATAAAAATCTTGTCATGCATTCTTTTTCATCAATACTGGAATATGGGTACGTTTCATAGAAAAAAAAAAACTTTTTATAAAAACTTTTTGAATATAAAGCTGAGAAAATCACATTTTTTGTCAAATACTATGTCCGGATGGGATTCCGAATGATAATCAAAGCATGATCAAAGCATAGACATACTATCACATCCATCAACACCCCATACCTCTTCCTCGGTCAACATTTAATTTGGTAACATTAGGCAGTTTATATGCTGATGAATGTCTGATAACGTTAGATTACATGCACGTAAGCAGTGCTTCTATCGCTTGTTTCGGGTTCTTCTTCACCTGTGTTTTGATCTGGAGATTCTGTACTTTCAGAAGATCCGTAATAGCGCCCCCTACAGTATAACAGTGAAAACATGGATTGCCGGAAAATTTCATCAATGGCGGGGAAAGAGTTAAGTAGATTGGAAGTAAATTCTTATGTACTAGACTTAGCCTACACAAAAATTCACATACTCAGAATTAGGAACATTTCGGTTTTCTTTATAATTCAATATTATGAAGCAATGTAAGTTTATAAGATAGTATGTAAAGCTATTTTTTTAAGTATTTAATCAAATGAGTAAACACTACTTATTTTTAATTTAAAAGAAGTATACTAGTAGCACACTTGTAAGGGATGACATTTGAATACATAGATAGAAGATAGACAGACAGACAGACAGACAGACAGACAGACAGACAGACAGACAGACAGACAGACAGATAGATAGATAGATAGATAGATAGATAGATAGATAGATAGATAGATAGATAGATAGATAGATAGATAGATAGATAGATAGATCATTTTCATTTGCAAAGGGCAGTGGTTTGCAACATCACGGAAAAATATGCAGAGTCATCCTCCCTGCTGTTCTCTGTACATGGTGGCATGTGTGCTGCACACTAACAGAAGCCACCCACAAGGGTCCAGTGCCTGTCTGGTAACTCTGACATGGTGACTGTTATAAAACCCCTGTGAGACCAGAGCAAATGTCAATAAATATCATTTTGTCATTTTGAGTAAATGTCAATAACAAGGCATTCTGGGTAATGGCGATCGGAGTCATGCCTCCCAGCACAATCCCTCCCTCTGTCTGAAATAAAATTAATAAAAATCCTGAATCACACTTGAAGGCATGGTTCACCCAAAAATAAAAATTCTCCCATGATTTACTCACCCTCAAGCCATCCTTGTTGTGTATGACTATCTTTTTTCAGACAAACATAATCTGAGATATATTTAAAAATATCCTTAGTCTTCCAAGCTTTATAATGGTTGTGAATGGGGCGGGGGGCACATTGTGAACCAAAAATAAAATGCATCCATCCACAATAAAAGTAATTCATATGGCTCCAGTGGGTTAATAAAGGCGTTCTGAAGTAAAGCGATGGGTTTTTGTAAGAAAAATATCCATATTTAAATCTTTATTAACTAAAATAACTAGCTTCCGACAGACAGCCGCACGCATCGATTTGCGGTGGAAGAGCAACCTCTGCATGAGGCAATGACGTATAGAATAGAGCAAAACAAAACACAGGTGATGAATTAGAAGTCATGCACCGCGTCAGAGGGTTACTCATTTGGCGCAAGTGTACGGTCATCTGCTGGAAGCTTGTTATTTTAATTGATAAAGTTTTAAATATGGAAATATGGATAGATTTCGCTAATCTAATATGTTTAGATATATAACATTTCTTAAGGATATTTTTTTATTCTTATAAATATGGATAATTTTCTTAGGAAGGATATGTTTAAATTGTGTTCATTTGAAAGAAGATATTCATATACATCTAGGATGGCTTGAGGATGAGTAAATTATGGGATAATTTTCTGGGTTTTGGGTGAACTTTCACATTAAAAGAGTACAATTCTTGAAAAGAAAAAGAAAAGAAAAGAAAACTTCATTAAGTAATTTAAATTTTTAAAACATAAAACAGGAAATGAGCAAAAAAAGGTCCATAGTCTATTGTCAATAGTGTAGTTCACTTCACAGAAGTGAACTTTTGGTTCGTCAGCTTGGCGAATCCACGTGATCGGCTTGAACCAGTTGTGAAATTTACATGGGGAAATCATTTGTCCTCATGCAAAATTCCCAATCTCATGTATTCCTAATGACTATTGAAAATTCACCAGATAAATTGAGATTTTTATGTTTCCTTTTCTTTCTTTCTTTTTCATAGACACTCTTAATTATTATTGATCCTACAATGTCTGTGTCCTTTTTTCTTCCTTTTCTTATAGTAAAGAGTGCCTTGTGAGCTCTTCAGGGAATGACAATACAGAAAATGGCCTCCCGGGATCCAAAGCAGACAGCAAACCAACACCAAAGGCATGAAAACAGCATGTATGTGTACATATGTGAGCATATGTATACATGCATAAGTATAACAGATTGAAAGAAAGTCATAACAATGGACAGTTTTATTATTAATCTTATCAGAAAAATGCTAAATATAAATATGTGAAAATATATGAAATATATTTTAGACTGTGCTTGAGGAAATATACGAAGTGCTGCAGGCTGGATCACACACCCTTTGCTGGATAGAAACGGCATAAATCATTATCGTACTACTAACAAAAAGCAGATGATGGGTGACGCTTTGGTGTGCTTGCATTCTGCTCTATCTTGTCTGTGAGACACAGCACACACACACTGCCTTCTTCACAAACTGCCATATCCTTTCAATGCTCGACAGCACAAGACCCACATAACAAAATGTTTGCGAAAAACTTTTCCAGTGCAACTTTACACACCTTCACACTGCATTCCAAATGATCCTGAGGTGGAATCACTCTCAAAGCTGACAAGTCAGTAACGAAGCAAACACAAACGCCTTTATGGAAAAATACTAAACAATTTACGCGTAAAACCATGGGTGCCTCTTGAAATTGGAATATGTTTACCACCAATTCAAGCAGCTAACCGATTCTGATTTATTTATTAACCACTCCCACTAACTTTACAAGTGATTATGAGTCATAAAGAGCAGGATGTGAGTGCACTTGAAGGCCAGAAACACACTCTACGCAATAGCACCCCTTGTGGCAATGCTGATAATACAACACAAACTTGCAGTTCAAATTCTGACACATTTTGTATGTGAAAATGAAGTTGCGTAGAGTATTTTTCATGACTAAAAGCGTTGTTTAAAGGGTCAGAAGGGGGGGGGGGGGGGGTTACCGGAGATTCAGATAAGGGGTGTATATCCAGGATCCAGCCAAGCACGGTTTATTCTATTAATTTCTTTTTCATTTTGTCTGCTTTAGATAAAACACAGGTGCCTGTAAACGCTTCAAGCTCCACATGCTTCCTGGGAGCCTTCAAATGCTATATAGATAAATTAATTATACAATGCTCACATAAAAAAAAAAAAAAAAAAAAATCATAATAAAAAATAGAAAAACAAAAAACACTTTAAAGACAATCCCAAGAAACCAACTCCCTGTAGGAAATGAATGATCTTCTGATGCTGCTTTCAACAAAAATAACCAATAACTTTTGCTAATGCATGTGAACGTTTTATACAGTACATCTAGTGTACTATGTATCCATTTCTCCGAATCGTGTTTTCCAGTCTTTCCTCACGTGATCCGAACAGACTGATCAACCTGTGCTTGTCGTATACATCACCCTCGCTAGTTCATCTCATATGTTTGTGACATACAGGCACGAAGGGCCACTGTAGTTAAGCTTATCATACCATACAAACTCCACAGGACATGATATCGCCATTGTTGCTAACTGCTAATGTTGACCTCTGCCATTTGAACTAGCAAGCTAGCAACTTCCGTACGTTAAACTGCACTCTCAAAGATGCTAAGCTAAGAGTATTGTTTTCAGATCATCATACTATACAGAAACAAGTGAAAGACTTTTGTGACAAAAATATAATGCATTGTAATACCTCACATGCCTCTCAATGGCAACTTACAGATAACATGTGACTAGCATTAGTGTGAACCACTCAAATCTTCTCATAGAGCAGATTAGCTTGATGCTAATTCAAGAAAACACAAAAACGGCAGAAAATATGTTCAGTTAGATGTTAAAGCGAATTCCGTTTCTCAAAACAAGCCAACTTTCTAAATGTTTCAGGAGTTATTTAAGATTAAAGTGCCAAATCAGAACTGCTAGTGGAACGGTGGGTGATTTACTGTTGCTTCCGTCTTGTTTTGTTTGTCTTCCTCTTTCCTTTTGTAGCGGAAACCCTATAAATGCACAATTCTCGCTCATATCCATATCTGGTTTAAGTACAAATGTTTTGACAAATTCATAACATGTGATGAATGTCACTTTGCGATTACTCCGCAAAAATGCAATGAAACCCTCACTAGTCTTCCGCCATAACCCAAAGATGAATGTACGCAGTGGTCGTAGTTATGGCAAAGTTCAGAGGGGTTGTTTCTGGGCACTTTATTCATACAGATATAGGCTATGTGTTTTGAATGCGCATTGTATACGTAGAGCGATGTAGAATTTATCGCAGGATATTTGAATATGTCGTCGAATAGCTGCAGTGGTGATAGCGGGATAGAGGAACAGGAATAATTTGTCTCTTTGAATGGCCGTATCTCTTATATGTGCACATATTAGCAGTCTTCCAAATCACTTGACTCTCTTTTAGAAATCAGGGGCTTTGGCAATCTCAACTGTTTGGGATGCTTTTGACAGAGCGGTATGAAATCCACGTATTTATTGGCAGTTTTCATTTAATCCCTTTAAATTGTGTCCATAAACGTGTGTCAAAATGAGCCATGATTTGGAGAAAGGGTTTGGTGCCGCTCTGTCTGTCAGATGCACTGTACACTCATGTGATTAGCATGTCCTAACTGTTGTTGAGCTGTTCACATGGCCTCTTTGATTCATTTCTGGCTGAATTTTTTAACATGTTATGCTTTTTACAGCTTGTTGCCTTTTGTCATTTTCAGCTAGAGTATTTATGGATGAAACGATCACATAAACAAGGAGATTACGTAAATCAGCAATACTGTAAAAAAAGAAAGGAAAATTAAAAAAAAAAAAAGAAAAGAAAACATGACTGTATAGGCTCTCAAGAAGGGACTGTTGTATGCAAATGAGCAGCTTCATTTTCATTTTTTGGATATTTTAAGCTATTATGTTAACCCGATTCCTGCTATTTTTTTCTGACTTATATATATATATATATATGTATCTTTTTTTCATAGCTTTAAATCAGATATCTATTTATTGGTATAGTACGGTGGTTCTCAACTGGTTTTGCTCTTCATTGGACATCAAGCAGCGTAAGAATGATATCAATAATGTCCTCAGAATCATTTGTTAATATTTCCATGAACTGGAAAGACCCAAATGCAGTATATGGAGTTTTGTTCATGGTTTTTGAGGTCACATAACCCGTCGGTGTTAGAATCTGTCTAATTTGACTAGCCTCTACCAAGTGGCAGGTAAAGATGTGTCAAAATACTACAGAATTCTTTTATTTTTTAACTTTATCCTAACCTAATTATTGGGAATTTTGTAGCCAATTTGTATTTATATATATAGTAATGCATTTAGTAGTATGTTTTCTGCTGTTGCGCTGTGATCCATTTGGCTCCTTTTGATTTGGTTGGCAGACAGTTGAGAGCCACTGGTGTAGTGCGTAGATACTTGTATGAAGGCTCTTGGTTTGGTTGCTTATGTCTGCTGAAATGGATGGCTCAGCTCAGCCAAATCTGGGTTCGGTTAGTAATGTCTGAGTAGGCTGCATAGCTGCAGTGCAGCACTGAGCCATGAACACGTCATGCAAGCTGCGTTTCTCTCTGGATCTGAAGGGCTATAGCAGGGAAAACAGAAGGGAAATGTCTGATTTATATTAAAAGACCATACTCATTCAAACTATTTAGTTTACACTGAAAAGCTGTGTAAATTTAATTTACTATAATGCATGCCACATACTTAAAGCTATATCTAAAGGTACATTTTCAGGCAGGCTGCTTGATCTTGATAGAAAGAAAATATGGGATTTGGAATGTAACATGTGCTTTATATGCACAATGTTTCCTCTGTATTTTGCAGTGAGAGAATTTGTTCTACTTATGAGGGATGTCCAAAACCACTTGCACTCTTTTAAAATTCTTGTACTTATATTCATTTGAGAGTTAGGCTCTCTTCGATGTGATGGTCCGATCCTATTCAGGAACAGATTGTCATTTTGTAAAGTAGACTTACAAAATAATGGATTTCCAAAAACAAAAAACTACAACTGGATTTCACTGCCTGGGTGACTCTCTCTCACTGCCAAGCCAAGAGAGTGTGAGGACTGCTATGTGCTCCAACACATTCCAAGACGCTCTGTCTCCCTCTAGTGGATTTTAAGACTTCCAACATTTTTAAATCAAGTATTACAGTAACACTGGCTATGTTTGGAATGGCAAATAAGCAGTGTTGGGGGTAACGCGTTACAAGTAACGTGCGTTATGTAATCAGATTACTTTTTTCAAGTACCTAGTAAAGTAACTCATTACTTTTAAACTTACAACAAAATATCTGAGTTACTTTTTCAAATAATGCAAGTTACATTGTTTTCCCATGTACTGACTAAGAGCTCTCCTGTCCCCAAGTTGAGAGAAATCGGGAAATCGCAGAAGCGATATTGTAGTTCAGTTAAACATCGCATTTGTTTTGGGGTTTTTTTAACTTCTGAAGTAAGAGTATTGAACTTTCTTCACCAACGTCCTATTCTATTCTCTATTCCTACTAGACAGGCGTGAATTTGCATTATCTTCAGCCTGAGGCTTATTCATTTCACGTTTGGCTTTAAAGGGCTTTTATAATTGTCAAAAATAGAACTTTCGAATGTGGGGGTTATTATTAAAAAACAAATAAGCAAGCCCAGCCAATGTGAGAAAAAGTAACGCAAAAGTAACGTAGCATTTCCTTAAAACGTAACTAAGCAATGGAATTAGTTACTTTTTTTAGGGAGTAATACAAGATTGTAATGCATTACCTTGTAAAGTAACTTTCCCCAACACTGCTAATAAGTTTACTGCTTACTGCATACTGCGCAGTATACATTGAATACTGTATGCTTTTTTTAAAAATAGTATGCAAAACAGTGTGCATTATGCTTCACTGTTGTCACATGACTTGACTAAATGGTCAAGATATATTTTTCATTCTTAAATCAAATTTTGTGCAAAAATGAATAGAAATACATCCAGGAAAAGATGTTAAACTCAATCCCTCTTGAAATGCATTGTGGGATACCTATTTTAGGCTTATTTATACACTATTATTATATTTATTAACATTTTGAATTAATTTAATTTTCATATATCAAGTTTTACTAATGTTCTTGTCATTTTTTTATTTAAAAGCATTAGCTTCATTTGTATTTCAGTTTTAGTAATTTTAGTACTTCAACTTACTGTAAATTCATTTCAGTTAGTTGCCAAGTCGACATTACTGTTTTTCATATAATCTTTATTTTATTACAGTTTCGATTACCAAAAATGATTTTTAACACTTTTAACAATAACAACACATGCGTACTGAAAATGTTGTAGGAATTACATGCATATTGCATACTGTCAAAAATAGTACTAGTAGTATGCTAGCGTGCTAATCCAAACCTAGCCATTGTATAAGGACATATGTAGAGTTTTAAAGTTTATATTTTACCGATGTGCACAAGTATTTTTGTGCACTAAATAGACTAGACAAATTTAAGATATTTTATTCCTATACGTAAACCAAGACAACAGCCTAAAGGATACAACTTTCAAAGCTATTTTAACATAAGCCCTGCTGTACCACCATTCAGCGCACCCAGGAGAACGTTCCTTTCGTTTTAATTCTCTCTTCTATACGTTTATAAAGGAACTGGCTAAACAAAAGGTTAAAAGGTCCGAATTAATAGCATTTGAATAGTAGTTTTGTGATTACCGGCTCTGACTGAGCACTTTAAATGCTTACAGACACACTTCATGTACTCAGAAAAAAAGAGAACATTTTAAAGAAATATATGTATGTACAGCTTTTTGTCTCGAAATTTCCCTTTGTACAAACATCTGTCATATTCCCTTATCATAACTATGCACCTCGGTAGATTTCTCTGGATTGTAAAGAATAAACTAATAAATATATCACTATGCGAAATAAAGGTTTGCAAAAAAAATATATTACTAGTTGTGTTTGTTTGCTGGGATTTTTGCCTGGATGATCACATTTGTTTTGAGTCATTGACTAAAGCAACATTCCTTTAAAGGGATAGTTCTGCCAAAAAAGAAAATTCTGTCAAAGGAAGATGATATATTAAAGAATGTTGTTCACCAAAGAGTTGATAGTCACCATTGACTTCTATAGTATTTTCTTCTCCATACTATGGAAGTCAGTCGGGTTTTGTTAGCCGTATTCTTCAAAATATATTCTTTTGTGTTTATCAGAAGAAAGAAATTCATACAGGACTGGAACAAGTTGAGGTTGAGTAAATGATGAAACAGAATTTTCATTTCTGGGTGAACTGTCCCTTTAAGGCAAGTCATTTCACTCGGCAGCCATCTTAGAAACGCCTCTCGGGCAATGAAATTACAGCTCCTATTAAATGAGGAAACATCAAATTCTTCAAAGTTTCTGACCACACTTTATTACACTAAATTTCACATTACAAACACACAACTGTACAATATCTACAAAGAAATATCCTTTACTTTCACAAGTAGGGTGAATTCATGTAAAATGGCTACATTTGACAATGAGATGACTCTCAACAGTCCTAATTACATGATTACACCCTAAAAAAAAAAAAAAAACCAACATCCATAAGTTAAGAGCAAGTGAAAAACAAGTTTGAATGACGTAATTTTAGCTCTATGTGCAGTTTAAATGAGCACATTTAGTCAAATGAGTCTTACAACCAATTGAATACTAACCCATAAAGGGAAATGTGTGACGTCCACGTACACACGAAAGTTAAATATAGGGGCCGCTCTTCTTTTGAGCACTTAATCCTGGCCTGTACAAAAAGAGTTGGCCTCTATAAATGATGCCATAACTTGTCATTCCATTTCTAATATTACATATCCATTAAGATTGGTTAAACATTTTAAAGGCACCAATTGTATTTTGGCAAATTACTGTTTTTAATTCAAGATTATAACATGGCACCTGGTCTAAAAGTCCTCAGACCTCCAACAGTAAAAGGACAGACATCTTAAGATGAGAGGGGGAAAAAAACAGCACCTTCTTGTGGCTGATGTGTCAAAGTGCATTTGATGTCACTTTGAATTAAATGGACAGCTCATCAAAAATTTTAAATAATAATAATTTCACCCTAATAAGGATTTTCACCATCTTCAAAATGTCTCCTTTTGTGTTCCAACGAAGAAAGAAATTACTGCAGGTTTGGAACGACATGAGGGTGAGTAAATTGTCATTTTTGAATGAACTGCTCCTTTAAGATTGCATTGCTGCGTCCCAAAAAAAAAGAAAAGTGGTCGACATTCACCCGTCTTCTCATAATATACATACAAAATCTATACGTGCAAAATCTTTCTTGCAGCACCTTTAATACCCTGAGTAAGCAGACCTCCACAATTTTGTGTAACTCGATATATCTTCAGTATTACATCTTCTTTTTGTGCACTGAAGACTTTATAAATTCGGACTGTGGGTCTGTTGGTCCTCTTGTTCTCCATCCCAGACTCACTGAAACTCCTGAAGACGACAAGCAACGATGAGTATTGCGATCTTAGTAGGTATACACAGACACAGTTTTACCTGAACAGCACGCTCATACCTGCATAACTGAATGGATCCAGTCAAGCATCTGGTCCATGTTGGTGTAGACACCAGGACGATTTTGTCTGGCACAACCCACACCCCAGCTCACCACACCCACCAACATCCAGCGGCCAGATGAATACACCAAAGGACCGCCGCTATCGCCCTTAGAGAGAGAGAAATTTCAAATGGTTTTTCTAAGAAGATTATCACACTTGTATGAACTAATGGTACAAATAAAACCAGAAAACATACCTGGCATGCATCAACTTTTCCCTCCATATAACCTGCGCAGATCATCCTGGGAGTGAAAGTAGCGCCGTACACCGTGGGACTTGAGCACTGGGCACTGTCTATCAGAGGGATCTGTGCCTTTTGTAACTTTGGAGACAAAGTCCCTGCAGGAAAAACAGCCAGATAATGTTACTGAGAGAGGCCTTTGATGGTCAGTGAATTTGAAGCGGTCAAGGAGGAAAGAAATGGAGGATAAAAAAAAAAGCCAGGAACCTTTTTCCATCATATGTCCCCAGCCAGTTACGACTAAGTTGTCTCCTCCTACGAGACCAAGATTTTTAGGTGGCAGGCACACCGGCCTACGGGATTCTGAATGTGATCAAAATAATGAGGTTAGTACCATTTTGCATTTTGGAATCCTACCATGTCAAGTGCAAAAAAAGTATCTAAAACTGTGTGATTTACCTCCCACAGTGATGGGATACTTGAGTTTTATCATGGCAATGTCATAGTCGTTCCGTCCAGAGCTGTAATTTCTGTTGACGATGACCTTGTCCACAGAAGAAGCTCCAGACGAGCCCAGATATGTGTTTCCAGAGACTACAGTCCATCTGACCAGTGCCGCCTTGCCGTCCCTGAAGAACAGAGGAGCAATGTGACCTTCTTAAATCCTTTTAGCGTACACCCTGTATTTAGTTTTATTTACAAAGCTTCAATTTATGTTTCAGGTAAGCGTGTAGTGCTTTTCTTTTTGGCAAGTTGAATGGTGAATGACGTACAGCGGTTTCTAAACTAGATGAACTGGTTAAGGCTGTGAATGATTTTCAGAAATGAATGGCGTTTATGAACAGATCTTTGAAGTGATAAAGACGTTTGCTTCCATGACTCATATTTTCCCCAAGAAACAGGCAGACGTGAGTAGTTGCAAGCTGCAAAAATCACATCAATGGTTGTGTACCACCTTATATTAAGCATTTTTACTATGTACTAACATTTAAATTAATCAATTGATGCTGTGTGTACATGCTTTTATGCTGCTCTTGAATTTCAGAAATACATGCATATAATTACAGCTGTAATTATATGCTTTTATGCTGTCCTTAAATGTAAAAAATACATGCATATAATTACAGCTGTGATTATTTTCTGTAATTACATCTAATTACACCGTTGAGTCTCACCCTTAAACATTCCTATACACCGAATATGTCCCTAACCTTACCAGGATCTCACCTCAATAGCAGCAAAATTACCGTACCGTTAACACTTTATAAGTATACAGAAATAAAGTACTTACAAATTAGTTTATAGTTAATTCATAGTGTAAATATTTTAGACTCTACATGTTAATATATTAATACCCTATATGCAAATAGTGATTTATTCATTCGTTGTCAGCGTAATTTACAAATTGTTGTTGTTTAATTAGCTCATATGTGAAGAGTTAGATAAATGTTTTGTATCCAAACCCAACTGATGCATTTTAACATTGTGACCTCATGACCTCATGTATTTGTATGTATTTTTCTATCAGACATACATTTACATATATATTATTTACATTACATTTGCTTACTGATTACTGACCTTTCAACAACATTATGGGGATTTTTTTGTTTGTTTGTTTGTTTTGTGGTTATGTTTAGTTTTGGACATAGGGTTAAAGGACTATGCATAATATGTATGTATATATATATATATATATATATATATATATATATATATATATATATATATATATACACATACATGAGAAACATGAAAAACATTATCTAACTCTTTACATATGAGTTAATTAAACAATAATAATTTTGTTCACTACAATGACAATGTTTGTATAATACCCACCACGATAATGTGGTGACTACAATATGTAAACTATGAATGAAATGATTTGCAAGTATTTTGTTACTGTATTATTATTATTATAAAGTGTTACCATCGTATCTAACTAAGGCAATACACTGAAAAAATGGGAACCAATCAGAATGAAGCCCTTCTACATTGATCTTAAGTGCCAAAGTCATAAATTTATTATTTATTATAATTATTATATTATTATATTACGAAATATTATTTCAAATTAAAAAATACATTTAAAATATAATTTATTCCTGTGATACAAAGCTGAATTTTACTCCAGTCATCAGTGTCACGTGATCCTTCAGAAATCATTCTAATATGCTGACTTGCTGCTCAAGAAACATTTCTTTTTATTATTATCAATGTTGAAAACAGTTGTGCAGCTTAATATTTTTGTGGAAATGGTGAAATTTTTTAGGATTCTTTGATGAATAGAAATTGCGATGAACATTTATTTGCATGTATTAAATTTATTTATTATATTTATTAAAGCATTTATTAAACACAAATCTTTAGTAACATTATAAATGTCTTCACTGTCACTTTTGATCAATTTAAAGCATCCTTGCTGAATAAAATATTAATTTCTCTCTCTTTTTTAATCTTTCCACAAATGTTTGAATGTATCTGTAACTTGTAGCTCGATGTCGGTTATGTTTCATTGTGTTTTAGTTCTGTTTTCCCTGTTCTGGTTTGCCTGAGTTCCCTGTGCTTATTAGCGTCACAAATGGCTGTTTTAATGCTGTGCACTACGAAGGAGATAATATAATGACAGTCTTTGGAAATCACAAGAGAACTCAGGAGAATAAACAAACACAATCACGTGTAATACTGACGACACGGAACAATGAACCGAGGAAACTAAAGGTTTAAATACACGGCGTAATAAGGGAACAAATGACTGACAGGTAAATGAAATTAGAAACTCAGGCAAACTGGCACACGCTAAGAAAATAGGTCAACTTGGAATGATGGGCACACAGGCAAACAGGGAAAACAGAACCAAAACAACAATTAGTTTCCATAGATCATAATCCACTGCAGTCAACATTGATAATAACAATAAGAAGAAGAAATGTTTCTTGAGCAACAAATCAGCTAATTAGAATGATTTCTCAAGGATCACGTGACACCGAAAACTGGAGTAATGATGCTGAAAAATTTGTTTTGAGATCACAAGAATAAATTAAATTTTTAAATGTATTAAAATAGAAAACAATAATTATTATTGTATTTTTGATTAAATCAGCCTTGGTGAGGAGAGGAGACTTGTTTCAAAAACCGACGTTTGTGATGTTATATATGAAATATGAAATGTCTTTGAGGGTTAAATGTGCATTTGCTTTGTCTAAGTGTTTTATAAACCCACCCATTGAAGCAGTGGGCCGCAGTGACCACCCAGTTTGGAGACACCAGTGACCCTCCACAGGTGTGCTGGCCGCTGTTCTGCAAGCTGACTTGCCAGGGCCAGTTCTCAATGATAGCGTCCTGTCCACCGACAATTCGTTCCTGGTTTCTGGACACACCACAGTCTTCTACAAAATAAAACAGCCAATAATAATTCAAAACATGCATCTAAATAATACAGCATATATATACTAAACATAAGTATGTTTTATGCTCTATATTTTTTTTAAAAAAGGCAAATATAATATAAATGTTATCTGTAGACAATTTTTCAAACACTGAAGGAACAGTTGAACTATCATATGAACTATGAAGCTGCATGTCTGCAATTCTCTTCCCATTTTCTTTCTTTAAAACATGTTTTAGCATGTTGAATTGCCCAGTCCAGATGACTGGCTCAGTCAGTTATTTTATTTTGACTTGTTAGTACTGTTCATGTTTAAAAGGTACACTATGTACCATTTGGCACGCTAGATGTTAATAAACAAAACTTTGGAAGAACACTGTAGCCAGAGCCACTTCTCTCTCTTCATGACACTTGTAACGTGTAGTTCTAGGTCTGTTTTCCCTGTATTTCATTATTAGTCTCTCTGGTAGCTAATTATTTCCTGCACCTGTTCTGTTTTAACTTGATTACCCCCGATGTATTTAAGCCCTCATTTTCCTTTGTCTCACTGTCCTGTATCGTCTTTGTAGAAGCAAACTAATACAACCACGCAAAACAATCTCCTGTATGTTCCTTTGTGGACTGATAAAAAAAGTGTTTGTTTGGATTCTCTCACGTCGTGCAATTACTCGAAACAGGTACTGGGCAGCGGTTATCATCCCACTTGGTCTAAACTAGTCAGAATGTAAACACTTATTACTGACTCAGAATAACACAAAAACACGATTTGAAAGATGGATTCATGACGCATATGACTCATATAAAACGTTGGATCGTGTACTTTGAAAATAGAGGTTTGTTTGGTTATTGACTAATGCTCTAATTGATCGTTGGATTAGGATTTCATAGTTACCTGAGCATTTTAACGTGACGACTGCTCCCTGACTGCACACCTTACTGAAAAACAGAGAGAAAGCATGAGTGAGAAAATGTTAATGACTAATAATAATAATATTGTCTACAGCAACCTCAAAAACTGAATTCACACTTAACATTTGACAACCAGAAAAGGTCCAAATATATATATTTTTCTGAAATGCTTTGCTTAAAAAGTATGTGTCTATATTTCTTAAATATTTGATATTTTATTATCTAATGCAATGGCAAGTGAAGAAATCCTTTTTAAAGCTATATATATATATATATATATATTACTATACATACTAACCGATCTGATACGGTGGACTGGAAAGTCTGGGGTTTAGATGAGCCAACCATACAGAAAAAGTTCTTCAGATCAGAGGGCAAAGGTCCCACTTGAACTGTGCTGAAAGATGGATTACTGAGAAAACAAAATACAAGACAATGAGATTGATTATCGCAGATTAAATGATGAGCTATTCTATTATAGTTATTTAACACTGTTTACTGAAGTCATTAATCCAAGATTTGTTATTCTGATGATAATCTTAGTTTTGTAAACTTTCAGTATTGATACATTTCATACTCTTTCTCTTGGTGTTAAAGAGTTAGTTCACGCAACTTAAACAATTGTCATCACACAAGAATGAACCTCATTGGTTCTCACGCGTCAAGCAAACAAGCTTGATTTTTAATTTACCACAACAGATGTGTGAGTTGATGAATATTTATATGTGAATAAAAGCCTAAATTCAATCCGTTCATCATATAAAGGGTACATCTCTTTATGAACTCAAATGTATCATTTGGATAGCTGTTCATATTTCATTTAAAATACCTTAATTTGTATGATTTTTTGGGGGTGAACCAACCGTTTAACAGTGTAATGAAACCATGATGTGTGGGTCGATACTCACGATGAATACCCCAGCTGTTGGCACACAGTCTCTGCATGTTGTTGGGTGAAACTTTCTGCACATACACTTTTCCATTTTTTGTCATCGGCGCTGAATACCTGAAGCACATTTTGTGTCGAGATCAGCCGTACTGTGCGGAGAGAAAAATAGTTTTATTATTCAGCTCTCACCCACCCAATTAACTAATGATTAATATTCATTATATGGTGGATATATTTGAAAAATAAATCTGGCTCAGTCATGAAACTAGATGGCTAGGCTAGATTTACCCCTCCACCTCCCCTAGCACCACCTGCCTCGATCTGCTAATGAAGAGGGATAAAGAATATTGACAATGGCGTCTTGGAAATATGAGACAGAAAAGAGGGTGAGGTCGGGGGATCTGTCTTGTTTATCCTAAAACAGGTCACACAGGTTATATCTTTGCGGACTGCAGACATGTCTGTGAGCAGGTATGTGGGCGTTGGTGTATGCGTGAAGGTAGGTGACTTACAGGGGAAGGTCGAGTTGGCTCCAAACTTCATCACACAGAATGATTCATCCTCAGCTCCACTGCAGTCCTCCTTCCCATCACAGGCCTTCTCCAGCGGAATAAACTTAACCGACTTGGAGCAAAAGTAATACTTGCTGTCGATCAACTGCTTGACTGTGTCATGAGGAAGAGGAATAAAAACAGCACTTGTTACTAAAGCAATCAGCAGTGAGGTTAAATGAATCAGTCTGTTTATGTTTCTTGAGTCACAGAAGTTGAAAAGGAGTGGCTGAATAACTGTCGTTGATGAGAAAAAAATATTGTGACTCATTGTTATTGGTAAAAGTGAATGTGTGAAAGGAAAAATTAGGTCAGGTTCCTTGGCTCACATTAAAGCTACTGGGTAGAAAGCAAACATTAAATGTAGGGGAGAGCGGGGCTAGTTGTCACTTATTTTCAATATTATAAATGCGATACAACATTTATGGAATATATTATAGAATATTATTAATGTTATAAATTATATCTATTCGTTACAATTACAAATGTTTTCAATGTTATACATTTATTAATTTTCACATTTTAAATATTATAAATTTCTATAATGTATTCATTTGCAATTTTCACATATGTTTTAAATGTTAAACATTTATGTATTTATTTATTACGTATATGATATATTACAAATTTCATGTTTTGAATGTTATAAATGCATGCCATGCATTACAGTTTTTACATTTTAAATTTGATAATAATTCCCATATCACGTGTCACATATTTTAACTATACAATTTACACAATGTACTCACATTAAATGTTAAAATTGTATACAAATTTTTAATTTTTACATGCTTGAAATGTTATGAATTTATTTATTTAAAAGGTTCAATATTTATGTGTGTCATTTATGGAATTATGTGACAACTTACCCCACATGGTGTAACAACTCTACGTGCTTGTTCAATGAACTTTAAGTAACAGTGAAAATGTCCAAAAACCAAGACTTTAGAATATGTTTTTGACTTTCTGACATATTCACTGAAGTGAAAGTATAACAGCTAGGCCTCTCCCCTGTATCATAATCACATAAGCTGGGGGTTTAAATGACCAATAACTTACTGAAAAAAGCAGCTACTGCCAGAATTGCCAGTATCACCACCACCATCAAGACCGTAATGATGATCTTTTTTGTGTTTGGGCTCTTCTGCTGAGTTTTTGAAGTCGTCATGAGTTTTCTGTGTCTTCCGGGCTGAGGTACTAGAAGAGAATACGGAAATGTTGAAAATCAGTATCGTTTCTTTCACTTAAGACACCCATATGAATCATGAGTATTGATACATCGGATGAATCAGAGACATATATCAGGTAATGCATTACCTGGTTGAGGTGGGTTTAAGGGCCTAGTATTCTCGTCAGGAACCTGAGCTTTAGTCTGAGAATGAGAATGATGAAGACAGAAGAAGAAAGAGAAAGTGAGAGGTAATTGAAGCTTAATGACTCAGTTATAGTTTTCGATATATCACTTCAATGTGTCACAAGGGATTTTTTTCAAAAATATTTCTTGAAATCTCAAACACTTCCTTATAAACCATCCTACTCAGCTAGAATATGTAGGCTGCAATTTATCTGCAGCAACAATCGGTGGCTTCATTTATATATCCTCGCAAAGACCACAAAGAATGGGAGGTAGATCAAACATTTTTTCACTGAAACCAGGACTTTCTTAGTAAGAAAGAAAAAATATATGTATTCATTAGTTCTAAAATGTTGCTTGCGTGTTTTTGGTTACAGAACACATTTTTCATATCTCATCTTCAATGTTACAACTGTTGATCTCGGATGGTTATTTCAGTCACTGATGTGGAAAATGACGTTGTTGTTATGCTTAGAGACCAATACTCTTATGAGCAGGGGGAATATTTTCCTTGTGTACTATATAACATATATAGACCCATTGAACTGTGGTTTCCATTTTAAGGGAATTTTTCTCAAGCACCTGTATGTATATTAATATAATTAGGTTTTAAAAGGGGGGATTTGTACCCACTACAAGCAATTTAAAGAAAAATCAATGCAGTTTTAATAAGATACTAAAATAAGTTTAAACTTTTCTGTCTCCTTAAATAGCTTCAGTATAAATCAGTATTTTATCATAGAAAGGGGCCGTTTACACAACACAGTTTTCAACTTAAACCAGATTAGGCGGTTCATTTACACAAAAATTGCTTTTTGAGGGCAAGTTTTGAAAACGACACCACTTTCATCTCCGTGTATTATGTGTTCAGTATATGGCCGCATAGTGTTTCTTTACCAAGTGGCATCGCCAACTACTGGCCTGGCATGAATAATACAGCATTTTTACTCATTTTTGCGGATTGAATGGGGATTGTTTTGACTAAAAGTTGTCATCTGCGAAAAAGTTGCAAAGGAAAAACTTTTCAATTTTTATTAAATCATTCGTTGTCGTGTAAACACCCCCTAAACATACCCTAAAATTCACCAGATTTGTCAAATCTGAGAGTCTGAAGTAAAGCCTGCTAGTCAAAACTGTGACTAAAACATATCAGTATAATGGATAATTCCAGAAAACTGTGTTACTGAAAAAAAACAACCTATAAACCCAGTCTCAAGAATAACAAGTGGTGAGCTCTGCAGATTTGTCTCATCTCCTGTTGTATCCAAGTTTACAGCTATTTTATTACTTTTATTTTATTACTTATTATTCATTAATTAACAGAAATGAATTTATGAATTTCTTTTATCAAAGAAAATTGTTACTACAATATTGATTCTAGAACCAAAAAGTTTTAGCATAGATTAGTCTTGAAATTTCACTGTACGCATTAAGACTAAACATTTATGAGGGATTTGAGAACATTTTAGAATATCAGAAACAATATTTAATATTTAAGATGATTCTATTAAAATTTTGCATACATGTACAAATGTTCACTTGTTGTGAATATAAAAGTTGCCAAACAAAATTAAAACATTCCCAAATTTAAGTTTCCAAGATACAAAGAACAAAACAACTACTGTCTCAGAGTTTCTATTTCATCATCACAGAATTTACAAATTTCAACATATTTAGAAACCATGAGTTGACAGGACAGATATGTATAGATGATATAAGTTGGGACAACTTACGAAGCAGTCTTCTGCATACTTTGCCATTAATACAATTCCTTTTTTTTTTTTTTTTATTGCATTTAATGTAGTGAGAGAAATAATGGACTTGAAATAATGTGCTTTTTTGAAAAGCATTGTTTGTGATAATTTAATACTTTGAATGGTAATTTGGAAATAATGGCACAATTTGACAAACTGAATGATTCAGATTATACGAATTCCAATTTATTGTATTATTTATGACACTCATGCTTCTCTAAATAGCCTCTAATCGGTTCACAAACTGATTAGCCATAGGTCAGTTTCACTACTGATAAATGTAACTACTACTATGAACTGAGGACAAGAATGTGGCGTGGCAGGTTCTGTGTGTGTGTTGTCTTGTGGTCCTTGTATCTGTGCGTGTACAATAAGCTAAAGCTGTATGATTGAATTCTCATGTGATGGACGTTTTATTGACAAAAAGCAATGAAGCAGCCCCAGCGTTTTCAATACGGACTTAGTTTTGGGGTGTGTTCTTAATTTATGAACCACAATGAGATAACACACCTTAAAACATACTTTTAAGTCAAAAGATTTGATAATGGCTTTTACTCAAAGCATTTTTAAACAATATCCTCAGAACAATCCTTTGATTAAACCTCAACCAAATAAGAGAGGCAAAATGACGAAAAGTTTCATTACATTACAATTACAAATTAAATTCATTAAACTTTATAAGTAACTTTATACTTGTGAAGTAGGAGAATTGTGCTGTATACCACAATGATTATTTAATGTATATTTACACATGGTTTAACTGTAGTATCATAAGCATTGTACTTACATTCTCAGCATGCACAAAGGCATTGGACAAATAAATTATTAATGTATATTTACTTTTTATATATATTTATTTTTATGTTTAAGGTTTTGTATGCTGAGTTTTGATACTTTATCTGTGCATGCCCTCTTGACAACTCATAGTTCACCAGAGATAACAACTCTGCTCACCAAAATAAAAGCTGTAAAAATTATATATTATGTGTGTGTAAAATATTGGTGATATTTTACAGTGCAAATGAAGTTCAAATTGAAAGGTTCACATTCGAGCTTGAATCCCCCTTTCAACAAATACTGAAACCACAGAAAGTTCTTTGAGAAACAGAGACTGAAAGTGGAATTTCATCTAAATGGGTCATTATCACATAAAGAGATCTGGGCAGAGAGAAACCAGCATGCAAATGTTAAGGATAGTTTGAAGAGGTGTTCACTAATCAGCTTAACAGTAAAATGTACAATAGCAAGAATGACAGTTGACAAGAAACTTTGAAATTATAACAAAGAAAGCACAATGTCAGGTGAGGACATGATGGATAGCATTAATGTTTTGTTTATAATTTTCCGCCGCATCCAGTATATCTGGATATACAAAAGAACAAAAAAAAAAAAAAATCAACAAAGACAAAATACATATAATTAGCTGTAATAACTTCTAAATTTCATATTTTATATATATATATATATATATGTATATATATATATAATATATATAAAATATATATATTATATTTACTTAATTATATACTTTATTATTTTACTTTTTATTATATACTTTACTTTATTATATATATATTTACTATATTATATATTTTTTATGTTATACTTTATTTTATATATATATATATATATTATATTATGTTATACATTATTATATATATTATATATATAAACTTTTAAATAAGTTTGGTTTGTTTACTTTGTGAAAGAGATCTAGTCACACATCATTGTAACTTAACCATTATTGACTTATCACACCATTTTAAGTGTTGTTGATGTACATTCAGGTAAAAAATATTCAGCTTCCAGGCCACTTGAGGAGAATAGAAGAAGACTAAATCTGACAGGCCCATTTTTGAAGAGATTTCTCTGGTGAAAAAAGTCAAAGCCGACTCCTGGCAAAGCGGATTAGTTACACATGCCAACCCAACAGCTCCATTTAAACTGAAGCAAAGCATTTGTTATTAAGGTCTCAGGTTTAGTAGTTAAACCCTCAGGCATACTGATCTCACATACAACGTCTATCAGGAAACGGACCCATTCAAATGATTGAAATTCAAAGTAGGATGTGAACAAACCACACTTCTACAATATAAAGCAACAGTCTATCAAATTCACAAGACTTGAGTTATGCCTGTAAACAGCTCAGATTATTGCCGCTTTCCTGTGCCACAAATTCAGAATCTATCACTGCAATTTCAAATAATGTGTCCAAGTTCTATTACTAATGCAAATGTATCCTCGTCAGAACTAGAGACAATGACGTTTCTAAAAAGTCATCGGCAGTAACATGTTGGGCAGCATAATTGTGTGATATTGCCATCATATAACAATTGAATAAACAAGAAGTTAATATGAGTAACTATAGTAAAATGTAGTAAAATATATCCAAACAAAGCCAAAGCAGAATCTCAACAAAATGTAGTGGTGTTTCGTTCCTTAATGATTCTGTTTTTTAAATATATTGGTCGAGTAAATTATTCAATGATTCATTCAAAGTCACTTGTTTTCGTCCCAGAATAATTCATTTTTGAATGAAAGGAATCATCTGAATTAATTATTCAATTAATTTACAATTCGCTTGTAAAGACTTTCACGGCTTTCATTCCTGAATGAATCTGCGGTGTTCAAGTAATAGGTTGAATGAATAATTAAGACTTGCCCGCACTTACTAGCCTAATAATCTAACCTGCAGCACAGAATGGCAGTCTGCATCCAAATATGCATTTTTCCCTACAGAATATAGCAGGTGAAAAACTGTATTCACAGTATTCCAAATTCACAGAGGATTTGGGAATGACAACTGACACTGACAACGTGAGGAATGTAGTCTGAATTACATTCATACTACCTTTTAATGGTCATGCAGTAATTAGCTACTAATCTAAAAGAAGTACTAACTTGCACAGAATATGATTCTGGACACAGTCAACTTTTCAAAAACAGTGAGCGTGAGAAAAACAGTGAGGTTTACACAAACAGAGAAAAGTCCAGGACATTTACTGTTGGACTTTTATCAGCACTCTTGGAACCCTAAGCAAAGCAAACAAATTCAAGGAAGTGAACTGTTGAATAAATATATAGGCTTCTATATTTTAATGAACTATTGACATTTTGATAATAACTCCTTTTAATAATAATAAATCCACTGTCCAACTTAATTTAGCATGACATGAATGTGGGTAGAGGATGAGAGAACTGTCAGTGTTGAAGCAAATCACTTCAAATACAGCGAATGTGTGTAACAAAATTTCTACCGACAACGATAGTCCTTTTTTCGGATCTCGCTTTCAAAATCTATTTGACTCGAAAATCTGACGGCTCACGATTCTCTCATCCAAAAGTTAATTCCCTTTTATTATGCGTGTAACAATAGACCGTGTCACAACATATCGCAATACAAAAATACAACAATATGTATCCTAGATAGTGACAATATTGAAAATGAAAATGTTTGCATAGTTTTAGAGACATTAAACTACAATATATACATTTTATAATGAGATCCTGATATTAATGGGTCCTGATAATGCTAAATGTATTATGTTACCAGTAAAAAGTGGCCTACATTATTTTAAACATATCTAGGCAGTGACAAACTGCAATCATTAAAATAATTCTACATTTTCAGCTTCAGAATCATGAATAGCCTATTTTTATTCAGGTGTTACCATTGTGCATTGTGTTATCAGCGCCAATTATTAATTTCAACCCCCAATATAATGCCAAATTTAGCACTTTCCCGTGGGAGCATCGCAACAATACCGTATCGAGAAATGTATCGTGACGGTATCGTTACATCTGTCTTTTATACATCAACACAGACTACACGATATATTTCACCGTAAATGTGTATCTCTATTATGAGCACATAGTAAAAATGTTTTGTCAGGTAACCTAAAAATTAGCTTCATGTAGTATGTTTTTCTTTTCTTTTTTTTAACGTAATAACATCAGTTTGCAATGTACGTCATTTTAAGCGTCCATCGGGTATTGTAATAAACACTTACGCACTTTCTTCTTTGCAGAAAGAATCAGTTCACACTCACCCTCATGGTTCTGTCACTGCAGTCGACGCGTTTCTGCAATCTGCCGGCCGTACAGACGACAGCAGACTGGGCAGTGGAGACAGTAGAGGCCACCTCTATACAAGCAAGAATAGCTCTTTCTACAATCCTCCTTCTCTTAGTGCTCTATGATTCTCTTTTTCTGTACGTTTTTCCTCGTCTTGTCCTTCACTCAACAGTTTCTCCTGCCTGATCTGCCCAAATGCTGTTTCAAACTTTCTGCAAAGTTTTTTTTAACGCTTTCACCTGCCTCTATCCAGTGCAGATTTGTTTAGAATTAGAGTTTCCCTGCCCCCGACAAAAACCCTCACCTATGTAAGACGATACCTCCGCCCATCTCACCTAGATATGTCGCTCCTCCTCACTGCATTCACTTCCTCGTTGAAACAAGGCCAAATCCTGTGCGTGGTTGAGAATGATTATCTGACTTCTAGGATGCTCTCCACGGGGTTTAAAAGCTGTTTTATGATCCGGAAACTGGCCTCAATTTCCTGTATCTGTTTTTTCGAACAGGTTTTGGTGACTATGAGTATTAGTTTATCATCATAATTATAGTGTATTTTAAGTTTTTTAATGATGACAGCTCATAAAATAAGTTATTAGACTAATGTAGATCGGGAATCTACCGGTTTTCACAATGCAATAAGTGACTGAATCATTCATGTTGTTGCTGTATCATCACGTGAGAATACGCAAAAAAAAAAACTCTTCAACTGCTGTGACCTCTTTCTATTCACTTCTTTAAAAGATTTAAAATTTTACATTCAGATATTAGCACTCGTTCACATCAAGCATATGAAGAAAACTTCCTGAGTGGAGAACTGATCGCATTTGGTTTGATTTGATTAGGTGTGATTCAATTCAGTTATCTTCACCTCATGTACTTTAATTCACTTCTGAGAATGCTACCTGTCGGAGTAAAGTTTGACTGTGAAAACATTTTCACATTTGAATTAATTTGATTCAATCCGATTTGCTTCAATTGACCCTTCACAAACAGTTTGATTGACAGGCGATCTGACCAATCATAAACCCGAATTCGCCATTTGTCCGACAAAGCAGTCAGGGGAGTTAGTAGATTAACGTTGGTGAACTTGAAAAATTGTGCGTACAATTGAAATAACATTTCTTCTGATGTTCGTTCATGTTTATTTGATGCTATAAATGAACTAGTATGAAGAGATGATCGGTTCACGAGCATCTCTTCAGCGATCTGTCACGACACATTAAAGAGACACTATACGCTATTTGTTGTTTAAACTTCTTTAAAAAATTACAATATATTAAATATGAAACTGTTTCATACGTTGTCAGAGACCTCTTTGCAGCGCGACGTATTTTTCACTACGTGAGAACATGATGTGTGGCATGAGAGCGCATGGGTTGTCTGGTATAGCAAAAGGGTCAATTCAGTTTGACTCACTTTGATTTGGTTTTTGTTCAATTCGCTTCTCTTCACTATTTTCCTGAAGTGAAAAAACTCTACCTGCCTAACAGTTATTGTACCCGATTAAAGTTTGAGTGTGTAACCATGCTCACATTTGATTCGATTCAATTGAGCTTTGATTTGATTAAATTAGATTGATTTCATTTCGCTTAAATGCTACCAGACAGAGTAAAGTTCATGACTGTGAAACCAGATGCACGTTTAATTTGGTTTGATTCAAATTCATTTGGTTTTGATTGACTTGATTCAGATTCAGTTTACTTCACTTACATGCTTTTTATCATCAATGACAACATCTGCAGATAATGTAATCCTGTTAAGGCTGGTAAAATCTGTCCAAACTAGTTCATTTGAGTCTTATACTATTTCCATTTAGGAGCAAAATTACTCAATAAGGCTATCCAAAGAATTAGCATTATATTCATATTTTACCTCAAGATGCTATAAACTCACATCATGTATTTAACTTTCTCTTTTACAGTGTCTCTAAATAAAAAAACCTTTTCTAAACTCAGTGCTCAAATCAGTAAACTTTGCTATAGTTCAAAGGTAAACAAACAAACCATTTATATAACCAGTAAACCAGATCATTTGACCCTGGCGCTGTTATCACTTTAATTTCTTTCTTTAAAGAGAGAAAGGACTCTGAACATTGAATGATGTAGAGAAATGGTTCTCTGTGAAAGTGATCATGTTTCTATTGAGGGTCAGGTCAGTGTGACCTCTCCTTGATGAGTATGACCCCATGATACTGGTGCATCTCAGTCTTGTATTAGGAAACTGTGTGTAATGAATTCTTTTCTAACACTAACTGAATCACCACATAACCGTGAACAGAGATGTTTACCTTGTTAAACACATTGTTCACACTGCCATCATTACAAAGCAAGCTGCTCTTCCACTATTATGATGTAGTGATACTAAAGTGTCACGTGACTCACTGACTCACACTGTTTTTGCATTTCAAATTATTCGTTCATTTGAGCAAGAATGTGAAAAACAAAGCCAATGAGACCATGCATAAGAATTTGGATCAGATGCTAGAAAATAAAATAGGATTTAAAATGGAGCTCTGTTTGTAAAGCTGACAAGAAACAGCAGTGTTGGCCCAAGGTTAAAACAATGCAAACACTCTATATTGGATAGAAAATAGATCCTTTGTATTTAGCAGGTCAGGCTGAAATTTGAATTCGTGCTCTCAGCTCATATCCTGATATCTGATACGGGAAAATGTGCTCATTACTTAACATGACTGGAATATTGTACAATGTCAGTGTGGAAGGAAGTGAATGTCTATAGATGGGTTGCGTCATTAGTAAAACCAAATTAAAATAGGTTGTTAATCTCTACTTATTCTCATATACATAATTACACAGAAGGACACGTCTAAGTGTTGGGATAAATGTTTTAATCAAATACTGGATTGGTTATAAGGCAATCATACGTTGTCATTGATAATCTGCTACTAAAAAAAAATTATTATTATTATAATAATTATAATATATAAACATTTATAAAATGGTTTGTTCCTGTCCTTGATTCAGATTGGTCAATAGGTGTGTTTTATTCACAATAAACGTACACAATAACTTCACCCAACGGTTCCGCGTATCACTACACAACCCTTAGCAAACACTCTAGCAACGTAAATTGTTTGTTCTCTATTGATATTGTTCATTGAAGCTCACTGTATTATGTAGAAGTGAGAGAGAGAGAGCGAGTGAGTGAGTTCATTTTCCTTCAGGTCAGTCCTATGTTCATAATAAACAATCTGTTTAAATGTCCTCTGCAATGTCTTGTCTTTTAACAGTTTTTCCTGTGTTTTTTGTATGTTTTTCCTGTAATTCACAGCTCTAGTAAAAGCATTTGTCAGTTGCGTCTTGTTCTGTGTTCACAACAATTCAGTCTTTTCAATGTAAAAGTCTTCGCTACTGACACACTCATAAAGACAGTCTTTGCCGCCATCTAGTGGTGTAATAATGTAACTTCTGTTGCTGTTCACGGTCAGGGGCTATTTTTTCCGGCGGAAGGAAGGCATTTACTCATTTCATACTTCATGAAAGTAGCATTGATACATATTTTTGGCTTTAATGTTTATATTGTGTGGTAATCGTTTTATAAGAGCAATAAAGTACTCAAGGCTAGTGCTGTATCGTGAATAAGTCACTGCTGAAGGGGTTGCTTCAGATCGTGCCTAAAAGGTCATTCAGCCATGACTTATTCACGATACAGCCTCGAGTACCTTATTGCTTACATAAATAAAAATTATATACAGTCTATGTGAATGTAAACTAGACCCTGACATAATATCAAAAGCAGCAGTCCAGATATTTAAAATGTAATAAAAAAAATCAGTCAAAACAGTAATACAGTTGATGCAAGCAACATAGTTGACAATTTCATCATATTGCCTCATAATTTCAATTTCATATATATATATATGAAATATTTGATACTGCAAAATTCTATTTTTACTTGCTGTTCTGTTAAGCACAGGTAAAGCAGGTAAAACATTCTACACACATCCTGCCTTAAGCAAGTACACACACTTACTAAAGGAAGTCTGAAGTAAACATACCTTAATACTTTAATTATTCTGATGCTCTTAATCACAACCCATAGAACAATTAGAAGTCCAATTCCCTTAAAGATCTTCCATCTTTACAGATATCAGATGTTTTACATGTCAAGCACTCCTAGAAAAGATAACATTTATAAATATAAATGAAAAAAATTAGCAGACCTTACTGTTTCTGTATTCCAAGGATCTGATGTCGATGAAGACTGGAAAGATGTGTTAGGTCTCCTGTGGTCATGGAAATGTGTCTTCACGTGGCAAACCAGTTTTAGAGCAAACACATATTTTAGAATCAAGCCCCTTTATAACCAACCCATCTCTTTCCCTTTTCCACTGAACTTCTTTGTCCACAATTTCTTTTTTTTTTTTCTTTTTTTGTTGAGAGATAAGGAAGTGCTCCTGGTCATTTTCTCTTTTGTGATTTTATCTGTCAAAGTACAGCCCTCAGCTCATCCTGATATCTGATATACAGGAAAATGTGCTCAGATTACTATATTACCAGAATATTATATATTGTTAAGGTGGGAGGAAGTAAATGTCTATATCAGTAAAATAGGTAATAGGTTGTGTAAAAGTAATATAGGTTATGAATCTCTACGTATTCCAACATAAATAACGAAGGACACATCTAAGTGTTGGAATAAATGTTTCAATCAAAAAAGCCATAAATTGTTATTTATAGTCATATTATATTCTGTTATATTATATTATATTATATATATTTTACTATTATTTCTGTGCAAGTTTCTTTTTAGTATCTCATTATAAAATTATTTTAACTCAATGTCCATTTTTAATGTCCATTTTTTCATTAACTAATTAATTCATTTTTAGTAACTGTGTAGACAGGGTAACAATCAGCCAGTCACAGTTAGATATTATATTATATTACATTATTCAAGTATATAATATATATATATATATATATATATATATATATATATATATATATATATATATATATATATATATATATATATATATATATATATATATATTATATACTTGAATATATATATATATACAAAGACAAAGACGTTGGACACAATAAATGAAAAAAGTCATCATCATGTTTACATCTTCATATCAGGCTCAATATTAAAAGCCCTCATTTTAAGCTAGAACCACTAATGTGACAGTTATTATTGCAACAGCATAGCTCACACGAGCTGCACGTGACAGGTTGTGGTATTTGACTCTCGATGTTCAAAACATTCTGAGAACTCTGCAGTGAGCGCCACATTAATCCTTTCTGCTGTTCTTCTGAGCTCTGCACCTG
This sequence comes from Opsariichthys bidens, assembly GCA_037194245.1. NCBI lineage: Eukaryota > Metazoa > Chordata > Actinopteri > Cypriniformes > Xenocyprididae > Opsariichthys > Opsariichthys bidens. The sequence goes on along the minus strand of CM074284.1, from coordinate 9,071,350 downwards.
TTGTGTGCGGGGCAGCAGCTCCGTTTTCATGAAATTTACAGTTTAGAAATAAAGATAAAGAGCTGCAAAAGGGGAAACCCCCTCATTGTGACATCATTTTCCTCTTAAATGGTAAACTAGTAGGCCTACTTTGATACATTGATCCTCTACCGCATATTACATTTGACCTACTAATCTTTGTTACAGACATACAGTAAAAACACACCTGGATAAAAAAAAAAAACCAACAAAAAAACATCAATTTCCCACAGGTCCCTCACTCAGTTACATACTGTTTATGTGGTTAAGCTATTCTCACATGCTATACTGAGGGTAAAAGGAAGTGTGGTTTTGAATTTTAATGAGCATCAGCATGTGCAATAGCTGATTGCAAAAGAGCTGTATTATTCAAATATGAAAAGATTCATTATTTACTCATGTGACTTTATTTCTTTTAAGGAACACTAAATTAGACATTTTGAATAATATCATGGTCACTCTTTCAATGCAATTGACCCTTCACAAACAGTTTGATTGACAGGTGATATCATAACCCCGAATCCGTCATTTTGTCAAATTGTGTGTACTCACGTCTTTCCGCGCTTGAAACAACATTCCTTCTGATTCATGTGTATTTGATGCTATAAATGAACTAGTATGAAGAGATGATCGGTTCACGAGCCGCTTGAAGGAGTTACAGCGATCTGTCACGACACATTAAAGAGACACTATACGCTATTAATTGTTTAAAATTCTTTAAAAAATTACAATATATTAAATATGAAATTGTTTCATATCAAAAGTAACCTGCTCTGTCTTGTCTGTCGATGTGTTGTCGGTGTCCTCTTTGCTCCGGGACGTATTTCTCACTTTGTGAGAACATGATGTGTGGCACGAGAGACTTGTCGGACATAGCAACAGTAACTAAAGGGGGCGGGTCTTTGCAAAGGGTCAATTAATCGAAGAGATCGAATTCAAATGAACATTTAATTCATGACTCAGACATTGCTGTCACTCATGAAGGTGTAACAGAGTAGTGCAGGAATGACGTCAGAATTCCCTGCTGGTTGCTTCCAGATTTTCCTATGCGGTTTTTCGATTCATAAGTAAAATAAAGCCTGTGGTAAACATAACTTGACAATACTTTGACATTTTGTTCAACAACGTGCACTGTACACACTCAAACGTACACACTCAACGTACACTCACACCTCAAACTGTCTTAAGCCCATCTGGCAGTTTTTGTGCGATGAGTCGGTTCTCTCGTCGGTGAGAGAACTCTGATTGGCTTTTCAGTAAATGAGTCCGTTCACGAGAATATAAACCAAAGTTATGAAAGCAAACAAATAAGTCATGACGGCACAGACAGAATGTTGTTATAATTTTACGTTATCTTTCCTGAGCACTCAAATGCATGAATATTTTCATAATAACATGAGCTGATATTCAAGCAAGCGCTGGTTTGTTTATGGTTTGTGTGTCCTGGCCTTTAGTTACGTATTAAAAATGTAGGCTATGTTTTCAAAAATGATCATAACTGCTTCAAAAATCTAAATTTACTACAGGCTTTTTTTTTTACACAAGCGAAAACCTCATTATAAAACCCCATTGGAAAATCTCGAATGGGTTCTGACGTCATACCTGCACCACTCTATTTCGTTCCTCATGAAAATCTACTACATTGTTTCAGAGGACATGGCTTGTTTTGCATTACATTTGTCATTTGGAGTTTGACATTCATTGCCATTATATTGAAGAAAGTGGATGTTCTTCAAAAGTTGGGTTCCATGGAAAATGACAGTAGCTAGTTATACTAAGTGAAAATATCTGTATTTTCTTTGCACTAAGATGCTGTTTGCAATACGTGTGAATAGTTGTTCGTTCATGACTGTTTAGTGGTTTACTCTTTCTCATGCACAAGGCTGAACTTTCTGGTTTTGTATTCCTTTCCTCATGTTTCCCGCTCTGTCTCGTACAAGTTCCTTTTGAATTATAGGGTATTTTATTGCATTCTGTGAAAGGAAGGCCATGAAGGGAGGGAGTCTTGTTTGTGCTACATCACTCTTCACTGAATTAGAAAAACCCCTAAGGTCAATGTGAAGCTACCCACCAGTCTGCTGCATTTCATTTCGTGAACAGCAGGGGACGGTATGTACCACGTGCACGTATATCTAAACCGCTCCACCCCCACAAATTAATGCATGAGAAAGCAGAACGTCATTCCATCTGATTCATAACCAGACAGGTGACATTATACTAAGCGACAAATGTAGGTGTATATAAGAAGATGGGGTGAAGACACTCTGAGGCATACTACACATTTACCAGAACAGAAAATATATTTCAACTAAAATCATGTCACATTTGCCCTTGAATCACCTCACAGTCTCCAAATGAAAATGGAAACAGCCTCAATCTTGATGTGGCTAAAAGAGATGTTGTCAGTGATAAAAGAAACTATGTAGCCAACACGCTAAAGAAGCAATCAGAACAGGCGATAGTGGTCAGGTGAAAATGAAGCGCCAATGTAAAAGGGTGAGCCAGACAATGTCAAAAAAGAGAATGAAGACAGACCAGTTTAGAAAACATCAGCTTTTCCCAGTCTAAAGACGCACACAGGGCCAGTTAGCGACATAGCAAGTTAGCACTGTATCAGAAAAAGACTTGTTTATTTGAGAAAAAAAGGACTACTCTTCTTGTGAGCACATCATAAAAAGTACAACTGTTCTCAGGAAAAAGGCATCATGGGTAAGAAACTCAATACTGCTGTTCATAAAAAGCTCTTCTAATCTGAAGACATCACAAATGTCTCGTGAAGTTGCTTTGGATAAAAGCATCTAGTGAATGAATGAATGTAAATAAATGTGATTTTGGCTAATTACTAGGCTAATAAGTTTAGATTGGTCAGGGACACTAGTGTTGTGTCAACTTTTAAAATAGTATATCACAAGTTAAGCTAAGCTAATATGTTTTTAGCAATTAGCACTCTGCATTTAGAACTAGCATTAGTTGTGATTAACAGTGGATTGCAACTAGTATTGGCCTATATGTGTTTTTGTCAAACTCGTAGTCAAAAGTTGGGAAACTCAGAATTTAATGAAATCACATAGGCCTATTCTACTTTTTGCACATGATGGTCGTGACGTCACATATTTTTAAAAAAAAAGTTATAACAGTAGATAGTAGAGTAGCAGGTAAGCTACCGTTGTGATACTCATTTCAACATACTACGATTTGGGACACACTAATGCTAATTTCGAATACTATTTTGCGAATTGGGATGCAGTCTTTTAGTCCAATCAAATGTGTGTTCAACATTAGCAATAATTAGTATCCTTGGTTTCAAAAAGCAAACACTGACAAAAGTAAAATCTCAGACAGAGTTTAGATTAAGCCAGGATTAGGCTTTCGTTCAAATAGGACATTTAAGTAGCTTTTATAAACTTTTCTGAGAAAAAAAACAAAAAAAACATTACTGTTCATTTTGACACAAAACAATGCCACTGACACATTTTAAGATTTGTCTGTGCAATTTGCTTTCAGTTAAAATAGCTCAGACATGCATTTTAGTCTGGGCATAGCTTAAGCCTTGTTTGTGAAACCGGCTGGATAATGCTTATATCACTGTGTGTAATTTAGTCTGTGTCTGTATTAGTGTTTTATGGAAGCCCGTTTCCGCCACTGAAAAAAAAAAAAAAGACTATTGTGACTTTTTTCTCACAATTCTTACTTTTTTTCACAGAATTGTGAGATATAAATTGCAATTCTTACTTTATAATTCGCAATTCTGATTTTTTTTTTTCTCACAACTGCGAGTTTATATCACGCAATTATGACTTTATATCTCGCAATTCTCACTTTATAACTGGCAATTGCGAGTTTATATTTCAAAATTCTGTGAAAAAAGTCAAACTTGTGGAGGTAAAAAGTCCCAATAATCTTTTCTTTTTTTTGTCACTTGCAGAAACGGGCTTCCATAGTGTTTTGCTAAGTAATTGTGTGCTGTAGTTTTTATTCCATTGATTTTTGAGTTATGTTATGGGATCTTCCAGATAGCCCCACATCAGTGTCAATTGGGATAGGTGTGGCGTTTGGGATCTTGGGATTGTTCCTACTGATTTGTTTGGTGCAGATCTGCTGCAAGAAAATCAAATGCTGCAAGCGCAAAAGTAAGCAACATTGACATCCCTGTCTAACAAAACAAGATTAATGAATGTCCTTGAACAAATAGTGAGGAAATAATAATGATTTCTGATTCCATCTTTTTCTTTTACAGAGCCTTCAGTGAAAGGCAAAATTTTTAAGTAAGTGAACTTACTAATATTTTTTTGTTTATTTTCTGTTTGTGTGTATGTGTGTGTCTGACATTTTTTCGTCTCCATGTCGAAAACATCTTATAAATCATATTATATGTTTTGTTTGTTTTTTAAAAATGCAGAAAGTTTTCTGTGATGGGTAGGTTTAGGGGTTGGATTTGGGTTAGGGGATGAAATATACAGTTAATTTACAGTATAAAAATCATTATGTCTATGGAAAGTCCCAATAAAACAAGGAAATCCAATGTGTGTGTGTGTGTGTGGGGGGGGGGGGGGGTGTATGGTATTGTTTACCAGAATAAACATATATTAATTTTATGGTTTGTTATTTTTCACTTTAAATTGTGTGTATCTCTACAGGAAAGTTGGGATAAAGAATTTGCCGTTTTCAATCAGCAGACTCGTTGACAAGAAATAACGTCCATCACATCTATTAAAGCCTGTAAATAGTGTACATGCATCCGGAAAAAATCTAATTTAGTCCATGCTTTCTTTATTTACAGTATTGTAACTGTAATTATTTCCATGTTATGAAAGCATCTCTCAATGTTTTTAATATTTCTGTGAAAAGTGTGAATCATGCTTCTCAAGTGAAGGTGTTAGCGATGGGATGTTGGTGATTCATAACTGGTTATGATCACTTTCCCACGACAATAGGGAAAAGCAGCACACCCTTGTTTTATGGAGATCGCTTCTCTTAGTGTTTTTCTCATTCTCTGACTCAAAATTTGTCTCCATCTCTTGCTTTTCAGTCTAACCACAAAACATAATGAAGGCTTTCTCTCAAGCCGAACCATTTCCACATAAAAATGACTCAAAGGTCACCTTATACACTGATGAAATATCTGATAATGAAATGTCTCTTCGGTTGAAGTAGAAAGATCATATTATCCTCATTATGATTTGTCTTCTCGTGATATATTTCTTGTTGAGCAATATTATGTATGTGATGTCATTTGGATCTGAACTCATATATCATCATACCTGATGTAAAGGAAAATATATAACAAAGTAATTAAATCTCTTTTATTGGAAAACTCAACCTTGCCTTATTCTTTTAAACAACTGAGAAGATGGTATTCAAAGTATATTTTATAATTTTTTTTATAAAAATCACCTGTCAAGATTATAATATATATTACATCAGCAAATGAAAATCAAATCGAACGACTACAAGGACTCATCTCAAGATCACTCATTTAGATCCCTCAGTTCATCTCATGCCAAAATTATGAAAACAGATCAGTCAAGAATAGAAAATTATTGATAATCTTAAAATCAGGAAGGTCAAAAATGTCATAAAAAATGTCCGTCAAAACCAACACATATTGAACGATGTTCCCTAACCCAGCAAAGTTTTTCTATTCAGTTTAAGCGAGTGAAGAACAAATACTCACGTGCGTTATGTATTATGCATGTTATCATCTCTGACAGACAGCATGTCGAAGCTGTTCAGGCCGCCATTTTTTCACTCTTCTCGGAAAGTGATAATAGTCAAAAAATACAGTGTTGTGGGTTTTCTGGGAAATGCATGTACTCCCTGGACCTCTGCTTCTCGTGAATACTGCCATGTATTCTGCATGTTATTTTTTGACAGATATCGATTTCGTGACATTCAAATGATGTAGATTTGAAAACAGATGGATTGTAAGGTAAAAATTATTTATTTCTTAGCCGCCAAGTATTCAGTGAAGTGATTGATGCTCATGAGTGTGTTATGTCCATGTTTTTACTTCCAATGTTCCATTGATTTTTGGGTAACTATAAAGAGTTCTGGAGACTTTCAAAATGCATTTTGTGTAGTGATTATACCTATTTTACAGACAAAGTTTATTTTGTGGCTTAAATTGTCTTGTCAAAAATGTTACATTCAGCAGTCGCAATTATTATTATTATTATTATTATGATTATTTATCCAGGAAAGCAGTGGTTTTGATGCATGGTTTTTATTGTCTTTAATAACAAAAAACTATTTCATTTAAACCCATGAAAATGCAGATCCTGTTGTAAATAATAGTGAAAAATCATTTTTTTACAACTGTTGTTCCATTATTACCCCATGGCAAATTTTGATTCTCATATATATATATATATATATATATATATATATATATTTACTAGTGGTTTCTGACTTTTGAACCCCAGTCAACATTTCTGTTGTGGTTGTTATACGTTTTCTTTATGATCTCTGGTGATCATCGTTTTATTTTCCATTTGATTCAGCTCTTGACAGCTCACTAAACCGCAAACCAGCCAGCCAGAGCTTCATTAGTTGTTCAACTGACGCGTTCATGCAAACATCTAGGGGCTAGTTGTTTCCTGAGTTGGCATGCAACAAGCAAAGTGCATTGTGGTGGTCTGTAGGAAGTGAGAAACGACAGATAACACCTGAGGTTCAGCAAACTCTCAGTAACTTTGGTGCAATCAGGCCTGTCAAAAACATCTGCTGTAGTGCAATTTTCACCCCCACAGTTTGATGAAAACTCTTTCTTAAAACTTCATAGATGCCGCTGACATACCATGATGACTTGATTACTTAGAGGAATGGTACATTTAAAAATATAAAGGGTGTCATTTTTGATTCACCCTAATGACGTTCAAACCCCATATGCTATTATTTTTCACTGGAACACAACAGGAGACATTTTTTAAGAATCCTATATGTGTTCCATTCAGTGACTGGCTTAATCTTCATTCGCAAAACCCGCCCCCTGTTGCTATGCTGGACAACCCATGCGTTCTCACGCCACACGTCATGTTCTCACACAGTGAAAAATACATTGCGAAGCAAAGAGGACACTAACAACGTATGAAACAGTTTCATATTTGAAATATTGTAATTTTTTAAAGAAGTTTAAACAATAAATAGCGTATAATGTCTCTTTAATGTGTCGTGACAGATCGCTGTAGCTCCTTCAAGTGGCTCGTGAACCGATCATCTCTTCATACTAGTTCATTTATAGCATCAAATAAACATGAATGAACATCAGAAGGAATGTTGTTTCAACCACAGAAAGATATGAGTACACACAATTCTCTGACTGCTTTGTCGATAAAATGGCTGATTTGGGGTTATGATTGGTCAGATCGCCTGTCAATAAAACTGTTTGCAAAGGCTCAGTTAGCATATGTTGTATGCAATCTTTACATGCAGTGCGACAGTCTCATAATTGCATTTATTTTAACTTTTACTACTTTGTCTCATAATGTGACAATTATACTTTTCCCAGAGGAATCTCACTTGCTTTCAAATAAATGCTTGTATGTTCCCGTGTGTGTTGTAGTTTAATGCAACATGCCAGTGGGAATATTTTCAGTGTATAATGACCTATATTTCAGTGTGTTCATCACACACCACTACCATATGGCTTCTAAAGACTCATTACGCAGCAGATAAGTCATAAGGACCACTATTATGGTTCATTTTTGATGTATCACTTTTGTAGTTCACATGAGGGTTAGTAAATGATGACAGAGCTTTCATTTTTGGATGCCTGTTCCTTTAAGCAATCATGTACTTCATCATGACATGCAAATGAGGATTTGGTCATTCCATGATTATTTATGTTTGTATTATTTGACTGTGGTTTCAATGAACCATATTTAGCTCAAAATTACAGCAGTAATTCTATGGCAATTATGACATGCTTTCGGTATTTCTATCAGAAATAGCAATGGAAATGAATCATTTGTGTGAATTAATCATTAATCAGGATAATTAGCACTGGATGAATTGGATATTTAACTTTAAAGGGATAGTTCACTCAAAAATTGAATTTCTGTTATCATTTACTCGTCCTCATGCTGTTTTAAACCTGAGATTCTTTGTTCTGTTGAACGCCAAAGAAGATATTTTGAAGAATGTTGGTAACCAAACAGTTGCTGGTCCCCACTGACTTCCAAGGTATGTAGAAAAAATACTATTGAGGCCAAATGGGAACCAGAAAACATTTGGTTACCATCGTTTTTAATACATTCATTTGAACCTTTTTGTGAGCCGTCTGAGATCTACAGAGCTACTGTGAAACTACAGCTAAAGAAAACCACATTCCTCATCCGCTCTTCCTACTCAATTCCTCTCTGACATTCAGCACGAGCCGTGCATATGACCACGTATATGTCAGAACATTTGATCTTTTTGAATCACGCATAAAGTTGAAGTTTATCATGTTATTTTGTGGTTAGCTACGTTGTTGACTCATTGAAAGTTGATAACAACATGGAAGTGTAGTGGGATGTTATCTTTTATCCATTTCTACATATTTGGATGGGGTAAACCCTGATATTTTTTATTTTTAATGCTCAAAATCGCTCCATTCAGCATCAGCCATGTGTGGCATACCATCTGCGAGGGCGGTGAGAATGCTGGGAAACCGCAGTCATGACTAAGATGATAGCAGTTATTTGTACCCCGTGGGCGTGAGATGTCAACTTAACCCACAAAAACTCCACGATTCTCCCATCTTCTTCTAACCTGTAGGTATCCTTCCTTTAAAGCATGACACAGAAAAACAAATTCGATGTCTGTGGAGGTTACTAGATGAGAAGATTAGAATTTCTTCTACTGTAGAATTTCTAGTGAGTGGGTTTTGAAATCCAGGTTTTCTTTTTCAGGTTTTTTTTCTGTTATTCTGAGTAGTTGGTATGATATGTCAAGTAATGGCTGTGAACTGCAGTGTGAAACGCTACACATCTAAAACTGGTGGAAATCCTGAGATCTGAAAACAAAGACATATATCAGGAAGTACATTTAATGCTTTAAAAAAAAAAAAAAAAGATCAGGAATCGGTAAAAAACATGTACTATGCTTAAACAAAATATTACCATCATATATGCTACCTGCATTTTTCCTCTTTGTTTTATTGTATTTGTCCATTTTGAATGACTTTTAATTGAAAAACTTTCTAGTTCAGTCATGAAACTATTGATGGCACAGGCTGACAGGTCCTTTAATTCTTCACTTTATGTCACAAGCTGATTGGCTTCTGCTCACTCTGCAGCAAATGAGATTGCTTGCTCAACATTTCTGGTTCCCTATGGTTCACACTACTCACATGCTCACATAGTCCATACTGCATCAGGTCATTGAAATAATACTCTCATCACAATGACAGCCTTAGTTTTTAGTGTGAAGTAATGGGTTATCTCTAAAACTGCATTGGAACAATATTTATTATGAAAAGCTCTATACAAATGAATTGAAATGAAATTGTCTCAGGTTTGTGCATCTTATAGTGGTTATAGAAAAAAATGTTAAAGTTTAGAAACCTGTTGACTTTATATAATTGTATGGTCTAAAGCAGTCTGCGTACATGCTACCTTTATATTTTAGAAAAGGGAATCGTCATGTTTCGGGGTTGTTTGATACAAAATGTTTTAACTCACCTGGTTACAGTTAGATGAGCAGGAACACTAAAGGATAGCTGTCTCCGTAGGTATATCTATTTTAGACTTTTTCCATACAAAACTAAATGTTATTTACTTTTACCATTTACTTATTTCAGTCTGTAATACAGAAAGAGAACCATTTTCACTATGCATCAGCCTGACACTTTTAGAATTGAGCATGTGTGAGATTAAATGACAGATGGTTCGGAGGGAATAAATGTTGTTGTGTTCTTCATCAGATGAAGTCATGTGGTTTCTTTCAGTAACTGATTTGAGACACAAAGGTACCTGCTGTTCTGCAAATGACTATAAGCACAAGACCTTTCAGAGAAAGAAAATATTCAAATCAATACTCATGTTGTATTGTAGTCCATCTCAGTTTTAGGACTTTCCAGGGAAAAAATGAGCCGATAATTATTACCATGTCAAGATCTATTTCTGAAGATACACTTCTCCAAAAAGTTTTCAAATATTTTATTTTTTTTCCACAATGTGGAATCTCCACGAGAGTTTGACTCTAGCTTTGTAGGTGACAGCATGTATAACGGTGACAGCATGATGAGACTGAGACGTTTATGTGGGTAAAGTACTGCTTGTTTCCTGCCCTATCTGAAGATGGAGGTCATTGATTGCGGCTTAGCTTCATTCTCTCATTCAGTTTCTGTATGTTTCGTCACAGAGCAGTGACTCTACGGAAATACTGAGTAATGGCTTTACACAAGACCTGTGAGTTTTTGCTTCGGAAGATGTGTTTATGAACTTTCCCAGGCTTGGGGTCAGCTTTTCTTTATTCATAATTCATAAAGAAATTTGTTTTAAAGAAGCTTCTTTAGCTGTGACATGCTGATATATTAGAGGAAATCACAAGCATGTCATTTTAATATGGAAACAGCCACGGGCTTTTGTGGGTTTCCACTAGAGGAAGTGCTGGGTTTTCCTCTCTCATTAGTATTTGTATATTTCACATTAAAATGAAATTTACAAAGGATATTCTTGCCTCATGATTTGCATATGTTCTTGTTGGTGAAATGCAGATTCGTAGAATTGGATGTTCTAACAACGTTTGGAGAAAAGTATTTTGTTTATATTTACACTTTAAATGATTTGTATCCAGTTTGACTTATTGAAACGACACTAAAAAGTAGAGAGAAAAAGTCACTTCTGGTGGATACTAATGATAAAACAACAAAGCAATGACACAGCAATGCCCTGGCAACAAGCCACACCGTCCTAAGGAGGGTGTGAATGGGGAAATAAGCACCACTTACTTCATAAAATGTAAAAATCTAGACATTTATTATTATTATCATCTTCATCTTTACCATCATTCCATCATACCAGCCAACATTTCATTGTGGGACCAATATGGCCAATATGGGCTAATTCAGATTGGAGAGACAAGGAACCCATTGTCAAACCCAACCGGGGCCCATACTGGGGCTAATTCAGAAAGGCCCAACAGAAACCCTTGGACAAACCCATTTGGGGCCCACATTGGGACTAATTCAGATATAGACAACATGAAACCCTTGGCAAACCTATTTGGGGCCCATATTGGGACTAATTCAGATGTAGCCGACATGAAACTCTTGGGCAAACCCATTTGGGGCCCATATTGGGACTAATTCACATATGGTCGACATGAAACCCTTGGACAAACCCATTTGGGGCCCATATTGGGACTAATTCAGATATAGCCGACATGAAACCCTTGGCAAACCCATTTGGGGCACATATTGGGACTAATTCACATATGGCTGACATGAAACCCTTGGACAAACCCATTTGGGGCCCATATTGGGACTAATTCAGAAAGGCCCAACATGAAACCCTTGGACAAACCCATTTGGGGCCCATATTGGGACTAATTCAGATATAGCCGACATGAAACCTTGGACAAACCCATGTAGGGCCCATACCTCAATCCCATATCATGCTTATATAGGCCCCACAATGAAATGTTAGCTGTTGTTCCAAATTCAGCTTATCAAAAATGTCAGTACATGCATAAAATGTAAATAAGTACAATTCATGTAAAAAAAAACTGCAAAACAGGAACTCAAGTATGTAACCTAATAAAGGAACAGTATATCAGTGGTGGATGGAAACCATGACATTAGACATCAAGAACTGTAATGGCTCGTCGTCATCATATTCTGATCGCATCTCAAGCTTAGTCACTCAGGTTGAAACTTGACCATCTCCTCTTTGTTCAGCAAAGTGATGACCCAAATCTTGCAGGAAGTCACACTTCTGCGGGACAGCACCACTTCTGAGGGCCCATTATTAGTGGCACAGCCATATTTAGCCTCTCTCTGCTGTCACTCTAAAAAAAAATGCACATTCATGAAAATGTCTCATATCTCATGTGAATGTCAGTTCTACGTCTCCTAATGAAAGAGGCAAATTGTCCATTTGGCAGGGCTCTTGTAGAAGTAGTGGACAGGTAATGAAAAGCGACGATTCGCTGCAGTTCTCATCTGACTGTGAGGACAAATCTCCCAGTCCTGGCACATTCACAGTGTGTAAAGGAGATTTTTTCAAATAGCTTGGTCTGTCATTGTCATTATCGGTTGTAAAATTACTTGGTTTCTCATGAGACAATGACGCACTGTCAGTTAGGAGCTTCCTGGTTTTGCACCAAATGCAAGTCTCAAAGTCAGAACACAAGCATGTCACATGACCAGAGCGATAGCCACAGCTAGGGCTGGCCATTGTAGTGTCTACATCACATGAGACGACTGCCTCACTCTCAGCATCAGCAGAAGGGCTCTGACTACGATATCCATCCCCAACAACTACTATCTCTGCCAGAAGGTCATGATCCGCCCCGTTGAGATTGTCAGAATCATCCTGGTTTCCCATTCCCAAGCCACTGTCGTCTTTCCTTTCTCCATTGCTGGCATTTACTCCTCCGTCCAGGAAAGGGAGCTCTTCCAGGCTTCTTCTTCCACTGCTGAGACTGTCCTCGGTTCCAGTCAGACTGCCACAGCCGCTGTCCTCCTCTCCCGTATGTTCGCCTCTGTTCTTAAGCGAGTCCTGCTGGCCCACACTCACTCCGCTGTCTGTACTCTCTCTTCGCTCTTTGTCCTCCTCAGAAAGGTCTTTGTCTTCATCAAATGCATCAGTCTTTCCCGTCATTTTGTTGCCAGTCAGTATCCATCCCTTGTCAGTGACGATTTCCACTTGGATCAATCCTACGTTCATTGGGTGCCATCCATTCACAGCGGATTTCTGATGAACAATAATATATGGTAACAGAATGGTTAATGCTTAATAATAAATCGCACAAAAAATAAGTATTTAAAAAAAAAAAAAAAAATCAGCAGGGATGCATTAAGTTCAAATGTGACAGTAAAGACATTTATAATGTTACAAAAGATGTCTATTTCAAACAAATCCCGTTCTTATGAAATTTCTGTCAGCATATTAGAATGATTTCCGAAGGATTATGTCACACTGAAGGCTGGGGAAACGGCTGCTGAAAATTCATCTTTTCATCACAGGAATAAATTAAATTTTAAAATATATTAAAATAGAAAATGGTTGATTTAAACTGTAAAAATATTTTACAATTTTAAATGATATTTTACTGTATTTTTCATCAACCTTGGTGAGCACAAGAGACTGCTTTAAAACACATTAAAAATTCTATCCGCCCCCAAATTTTGTATAACGTATACACATACGTACATGTATCACGTATTTGAGTTGATAATCAGAAATTGTCAAAATAGTTTCATTCTGAACAAGATTGTGTTATCATGTAAAACCAAACATCGCTGAGATAATGTATACGTAAGACAAAAAAAAATCCCCAGAACTTCCATTTCTTTAACTTTTCCTCGAAAGGAGAACTGACACTTCTGACAAGAGTCATTACCGAGACACTCTTCTTTAGATTTCATTCCTTTTTAAGGCTCTGAAACTGGCTTGCTCTAACACTTTTAGTTTTGGTGAAACTATATCTCTTTCAAAATCACCAAGTTGACTCACCAGAACAGCAGGCATTTTACCAGGACGCCTCAGGAAGAAACAGACTGCAAATATGAAGAAGGTCATAACTCCAACTACACCAATAAGTGCCATGGAGAGCACCAGAGACACATCTGACAAACAAGAGGAATCAACATTAAGCCTCAGTGGTGGAAATTTCACAAAAAAATAATACGTAAGCGATAATGTGCAATCAATGGCATGATTAACCCAAACGCAAACATCTTCTATTTGAGAGAGCTGTGTAAAAATAGAAGATATTATTTATTCAAATGCTGTCGGTAGTACCTGCTGACGGATATATGCAGCGTGGTAGTGAGATGTTGCTCACTTCATTAGATGTCATCTCCACTTTCACACGTACACAATACTCCTGCCACAATGGTAATGATGTGAACTCCACCTCACCATCTTCATCATCATCATCGCTTAAAGTAATAGCCTACATCCGAAAAAATACAGGTTTAGAGATTCAATGACATGCAATATAGGAACTTAATTTATTGTAAATTTTTATTGTTTTTATTATTGTAATTTTTTGTGGGGCTAATCCGTTAAAAAAAACCAACCTGACTCTCCTGTCCTTTTGGATACAGGATAGCAGAGTAACTTGGTCCAAACTCAAAAAGCTTTTTGAGAAATGGCTTTCTGTGAATCTTAACCTTCACTGTATTAGTGGCAGAAGACAGGTCAAACTCTGGAGCCAACAATTTGCCTAAAACATGGAAAGAAGATTATCATTATTAATGGAATAACTTGTAACTCTTAAAAATAAAGGTTCAGAAAGGATTTTTTGGTAACACTTTATTTTAGTGTCATTGTTACATATGTTACATGTAGTAACTGTATTAATAACTATAAATTATGCATAATTACATGCATAACCCTAAACCAAAGCCTCATCCTAACCCTGACCCTATAGTAAGTACATGTAGATAATTATTATCACTCAGTACTTAAATGTGTAGATACACCGTAACACAGACACCTTAAAGCAAAGTGTAACCGATTTCCACTGAACCTTTCAGTGAGCGGTTCTTAAAAGAACTGAGTGTGAAGAACCGTTTTCTATGGAAGTTTGCTTCTGCTGCGGAATAAAACAGTTTACAACATAACTGAGACTTTTTGTCTCAAAACTTGACTTTTCTTCTCACAATTTTGAGCTTACACGCAAAAATTCTGAATATTTTCTCATAATTGTTCGATATAAACTCACAATTAACTCGCATTTGCAAATAATAAAGTCAGAATTGCGGATTATAAACTTTTTTATCTCGCAATTATGAGTATATATAGCAATTCTGACTTTTTTCTCACAATTCTGACTTTTTTGTGGGTGTGTGGGGGGGGGTGACTTTTTTTCTTAAAATTGTGAGTTTATATCTCACAACTGAGTTTCTATGACGCAAGAAAAAAGTCAGAAATGTGAGATGTAAATTTGAAATTGCGAGAAAAAAGTCAGAATTTTGAGAAAAAGTCTTTTTTATTTTTTATTCAGTGGCAGAAACAAGCTTCCATAGTTTTTTTCCCCTATAAAGAACCTTTTATGCAATGAAAAAATTTCCATGGATGTTCTTCACAGAACCATCGATGCCAATAAACAACCTTTATTTTTGTAGACAGTAAAACCTAAAGTTCTTTATACTTAAAAAGATTAGCTCAATTTAAGTACTATTTTTATTTAGTTTCTTTTATTCTTTAGTAAACAGTTGTTTTCCAACAGACACACTAGGAAAACTCAAGGCTACTTACTCTCATATAGACGAACTCTTCTTACTATTGACCAGGAAAAGTTGCCATTTCCGTTAAGCAGCTCAATCTTTATTTTCAATTCTGGTTTGAATAAAAGGTTCCCAAGTTCACATCTAGTTTCTGTAGTGATGTTACACTCTGGAACAATATCCCATTCAGTGACAGGATCAAAATATCTAACAAATAAAAGACAAATATATTAGCTTGATCCTATTGATCCTTCAAGCAAAAACGGTAGGAAAAAAGAAAACTAAAATAATATGTTTAGTAAACTGTGTGTATCAAGACTGCTTACATTGCTTGCTGGACTTGATAAAGGGCATTTGCAGGGGCTCCTTCAGGGGGATCCCAGAGCACAGTTACATTTCCCTCCCATATGTCAAATTCAAGCTCCTCACCTGTGAACAAAATAGAATACTGATCAGAATTATCTTCAGACTTTCCCAGAATCTTCTCTACCCAATAGAGAAGTGGTTTATTTGCTCTTGTTCCAGTCACAGCAGCATTGTTACACTTGAGGAACTGTTGTCCATAAATCACCATCAGCTGTACTTCAATTTTTTTTTTTTAATATTTAAAATAAAGCAATTTTGCCAATAGATGTCTACTTCTTCAGGCAAACCACTATCCGAAATGTTTCAAAAATAACTTGCAATGCAATACAATGTAATAGCGATGACTGGATGTAGTTGATTAGGGGATGACTAACAAAAAAAAACAAAAACAAAAAAAATCCAATAACGCAAATTCGTGTGTTCATGATTCTGAAAAATCTCTGCAGTATTTTCTTGTATAAAAACCTACATGTGAAAACTGACGCATATTCACTGATCAAAAAAAAAAAAAAAATCATTTAATAAATTAAAACATATTGTCGTTGTCAGAGGGGGGCGCCCAAATTTGGTGAGGAATTTACGTCACCACGTCATCGCTATGACAGAAACCGGGGGCTAAAGTTCACGTCACAACATCTTTTTATGAATATTTCATTTAAAATTACAAATATTATTTAACATAATAAATTTTAAAAAATCCAAAGTATGGATCAACAGGTCCATATTTGACCCAAACATGGGTTGAAACAACCCAGCTTTTTTTTAAGTGTAATTTCTATTATGTTACAGTATATTTTATTATTATTACCCAGCGAAATGAATTGTTAACCCCTTAAAAAAACCCTCAAAATCAAATGAATCAATCCTTACCTGCCGTGTAAACTGGGATGTGCATCAGTGTGACCAGAAATAAAATCCATAAGGTCCAATCCATGTTTAAGTCAGTTTAGCATCATATCCAACAATAATTTACAGTCCAGTTCCATATGAACACGAGCACAAAAACTCAGTTTCACTGTATGGCTCTCCTAATAACCAAATATCCGTTCTAACAGAGCCAGCTCAATGTTCAGCTACTCGTCAGTTCCGCCCGTATGTGTCTCTCTGTCTCATGTGAGTGTGAGTGTTTGACTGGCTCTCTATGTATTTGTACTGTGAACTTCCCCTCTCTCTGTTTTGCTTCAGTCGGTCTTCCGTGAAGGCAGATATTTCCCCCTCTCTAAGATAGCAACATGTTTTTTTTTTTTTTTTTTTCGCTGCCTTTTGTGGTTATGCATGTAGCATCAAGTGTGAAAACTATAGCCTTGTACAAGTGCATGTGTAAAAATAAGTAAGTGTTTGAATCTATACATGTTAAATATTGTAAATGTAGAGGGAGATACCAGTGCACACCCTAATTAGGGAGAGTACCTGAGTTAACATATTTTTCTTGGTATTTACAAAGGAAATTTTTGTTAGTAATAGCTCAATAAGTTATTACAGTTTGTGACTAACAGTTTTTATAATCAACAAGAACTGTTGCTTCTCAATGCTGCACTACAGGTGTTTGCATATCGACATGTGACTATGCACGTGTGTTTGTGTATGCATATCTGTGACTATAATCTTTTAGTAGTAATACATGCACAGTGAATTCACATAATTTTTGATGGACCGTGTTTGCAGAATTTTAGGTTACACTTTATTTTAGAGTGCCGTAGTTACGTTTGTAATTACTCAAATAAGTACTGAGTACTATTAATTAACTACATGTACTTACAATAGAGTTACAGTTAGGGTCAGGGTTTGGTTTAGGGTTACTTGTAATTAGGCATAATTTACTGTTATTACTATAGTAAGTACATGTAGTAATGTGTAACTACGGCACTGTAAAATAAAGTGTTACCGAATTTTATTTTTTAGTTATTTATTTATTGCCCACAGACAATCAGCCATAAAATTTGGTTGCATGTGTTTAGAAGTTTTAAGTTCTCTGAGGACGAGCTGTTTTATTTTCTTCTGTGTATTTTTCTTCTCATAAAGTTTTGTTTATTTTTACATGACGTGCATGTTAATCTTCTAATTAACTGGATTCATTATTAGGAAATAATAATAAAAAAATAAACAAACAATGTGAGTAAAATAAGAAATAATTATTTTTTAATCACAAAAGTAATTCAAAAGTGTATTAAAATATATATAAAAAAACAATTATATAAAAGCATAAATTAACGGAGGTTTATTCAACAAGATTTTATAGGCTATACTTTTTAATGTATGTTTTATCACTTTATACTATGATTTAAAAATATAATTATATTGTTAAAAAGTATATATAAAATATTGTTGAAGTAACTTCCATTAATTTATGCAATTATGTTTTAAAATCAAAGTATAAAGTAAAAAATTTAATAAAACATATTGTTGCATTAAGTTCCATTAACTGTGTGAAAATCACCATTTTTAAGCAATGACGGCTGTTTTGCAAAAGAAAACTGAAAAGTGGCTGACATTTGATTCCCTCAGTCTGCATGTTTCACTTTCCTATTTGTTAAAGAACTGAAAGGCAGAGTGGTTATCCTTCCAGTTCACACGATTTAACCAGGCATGGAAAGTGCACTTAAGTTGAAACCGATCATCTAGAATGAGTTTCATTTGAAGTTATATTAAAGTCTTGTGACTGGTTCTACATCAGTGTTCTCACAAAAGGATTTTCATACACCTGATCTGAGTCTAAGCATGACTCAAAACTCACTCAACATGTCTACTTTGGGAAAAATCTAATTAGCTGCTTAGAAATATGTAAGCCATGTTTCTACATGATAGGTCATCTAACCATGATCATATGTTTCAAAAGATCAATTGTACATTTCATTACACAGTGAGATCTTGCATCTTCAGCCACCATTAATACAATAATATAATACACAATTGTCTTTTATTAATTTAAATTAAAGAGTGTCTTGAATGCTGGCTTTAAATGCTATGTCCTGAGAATATAAATATGTCAGACCCAGGTTGAATCACAGACTCAGGATTCACATCATCTATAAATATCTAGGGCATGTATCTATATTTACACTCAGAATGCTTACTATATTGGATCACTCTTGAATACAAGTGTGAGAAATGAGCAATGCACACACAGAGACAAAGAAAATTGGGCTAGTTGAAGGTTGCTGACGTGAAGTGAAGATCCTTTAGAGTTCAAATACGACTGAGATCAACATGAGATCACACTCTGAGAAGGTTCACTAAACAAAGTTGAAGTTTAACTCTGTTCCTAGAACACTGACTAACCCAGAAATGCAGATGTTACCACGGGGAGGTCTCTGACCCCTGCCACCAATACGTACCACTTAAAAATAATCCAATCTGACAATGTGAAAACCACACAAAAAGAGAATGGCACAGTGACAAGGTTTCCCACTCTAAGACTCTGTATATTCCCCCTCCTACTTCAGTATATCAAATTAATCAGATACATTCTAGCAAACCCTGTGCAACTAACCCTGTGCCTTTTTCAGAGATTATCAAAGGCTGTTAAATCTCTAACTTGCCACCTGCAGTTTTTTAGGCTAAAAGTATGGTGGTCGAGAGAGAAACTGAAGAAAACACATGAAGATAGAAAAAAAAAAAACCAGCAAATTAAGAAAACATCTTTATCAGTTTGACAACATGTGCTGCAAATACTCACAAAGTAACCACATACAGATACACGCTGCAAATAGCACGGAAATGAATGTGACTGCTTATTGCTCAATGTCTACTTGTCAGTGGTGTTGTTGATAACCTGAAAGGTTATTTATTTTGTTTATTTTAACATCCTGATTGTATGTGCAATGTGAGTATTTGCAGTGCGTTTCTGTATTTAGTTTTTTTGTAAGTATTTGCAACCCATTTCAGTTCACATTTATGTATTTGATTGCATTGTAAGAATTTGCAGTGTTTCTGGATTCGCTTGCGCTGTGAGTATTTTTAGTCTGTTTCTGTATTTGGTTGCATTGTGAGTATTTACAGTACGTTTCCGTATTTGTTTGTATTGTGAGTATTTGCAACGTGTTTCTGTATTTGGTTGCATTGAGACTATTTGCAACGTGTTTCTGTATTTGGTTGCATTGAGAGTATTTTCAGTCTGTTTCTGTGTTTGGTTGCATTGTGAGTATTTACAGCACGTTTCTGTATTTGTGTGTGTTGTGAGTATTTGCAACGTGTTTCTGTATTTGGTTGCATTGTGAGTATTTGTAGTGCGTTTCTGTATTTGGTTGCATTGTGAGTATTTGCAGTGTGTTTCTGTATTTGGTTGCATTGAGAGTATTTCCAACGTGTTTCTGTATTTGGTCTCATTGAGAGTATTTGCAGTGTGTTTCTGTATGTGGTTGCATTGTGAGTATTTGCAGTGTGTTTCTGTATTTGGTTGCGTTGTCAGTATTTGCAACGTGTTTTTGTATTTGGTTGTGTATTTGGTTGAATTGTGAGTATTTCAAATGTGTTTTTGTATTTGCTTGCACTCTGAGTATTTGCACCACGTTTCTGTATTTTGTTGCATTGTGATTATCTGCAGCATATGTGTTATTAGACTAATGAAGATGTTTTCTTAATTGGCTAGTGTGTTTTTTTTTTCTATTGGCATGTGTTGCAGTTGCAGAGCGTTGAGCTCTCTCGACCACCATATAAAATGTTTAGTAATTTCTATTTCATAATATAAAAAAATGTAAATGTTTTTAACATTCATTTGTTTTCATGCCAAAATTTGGTTGTTGTGCCACACACAAGGAAGTGTGCCTGAATTTTGCTCATCACAGGGTTTCATTTTTACATTTGGTCAAGTGTGCTGGAGTTTTCCAGCTTGTTTTGTTGTGTTTCCTTTGTTTCACTGCTCCTTTTCAATAAAATATGGGGCTTGGGTTAAGAAAGGAACTGAAATAAAAATTTAAATCACTGTATTTTTCTCCAAACATCATTTTTGAATCACATTCTTATTTGCTGCTTGCTGTTTTTAAGATTTATTTTATCCATCAATATATTAAAACAGTTTTATGATCATGTACGGTAGCTCAATTATGACAATGATCTTTATTCAATAGTGTTTTTAAGACACAAAATAATACAGGCCTATTGAATATGCTTGCATTGTTTTAATTATGCATTAGGTAGTTGATTGTTAGCGTAAATTGTTCTTTTGTTTCTGAGATTTATGCAAATTACACTAAAACTAGTGAGTTGTCTACTCTACACAATATTTAATTCCCTTATACCTGTCCAACAAAAAGAAGCAACTTGCTCATCACTACTGATGATTTTCTCCATCATCAAATCTTTCCACCTTGTGTTTTTTTTTTTTTTTACTTCAGAGCTTTTCCTCTTCTTCAGCAGTGCAGGTATTAATTCACCCATTGTCTCTGCAGGTTAAATAAGTTTGTCCCAGTATGAATAGGCTAATTTGGCTCTTCACGTCATCAAACAACACCAACAGGTTTGTCAGGATTGAAGGGGGTGGGTCACTTCAAACAGCGGCAGAAACAACCCATGGCAACAATGTAAAAGGAGCTCAACTCCACAAGGAATCTGCAGACTTGGCAACACTGAACACAACACTACTAGCACATCTACTGAGGTGGCAACCAATGAACGTGAGGATTCTGTAATAAGGTGTTCAGTAATAGTGAAACACCACAGCTCAAATCATTTCAATATAGTGAAACACATTGAGGGGAAGTGCCCATACTTTTTATAGAAAACTATATCAGAAGAGTCTTGATCTCATGCAAATGCACACTATTCAGATAATTCTTCACAAAAACACACAAAAAAGATAAATTAGTACCAAACCACTGAATGCGGTTTTAAATTTATTATTATTATTATTATTATTTCGCCTAATTTTGAATGTCCGTCTTCCATCTTCAGAAGCAGAATCTGCAATTTCCCCTGAAACTATCAAAGTTACCATTTTTTTGGAAGCTCTTTGCCCAAAGTAAACAGTAACACTCAATAAAACCCAGACAATCTAAAAACAAGTCAAATGTTGCCCTCTTCTGGTAGGATACACTGCTAACACCACTGACCCAAGCTTATTTCATTTACAGTAATGTTACTTAGGCAGACCTTTGACTAATAGCATAAAGTCAGGTCCATATTGATTCTTTATTCTGTCCAAAAACGCAGACTCTGATAGAAAGTGACAATCTGAGTGACAGTGTAAAGAGACCAATATCATACTTATTTTTGTTTACATGTCATTTAGGGGTGAGATTATTTGTAAATAGATTCTACCTCCAGTAAATCCATCAAAATACCTTAGTATAAAAGTCATATTGATGGTTTATAGAACAGAAATGTGTGTTTTACAGAAAAAGTGCAAATATAGATGGAGCCAGTGGGTGAACGGCAGTGATGACGATTGAATGAGAGGGAACTTTCTGTTCCAGGAAAGAACTGTAACTTCCTCAGATGGCTTCCTTTTGACGTCATTAACACTTTCTCATGTGTTTCCTCCTGATATAGGACATTTTTAGCATCCCTTGCTGCCATTTCATGTTCACATATACATATAATCAGATAGGGTAAAGGGTATGCATATTTGGTGTGCTGTCCGACGGGAGGGCTCGAGCTCCAGCTCGAAATTTGGCCCTAACCTGAAGTACTCCCCCTGACATCCCTTGCTGGGATAGAAACCAGTCGAGAGTGAGGAGTTGGGATGGTGGAGGGATCCTGGAAAACTGTTGTGGGACAGAGGTGAGAGGTGGCTGTACATAGGCTTCCTCTTGTGCTGATTGGTCAGATTATCTGAATGTGCTCCTCCTGAACTTTCTTAAATAAACTGCGTCGATAATAATGAGATTTTCCAAAGTAACTGCTGTCATTAAAACACTGTTTATCTTTGTCATTGCTGACATGTTGGTCAGGGTTAATTTACACAGCTAGTGTTCTTGAGGCAGATAGCTCTAATGCTAATGCAAACCTAACGTTATGAGGAGCGAGGAAATGAGGAAGCATCCGTTTGAGAACTGAGAAGCAGCCTATGTGTGCATTTTTAGACATACACTCGTGAACTTCCCTAAGCACTCGGGGGGGATCCCTGCCACCATTGAGAAGTGAGTTCAACTTTGTCAAGTGTGCGAACGCTGTGGCGAAACGCCGTCTCAATTTGTAGGATCTTTGGAAGGCAGCCTTCATTTTACAGCTTTCATTCTGCTCATTTGAAGAATGCATCAGGGATATACAAGGATGTATCCTTCGTGTCCTTAAATCACCCACAATCGTCTGCACACACTCCAATTGTCGAAAAAGAACTGACTTAGCTTGCTAGTATCCCTCTTGAGTATGTTATTATTATTAATAAGTAATTACTTCACAACAGCTAAAAAAGTATGTTCTATAGTATGAATAATAGGCCATCCAGGTACTTTTGCTTACTCATTTATGAACAGTGTGAATTCGGACATTGCCAAATACTGTTTTTCACCAAGATGGGTTTCCCTGCAACGTCATCTCAGTATGCACATATTATGTATGCATGGGGCCATATGACTGCTGGCCACTTGGACAAATCTGTGATCCATTTGTAGTCTGAAATAGTTTAGGGATCTGGTATGTCTCACCATTACTGAGAGTTAATTTCTTAATATAATCCGTGCTGACCCTTCGCTGGGAGTTTGATTGACAGGCGATCTAACCAATCATAACGCCGAATCCGCCATTTTGTCCGACAAAGCAGTCAGGTGAGTAAGTAGAAAAACTCACTTCTTACTCACGTCTTTCCATGGTTGAAACAACATTCCTTCTGATGTCCATTCATGTTTATTTGATGCTATAAATGAACTAGTATGAAGAGATGATCGGTTCACGAGCCGCTTGAAGGAGCTACAGCGATCTGTCACGACACATTGAAGAGACACTATACGCTATTTATTGTTTAAACTTCTTTAACAACATTTGAAATTTGAAACTTTGTTTCACATCAAAAGTAACCTGCTCTATTATTTAAGGCTAGCGCCTTTCCACGGCTCAAGGACAAGTACAGTATTTACAATATCAAATTTACAGTATCAAGTCGTGACGTCGCCTTGTCGTAAACATTTAGGATAGAAATGCTCAACAACCAACAAAACCAGATAAGTTCATAAGGTATGTCAGGTTATATTTAGCAAACTTAGTTGGACAATTTCACTCAGAGACCTGATGACTTACGTTATAACTCATATAAGTCATCTAGTGTAGCCTACTAGTCAACTGTTGTTAGCCAACGTTTCACATAATGTTAGCCTATATTAATATCTAAATGACACACAAACAAACAGATCCAATTCTACAAACAGATCCAAATGGCAGTTTATTACGTTAATTACAATGGTTGATTAACGTTACAATCTTGTTATGCCGAGTTCCGAGGACCAAAAATTGCATGCAGCTTCAAGTACTATTTAAAAATGATATAATATTCTTTGTGTGGTTCATTAAAGGTGATAAATGATTTTGAATGCGCGCGCATCCAGTATTGTTTGTATACAAGAAACTGAGATATTTGTTCAGGTAACGATGCCTATCATACAAAATGGTTCATTTTGAAAAAAGACTAAGGAGACTTTCTGCTATTCTTTATTTAGCCAAAATGAGGCAGTGTAGAGTGAAGGCGTCTGAGATATCTATCAACTGAGATCACGAACGGTATGTATTCACCTGTATTACATCATATGTCTCTAAATATATATCCCCTATGTTTGCCTTAGTCTTCGCCTGTTACCTGAGCCTTTTGAAGTGCCTTTAGTCATACTCATAATGCATTGCTCTGTTGTATAAATACTTTACTGAATGTGGGTCTTTAACAATGTACCTTGATGGAAATTTACACTATGGAATCATGTATATCACAACAGCTAACGAGCTAGTGTGTTAATGAAATGGGAAGTTTCTTTGACGTCTCTCATTGATTACTGTAAATAACAGATACTGTAAAACAGCAACAAACTGTAAAAACAATAAACTAATGTAATTATAAATACATAAACCCCTTGTATTTTTCAAAGAACTCCAGATTTCCTTGTAATTGTTTTTTTTTAATCATGTGATTAAACAACCAAGCCTGCAGTTAACCAAAAATACCGAAAACAGAAATACTGAGAATTGTTTTTACAATTTAGGCAAATGTTTTCTATTTTAATATATTTTCTAATGCATTCCTGTGATGGCAAATATAAATTTCATATATAAATCAGCATATTTCTCCAGTCTTCAGTGACATGATCCTTCTAATATGCTGATTTGAAACATTTATTATTATTATTATTATTATTATTGAAAATAGTTGCTGTGTGACCATTTTATGAAAACAGTCACGGTGATACTTTTTTTCAGCAGTCTAATGAAAGATCAATCTATTGGATCCTTGCTGAATAAAAGCATTAACTTCTTTAAAGAAAAAGGTTTGAATGATATAGTAGTGTATATAAAGTGCAGTGTAAACATGTATACAGTGACAGTTTTGAGTTTTGGAACAGTCAGAGAAACAGTCATGTTGTCAATCAAATCATGTGGATCCTAGTTTTAAGGTGGCTTTTGTTACTTTTCTCCTTTGTTGATACAATAAATTTCTGCACTGACTTGTTTGTTTGGTTTCTATTGGTTTAAAAATTCAAGGTTGTCTCATGTCTGTGCCTTTGTCATGAATTGAAATTTGTTGAAAAAGAGCGTTCACATAAACATACAGTAACCAAGATATTAATATAAGGAAGGTAAAATTGTTCCCAGCAGTTCCTGCTGGTTCAAAACCTATCACTGACCAGAGGCGTATTCGATAGATGAAAAGAAGCTCAGTGACGTTGAATGGCTGAACACTGCTAATACCTATGACTAAGAGTTTTTGAATTACAGCTGTCTTTTTGCCTCGTCATTCTCTTTTTGTGAATTGTCATTTGAGAATTTCCTGTTCCCTGCGGTGACTCAGCTGCCACTGCTGAGATGATGATGAACAGAACGTTGTGCATCTGACCACTGCTGTGCTGAGAAATGTTGTGCTTTAGTGATCCTGAAAAAATATATAGCAAAAGATTCCAAAATTGATTGATCTATCTATCTATCTATCTTGTGCAAAAGAAAAGTTCAACTTTTCAGTTAAAATACTTAATCGTTTAATTGGCATTATATTTAATTGGCAGTTCACAAAGACCCGCCCCCTTTAGTTACTGTTGCTATGTCCGACAAGCCATGCCACTCTCACACCACACATCATGTTCTCCACAGTGAAAGATACATCACAGAGCAAAGAGGACACTGACAACGCATTGACAGACAAGACAGAGCAGGTTACTTTTAATATGAAACAAAGTTTCAAATTTCAAATATTGTAATTTTTTAAAGACCTTTAATCAATAATTAGGGTATAGTGTCTCTTTAATGTGTCGTGACAGATCGCTGTAGCTCCTTCAAGTGGCTCGTGAACCGATCATCTCTTCATACTGGTTCATTTATAGCATCAAATAAACATGAATGAACATCAGAAGGAACGTTGTTTCAACCATGAAAAGACGCGAGTAATTTTTCTACTAACTCACCTGACCGCTTTGTCGGACAAAATGGCGGATTCGGGGTTATGATTGGTCAGATCGCATGTCAATCAAACTCCCAGCGAAGGGTCAATTGACAACACCCATAATGCACTGGGCACGTTGCCATCCAAGGCCACTCCCACCAGATACGCTTACCAGATTCAAATACTTCCTTGCTTAGTAGGAAATACTTCTTAGCAAACTTGTGGTGCCGACTTTTTTGTTCTTGAGTTCAAGAAGAGTAAACATTTAGCGAGAGTGAGTTACTTCTTTCGGTTTCAAGTGAAGGATCCAGTGCATTGTAGCCAGTGGCTAAAAGCTGCAAAGAATCGTAAATACGTGGATAAATCTGAAATACATCCATGTTTGTGGTCAACAATCAACACTGAATGTTTAAAAAACATCAAACCGGATGACCATGAGCACAGCTAAACGAAGGGGAAAAACTAAACAAAATGCTGTTGAATAAAGCTGTTGTGGTAGTGTTAGATTTTTACCATTATACCATTGAAAGAGTACCCATTGCAACGGAATGGTTGATTAAAGATGTGCACGACAAGATCCATAGGAATACTTTCATTCAAATGAAAACACCACCAGGAGAATAAAACACAACCAAAAACACAGTTTAATAACATCGACGCAAGACAAGGACCATAAGGGCTTATATACTAAAGAAACAGAGGAGCAAACAAGACTAATTAACAAGACACAGCTGGTAGAAATAAACTACTAAATATGGTAACCATAGGAACAAAGAAGTGGTGGGAAACTGAACAAAGGAAGACATGTGACTAAATGAAAAACAAACAGAGTCCATGTGACACCCATAGTATGATTTAATTTTCAATGATAATCCAAGCCTTATAACTGTTCTGTTAACAACCCTCTGTCGATCCGACAGTCCGTGGGTCAAGGAATGTGTAAGAAACAAATACAAAAAAAAAAAAAAACAGGTAAACATGGTTGCTTTACATATACTGCCATCATTGTAACAATAAAAAGCTGGCTGAAAAGCAGCGGTTACACTTTAATTATTACCAAACTGTGCAGTTCATCTTTGAATGATTACAGTGGATGGTTGAATGATTGAAGTTTAACATCTTTAAATCTCTGAGAAATCATTTAGTCCAACTAGTCATCTATATTTATCCAACAGAACTATTTTTTTTTTATCTCAAAGCATTAACTTGTACACATGAGGGTGGGGTAAATACAGGGGTATAGTAAATCACCATTAATTTACAATATTCATTAAGCCTGTCAATTGCAACGATACACTTTTGGTAAATTTTCAACACGGAAGTTATTTTAATGTGCAACTATTTTCAGATCATTGTTCCCAAGTGACCTAGAGGGGAGGTGAGAGAAGACTCTGAGCAGGGCTCTGGTGTCGTGAAACTGGTTGGGCAGGTAGATATGACACTGCCATTCCTCCATTGAGACTGAAAGAGGATAAGAGGGCAGTCCTTACTATGTCTTGAAAAGCAAGTCAGAAATAGAGAAGAGGGTCTTATTTTTCCTTTAGGATTGTAGAGACAGGTTGAAATCCCTCCCACCCAGATACATACACATTGTGGATCTAATAGTTCTCACTCCTGTTCCTAATGGCAGACAATGACACGGTAAGACAGAATCACTGAGTTTTGGCTGTAGAGTGTATGATTTTTGACCTCAACTTTTATGCATGTGACAGATGTTAAAGTTCAATATTATGTGGTTTATATCAGTGGTCTGTTTATATAAATGCAATTGTATGGGTCTGGCTTGTATGTTGAGCATTCAGACTAGGCTAGGCTCCACAAGGTACTAGGAATTTTTTTTTTTTTTTTTTTTTTTGACAATGAAATAGAAATGACAAATTAAAAATAGAGCTGTTCAAATGATTAAGTATGATTAATCTCATTAATTAAAGCATTAATGCATTACTAATGTGACACTCCATAAGACAAAAAACGTTGTGGTATTTACATTTTCCAAATTTGGGAATCACTAACTAAAAGAAGGCCCGTTTACTGAGCTCTGATTTGAAAATTTGAGTTATTAATGAACTGTATGTACTTTATATTGAGGTTCCATTTGTCAACATTAACATGAACTAACAATTAAAAGTTGTATCTCTTAATGTTATTGAATGGATCTGAGCTATCATGGACTAACAGTGAACAGTTGTGTATTTATTAACTTTAAATGAATAAAATCATTGTTAGTTAATGCATTAAATGATGACAACTAATGGGATCCTAGTGTAAAGCATCACATAAATGATTATATTTAAGTAAGACCGTAATGATCATCTGCTTATATATAATCTTATACCCTACAGTTAAAGGTAATGCATTAAACATTTAAGCTATTTTGTTTTATTCACTTTGACAGCTAGTTTGCTGATAATTATTAATGTATGCAAACTGAGCTGAGCCGGACGATTACGTCACTGTTTTCTGCAGTGCTGCTATACCTAAATTAACTAGACTAATAACTACTGATATTTGCAACGGAATGAATCAATAATATATAGAATAAGCTGGACAATGACACCATTTTCTTATTAATGTAAAGCTGCTTTGCCACAATTTGCATTGTAAAAAGCGCTATATAAATAAAGATGACTTGACTTGACTCGATAATTGCTGGTCATGCTATTTGGGGTCATGGTAAGAGGTTTGACAAACCAGCTCCTCCACATTGAACTGAAAACATTCGTTTTAGCTTTGAAATCAAACACTGAAAAATGAGACCTAAAACACGTCGCATTTGTCAAACGCAAACCTTAATTGTTTGAAGGCATTTAGCCTGATATTGGATCATTTCAGCTGTCTGTCTAATTTGAAGAGAAATTACTTGTTTAAAACCTCTTCTAATCCTAAAGAAGAATTTAAAGATAATCTGGTATGTTGGTAGATGTGTAACACTCATGTAGGATACAAGTCAGACAGAAACCCACTATTCACTCTGGACTGAAACTGGGGTCAGTATTGTTCTGGTATGTCAATTTAAAGGGTTAGTTCACCCCCCAAAATGAATATTCTGTCTTTAATTCCTCCTCCTCATGTTGTTCCACACTTTCGTTCATCTTCGGAGCACAAATTAACATCTTTTTGATGAAATCTGAGAGACCCACCATGAAACTGCCACTTTGATACTTCAAAAAGTTTATAAAGAGATCGTAAAACTAATCCATATGAATTGAGCTGTTAAATCCAAATTTTCTGAAGAGACATGATCGCTTTACATGATGAACAGATTGAATTTAGGCTTATATTCACATTTAAACATTAATCATCTTACACAACAGTTGTGGTAAATTGAAGCTCAAGTTTGCTTGACATGGGAGAACCAATGAGGTTTGTTCTCGTGTTACGCAGCGCGTCTGTTCGTCATATAAAGCGATCAAATCTCTTCAGAAAATTTGGATTAAACTGCTCAATTCATATAGTTTTACAATCTCTTTATGAACTTTTTAAGCATCAAAGTGTCAGTTGCTTAGCTGCCTATGGAGGGTCAGAAAGCTCTCAGAATTCATTATAAAGATCTTCATCTGTGTTCCAAAGATGAACAAAAGTCTTACAGGTTTGGAACAACATGAGGGTGAGTGATTAATGACAAAATTTTAATTTTTGGGGTTAAAAGGGTTAGTTCTCCCAAAAATGAAAATTCTGTCATCAATCTCATCCATCTAGACCAGGTCAGTTAAATACTACTGCAGTTAAGAAACATTGCTGAAATATATGTAAAACACTCAATATTTGTCAAAGGTTTGGGATTATAATTATAAATAAAAACAACAAAATGTGATTTTGGTGACAAATATGACTGGTGTGGTTGAATGGGTTAAGCACTTGTATTTATTAACCCATTAGGCAGACAGTAACCAAAATCACCTTCCTGGCTCTAAGCTGTGGTATGCAAAGTGTTAGCTAAATGATGTTGACTCACGTAACACTTGTCGAAAAATTACATGAATACAACGTGAATTTAATGCTCATTTAAAGCCCAGAAAGCATGGCCCACCTGTCCAATCTTGGCAGTGTGTGAAACATGAACACACTTTTGGTGACATGGTGGGTGTAAACAGACGAGTTTATTGTTATTTGGTGAAGCTGTGCAAACACTCCGCACCTACTCTCTGGACTGACGAGGTATAGCTTCTGAAAGCGACAGAGAAAGAGGCCATTGAAATGGAAATTAAAGTGAGGTGGACTGTGGCTTTCAAATCTCATCAGACACAAAACATTACTCCAGTACTATATTTCAAGCATCTGGTTCAACTGCATAGTTTCCAAAGGTGTGTTGCAATAGGCTATTAATAACATGTAATGGATAATATACGGTCAACCTGGTTAAAATCTATTCCCACCCCACGTTTTTTTTTTTTTTTTTTTTTTTTTTTTTCTGGTTAGAGAAAAATGTCACATTAGGCAATAAAAGACTATCGCAACTTCCGTTTCATGTCAGCTTTAAAGTTGTGTAGGGGTGGCATGAGCACCTGTGACAGCTAAATAAGTAATCAGACTCGAGTATTCCAATTAGCCATGTGAACGTAACTCTATATTAACTAGAAATACTGCAACTACCCTCATAAATAATGAAGACAAACCAACATGAAAGAAAAGTAATACTTATTTTTCTCACAGATTGATATTCACACCTTCCAAGATAGAAAATCATTGTTAAACTTCATTCTTTTGAGTCCATTTTCCCCCCAATAAATCAGTTGGTTCGTTCACGAAGCGGACTGATCAAGTTCTAGAGAGCAGCTCACTGGCTCCAATTATTTGGTCACAGCAATGAAAAGTTCACTGGACTGGATCGGATTGGATTGGACCACTTCTTTTACCATTACTACTATTAATAGTAGAACATCAGAACTTCTCCTTTTGCATTATGTTTGAAGCCTGAAGCGTTGTGGTGACCAGTCGCCATCAGAACTTTTCAGGAGAAAGTCAGTAATACGAGTTTAAAATAAACAATTCCTATACCTTTACTGAACTATTCCTGTAAAATAAATCCTTCCTGTAATGAAATCCAGAAGAAGAAAGTCTGTGTTCTTTTCAACGCTGTAATGCTAACAAGGAAGCAGTTCATTTTATTCTTGTAATCTAGGTTACAAATTAACATGAAGACATCAACACTTTGTCAGAGGCAATCTGCCTACCTTTCTTCAAGACAAAGTCTTTCCCAGAATACAGTGTCCATTACAGAAAACCCCTTTTGCATCTGTTCAGTCTTATTATGGATGATAATGGATTGGGCCGTCTTAACCAATACAATCAAAAGGGTGAAAATGAGCAAGACAAGGAAATGAACATAACTCAAGAAATAAGGCTCTATTACAAATGGCAGTTTTGGTTAAGCATCAAATATTGTACTGATTGTCAATATAGAAGGCTATGTTGATGGCAGGGCTGGGTAGGTTACTTTTAAAATGTATTTCACTACAGATTACAAAATACATGCTTTATAAAATAAATTGTTACGTATTTTGTTAGATTACTCAAGTTTTGTAACTTAATCTAAATACTTTTGACTACTTTGGAATACTAGTAATTATGAAACACACACAAAAACGGTAATTGCGAGTTTTTTTTCTCACAATTCTGACTTTTTTCTCAAAATTCCGTGATATAAAGTTGCAATTATATTAATTAATTATGAACTCTCAATTGTGAGAAAAAAGTCAGAATTGTGAGAAGATTTTGTTAGAATTGTGTCAATTTCGGAGAATAACCTTCTGTTTACATTTATTGCCCGTAACAGAAATTATTATGCAATTTCCACTGCGGGACAAATAAAGGATTTACTTACTTACTTATCACATTAATGTTTAAATGAAATAAATGACATTAAAATTCAGAGCAATTACTTTGGTAATCTAAAATACTTTTCAGATGTAACTGTAATCTGTAATGAAATACAGCTACTCAAAATTTGTATTTTAAATACGTAACTAAGTTACTTGTATTTTGTTACTAACCAACCCTGGAGGAGTTTAAGAGGTTCATTAAAACATGTTCAAAGTTATGTGTGTGTGTGGGGGGGGGGGACTAGAAAAGCAAGTATGTTTGCAGATTTGTTATGGCATTTGACAAGAATGCAGAACTCAAAGCATCCTGTTAGGGAGTATAAGGCATTTCAATTATTTAGAACAACGCACACAAGTTCTACTAAGATCATTGTGTGGCATCTTTTGTATGTTAAAATGTTTTTCCATGCACTTGTCAAACCACACAATCCATAAAAGAGCTGACGAAAAAAGGACAAGAGTTCATTATCATTTATAAAAGCTGTTTCTTTTACTTTCTCTTTTGTAGAAGGACCTTCCTCCACCATACTACTCTGTGGCAGTGGACCCACAGACCCCTCCTATGACCTACGAGGAGGTGATTCATGCGGACAAATATGGTGTCACACAGAAAACTGTGCCATACTATGTTCAGAGGGATCCAGCTCAAGTACAGGTATCAGCCGTCATCGTCACACAGCGAGTTGTCGGTAAGTACTGAATCTTTTCAGTCACTCTGATTTGGTGCTTCCAAAGAAAAAACAAAACAAAAAGATTTGCTTAATGAAGCTAATATCTGTTCTATATATGGGGTAGTCGTGGCCTAATAGTGAGAGAGACGGGCTTGTAACCTGAAAGTTGCTGGTTCAATTCCCATGCCGGCAGGAATTGAAGGTGGGGATTGTGAATGAACAGCACTCTCTCCACCTTCAATACCATGACTAAAGTGCCCTTGAGCAAGACACGAAACCCCTAATTGCTCCCCTTGTAAGTCGCTTTGGATAAAAGCGTCTGCCAAATGAATAAATGTAAATGT
Organism: Opsariichthys bidens; assembly: GCA_037194245.1. NCBI lineage: Eukaryota > Metazoa > Chordata > Actinopteri > Cypriniformes > Xenocyprididae > Opsariichthys > Opsariichthys bidens. The sequence continues at coordinate 9,038,237 of CM074284.1, read as the reverse complement.
TTTATAAATTGATCATAATCTAAACAGAGAGGGCAATTCTTGTGGAATCTTGTTTCCACCACGATGTAAGATGGAAATAAAAAAAAAGATTATGGAACTTTTTTTCTTATTCTGGCTTTTTTACTCAGAAAAGTTGTGAGAAAATATTTATTTTTTATTCAGTGGCAGAAACAAGCTTCCACAAATTCTAGCTGCAATGCTAAAGACTCTTTAAATTTGAATGTATTCCTAAATGATGATTGATTTAGATGATTGTTTTACTATAATAAGGAAATAATACGCCAAAATATTACCTCAAGAGTTTTCTAATTTTTTTCTAAATTACATTCTCCAGACAGTTATACCACCTAAACATTTTTATTTCAAACCCCAACGAAAAAAAAACCCCCAACAACTATTAAATTCAGTTGATAATAATCAACGCTCAAATAATTTAAAAAAAAAACACCATGTAAACAAGGCAGGTTTTTCTCAACTTCTTAATCTAATTATTAAGTTAATTTTCTACTGCAATTAATTTTTGAAATATAAACATTTACACACCAGCTGTCATATTTACTTAAACATACATTAAATAACCAAGACATTACTAACAGGTTAAGTAAATATAATGAACATATAAACTAATATTATAATTATTATTGAATAAATTAACAGTCCTTAACTCGTCAATAATTATATTGCTTGATAATAGATGTGGGACATTAGTTTAGTTGGATTGCTGATTTGTTCTGGTTCCATCAGCTCCACCAAAAAATCCGGAGTCTTGTGGACAGAGTGCCAAGTGTTGGGGTGGATGGGTAGCGGTGCTGTTGCTGTTGTTTCTCATTGGACTGGCCATCGGGCTTGGAGGTAAGGGAGGGAATGTATCTGTAATGAGAGGACACATTAATAATGCTTACCTTGTACCTAAACCTCTCTCCCCAATTTTTCTATTTACTCCTTGTGGGGATAGTGCATTACGGCTCCAAGTCATATTCCATTTATCATGCGAGCGATTGCAAAGGAAAAGATTGCGATGATCAAGACCACCACGATAAGCATGACGACTTGAAGGGGTCTGACACCTGCTCCAACTCCTCGGTGCAGTGTGACGGCATCCAAAACTGCGAACAGGGCAGCGATGAGACAAACTGCGGTGAGCACACTTTCTACAGCAAGAGGCTGACTATCAGATGTCACTGATTCATGTAGGACACAATATAAAGAAATTATTAGTTGAGTGTTTACTCAATGTCGACATGTCTTGATAAGAAACTAGATTTGAAGGTTAGGAAGAAAACCACACTAGTCTGCAATAAAACGTTTACAGTACACAGTAAGGCCTCTATTTATTGTGTAATGAAAAAAAGGTTGTTAAAAACTTAACTACACTGCAAGTTGTAGTTGCAGCCTATATAAACCTCTTTAAAACAACACCTGATGAATTTTATCTACAAAACAAAACAATTGTTTTTCTTACCAGATTAGTGTTGTTTTTAATGTTAGATTTATGCCGGTGTTGGTAAAGTAAAATGCAAGGGATAATAGTTCACCCAAAAAGGAAAATTCTCTCATTTACTTATATTGTTCCTTCTGGTGCTGAACACAAAAGAAGATATTTTTTGAAGAATATTGGTGACCAAACAGTTTCTGGTCACCATTGAGTTAGATAGTATTTTTCAGTATGGCAGTCAATGGGGACCAGCAACTGTTTTGGTTACCTTCGATATATGTTCCTTTGTGTTCAACAGAACAAAGAACTTCATGCAGGTTTGGAACAACATGAGAGTGAGTATATAATTTTTGGGTGAACTATCCCTTTAAGCTTATTAAAAAATTGTTTTTATGATGTTCAGATATGTTTACCTGTAAACAAGACAAAAAATCTATTAAAGGAAATGCAATGTCACTCTTTAACATCCCTTTCCTATGCTCTCAGTGAGATTTGGTGAAGGTGGAGTGTTGCAGGTCAGAACTGCTCTGGATGGCCGTTTCCTTCCAGTGTGTTATCAGGGCATGGATAAGAGTTATGCTGACCAGATTTGTGAACAACTGGGCTTTAGAGGGTAAACATATTCATCCATCACTAACAAGACTAGCCTTCATGTCGATCCAAACCCATATGACTTTCTTTCTTTAGTAGAAAAACAATATGAAATACTTTGAAGAATGTTCATGCAGCTCTTGGTCATCACTTACTGGTCCATTAACCTTCATAGTGACATCTATGAAAAAATATTGTTCCGTGATAGAAAGACAGTCATACGGGTTTGGAACAGCATAATGGGTGAATAAAATGATGACAGATTTTTCATTTTTGGGAGAACTGTCACCTTAAGTAAAATGTTATATACAGATATAACCAAATATGAATCTTATTCCAAGGACTATTTTAATATAGCTGATGTTGTGTGTTTCTTGCCCTTAGGTCTTATGCATCAAATCCAGTGGATAGCAAGATATCCGTAGCCCTCACTGTAGAAACTGGATCAGCCAAACTTATACAGGGTCTGGTCAATGTCAGGTAAGACCAGATCAAATCAGAGCAGATGGTTGAAAAAGCATCCCAGCTAACAAAAATGTGTTCTAAAAACATTTAAAGGTGCAGTGTGTACATTTTAGGAAGCTCTATTGATAGAAATGCAATATAATAACAATGTTTTCAATGGTATTTTAAGGCTGTTATGATTTTATTTTTTACCTTAGAACGAGCCATTTCTATCTACATACACCATCATGTTTCTAGAGTAATCGTCACTATGTTGTTCTTCTTTGTTGGTGTTTTTAGAGGAAGCGGCAGCACTTTATTTTACAGTCTTGTTCTCCATGTACTTACTGTGTGCTTATTATAGTAATTGCACTAACCCTGAACCTACTCCTAAACCAACCTTAACCAATGTAGTTACCTTATATTACCAGTACTTTCTTAGGTAAGTACATTGTAAATACATGCAAGTGCACGTACAGTAAAATGAAATGCTACTGAGGAAACTTGCATCGTCACTATGTTGAATATGCATGAAGTAGTAGTAGTCGTAACAGTAGCAGTAGTAGTAGTAGTAGTAGTGGTAGTAGAGGCAGAGACCTTTCTTTGTTAGAAGTAAGAAGAAACCTCATTGCTTGACTGACTACCCTTTTCTGTCTCAGTCGATGACATTTTTGTCCTGTGTCAGGCACCATATACTTCGAGAGGGGGGAGGGGGGGAAGGCCTTTGTTTGCAATTCACAACCTCACCACTAGATGCCGCTAAAATTTACACACTGCACCTTTAAAAAACTAAAAACTAAAAAAAAAAAAGTTTATTCTTGGTTATAGGAATGTTAACGTTGTATCACTCTTCAACTATTATGGGAACTATTATTAGTTTTTTAATGTTCTCGCAACTTTCTGAAACAAGTAGAAACATTTAAAAAAAAATGTTAGTCGTACATAACTAAAACGCTAAAAAAGTTCCATGAAAGTTGCATACATATTGTTTTTGTGCTAATGTTTGGAGAACATTATTAAGGAACAAATAACTGAACAATAGAAAAAAGTCATATATATGACAACAAAATTTCTGTCACAAAGACGAACTCTGCGATCCCCTCCTCTAACTAGCAGAGGGCACCCTCACTGGAATATTAACATACACACACATCACAGTACACTTCACAACATTTCCCATAATCCCTGTAGCCTGACGCTGATTGCAGCACCAGCTGCAGACTATAAAGTGGACTTTAAAAGAGACTCTTAGACTGATGTCATTTGCGAAGTCTTGTTTCCTCCCATGGTGCATTTCTGAGCGTTCTTTCCTGTTGTTTGATTACCTGGTATTGACCCTATTGCATCCCTGTTTACGACCCTTGCTCCCTGCCTTGTTGTTTTTGTTTGCCTGGATATCTCTGCTCGATACTGTTCCGCCTGTCCTGACTTATGGCTTCCTCACGACTACGAGTTTGCCTGATCTTTGACATAACTGTTCGCTGCTGTTTGACCCTGGCCTGTTTCACTATTCTATCTATTAATAAAAGCCTGCAAATGGATCCCAACTTGAGTGATGATACATTACAATTTCAGTTGTGTGACTAGCGCAGATCACTTCTACTTCTAGAACAAAAAGGCAAGTTTTGGGCGCTTGTGGTCCATATACAGCACCTGTCCACCTGCTGCAGTATTTCAATCACCAAAAAGAATTTGTTTAAACACAAAGTGCCTTAACATACTAAAACACTGATAATAATAGTAATAATGGGGATTCCTATAAGGGTGTGAAGTCATGTTAATAATGTTTGTTAATTACTTTGAGAGAAGCTTTCCAGAATGTTCACCAAAAGTTCTGAGAATATGCCCTGTTAGCTGGGATAGGACCGTTTGTGTTGTCAGGTTAATAATTCCATGTCTGTGTTTCATGATTTTGTTTGTTTAGCTCTGGCTGTTTGAACGATACAACAGTCTCACTTGAGTGCACAGGTAAGAAAAAGTCAAAGTCCTTCAGCCAAATTCGATCTCAGTTTACATTACATTACTGTGACGCATAATTGAAGGATTCATGTGATACTTCAATTATTGTTCACTCCATTTGTTAATGTGACATTGTTTGGATATTGAGTAAATGGATCATTCTTCTCACACTGAACTGTGAAATTAACAGTTTTTTTTCTTTCAGACTGTGGTAAGCAGCAAAGTGCCTCCAAGATCATAGGGGGCACTGCCTCTCAGCTTGGCCAGTGGCCATGGCAGGTCAGCCTGCATTACAATGGAGGCCATGTTTGTGGTGGATCGCTCATCTCTCCGGACTTTGTTGTGTCAGCTGCCCATTGCTTCCAACGGTTGGTTATTAGGCAGGAATTGACAAACTAGGTCAATTAGAAGCATTATTAAATAAATTAAAAATCAACCTACATCATACAACTGACCTGAGATCAGTTAAAAAGCATTAAGGCCTGTTGACGCCAAGAACAATGTCTATAAAGTTAACTATAACGGTGGACGATATCATTCGGCTTATTCTAAACACATGCTACAGTTTTGCCGCCCACTGCTTTAAATGCATGGATTCTGATTGGCTGTCATTGTTTTTGTCATTTTTCAGAATGGAAAAATCATTCTGAAAGTGATTCCAACGATATTGTTTCTCTGTGCCGTTATTGATACAGTTGTGAAGTGGATTCTGCTATTCTTTTATATTTAGAACGATTTTAGAATTACATCTTTGCTGTCATAGTTATCATGCTTGGTGCGAACGGGCCATTAAAAAATTTGTTCATCGTTCACCAAATCAACACCATTTAGTGATGAACCCTCTAAGGTCAAGAACAGTTCAGCCTCATTGGCTGAAATCATGTGATTTTCGAACCACTGATTCAAAAAAAAAAAATTTGCAAATGTTTCAAAGCTAATTGCAATGCTGCCAATGCTAATATTCTACCAGTTAAGCTACAGGAACTAACAAGTTAATTGGCACATTTTTATTACTTACAGCTGCTTTGAGTTTTAGCGAGTGTTCAGCCATTCTTTTAATCAATTTATGTCATTACAACATTGATGAAAAATTAAATGTGATATTCATTTTGTCTTGATCACAGCTTAATGGCGAATTCTGGAAATTGGCGTGTTTATGTTGGGACTATTTCCCAGAAATCCCTTCAGAACCCCTACTATGTGACGAAGATCATCGTGAATGAGAACTACATCAATGCCACCAATAATTACGACATCGCCTTACTGAAACTCACCAGTCCTGTAGCTTTCTCCAGTGAGTTGGATTCACTTAATGGAGTAGTTAATGCAAAAATTTTGATGTTTGCAGTGCTTTTTCTATAATGGAACCATTTAGTTACTCTTAAAGAACAATAAATATAGTCCCCACCACTCATGCTCTATATTTTGAATATTCTACAATTGCTTGATGTTCTTTTTCACATACAGATACCATACAGCCAGTTTGCCTTCCCACATTTGACCAGACATTTTCTGATGGATTAGAGTGCCGGACGTCTGGCTTTGGGAAAACAGAACAGGGTAGGTACAGAGAGATAAAAATGAAAATAAAAAAAAAATGGTATAGAGTGAAAAAAAAAAAACTAAATGTATTTGAAATACATTTATTTTGTCAAGTATACAACAAATACATTTACATATTCATGTGCTTAATACAAATACAAATTGTACTTTTGGAATACCAAACTCGTCTGCTAACGTGGAAAAACTAATTTTGTACTAAATGTATTTTTGATTGTGTTCAAGTGGAACTATTGCAAGTATACTTTAGGTACAATCTTGCATTTAAAGACTGACATTGTTCAGTGATCATTCTATCCTAATTTTAAAACACATTTTAGGAGTAATATTAAGATATCTGCATTGTTCAAAAAAGTACTCCAATTAAAATTTTATTATAATATTTATATGATCAAGTCTTAAGTGATGTGTCAATAAATAATGGATTTGAAGTATACTTGGTTTGAAAAAATAGATTTTAAATAGATTTTGGTTTAAGTTTTTTTTAACAACAAGAGTAACAACATGTATTGCATGAAATATCTTAAAATATATATTTTTTAAGATTATTAAGATATTTTCTGCATGTGACTTATCCTGAAATTAGTCTCAATATAAAAAAATGATGTATTATTTAAGTTGTAAAGTTCTGTATGTGTACGACATGATAGTGTTTGTAGTGTTGCCTTCAAGTAATGCTGATTTTGTTATAAAACTTATGTCCAGATAGGATCATTTAAATATTTTAATTTAAATGATCACAATCATCATTGAGAATAAAGAGAATTATTAATAAAAGCATCTGAAGACATGACAATAGATTAGAACGTAGAACTTAACAGTCATAAAAATGTCACATACAAAAAAATATTATTATTTCCTTTATTCAAAACTACAATGAATATAGCTATGTAAAATAATAATTATGAAAAGATTAATGTATTTTAAAGTAATAATAATGATCCTAAATAATACCCTTTTATTTATTATCCGTATTATTCAAGAGATTCACCCTAGTTCAGTTTGCGGACTGCGGATTTAAGCTTGGCCATTTGTCCACGTCACAGCAGTGTTGTCTTATTTTAATCTTTTTAGCCGACATGGATCTTTGACTGTGAGTGTTTCCTTTATTCCACAGACCATGCCTCTACAAGCCTCATGGATGTGGCAGTGAATGTCATCGACACACGTGTTTGTAACAGCAGTAGTGTGTACCGTGGGATCATCTCTAAATATATGATGTGTGCCGGCGATATGAATGGGGGCCGGGACTCCTGTCAGGTAAATCTACCATTGTGTCCATAATACTAGACCACCAAGTGACCACAGGCAACTATATTATTCACTGCCCAAGTCTCGCCCACTGTTTCTTCGTCTCGTGACATTGATTTATTCTGGTATTTGGGCAAATTCTGTTTGTTGCTGTTCACAGAGCTGCAAATATGTTTTATTCAAGCAAACATTTATGCAAACATGATGAGTTTTGCTTTAGGAACTACTTTATATAAAAATTGTAATAGGTCTATGACATGACACATATAAGAAAATAAATGTAAAATGGTTTCTTTTTTATCTTACTTCTTTGAAATAATATTTTATCATGTGGTGCAAACAACAAAATCATGTGGTGCAAAAAACATAAAATGGTAATTTTATCAGCTGAAGGATCCGTGTTGATTGTCAGTGTGAGTAAGTCTTTTTAAACATCAGATAATTTGACCTTTTTATGAAAATGTTGCAAAATGTCACGTGGTGCAACTCCCCCAATTTCATAGGATATTTACGAAATAATTTATTAGTTTAAAAATAAAACTTTTATATAAAATTTGTTGTGCTGTCATTCGATTATTTATTCATTTTTTTTTACAAATTAATCACGTTTTTAATCGCACCTAACATTGAAATGTTTATCACGTATATTTATTACATATTTTATATAGATATATTTAATGCCATCTTTTTACTACTTACGGCTTAAATATTATAACAACTTCTAATTTATGTGAACTATGTGAACAAATTTCACATAAACCCACTATAACAAATGTCAAATTTAGCTGTCTTTAATATAATATGTTGTATAGAGTGTACACTATGTAGTAATAAAATGTTTCTGTCTGTCAATTCCAGCTGTCTGAATGAGAGCTGTCAGTTCATTTTTACCCCGATAATTTTATTAACGCATAAATTTTATTGTATTGTTAAAGTATAAGTTCATTTCTATAAACATATCCAACCACTCAATACAATATCAATATCTCTAGTACACCTGCGTTTCTTAATCATTAGACAGGCGTCTTACTGACAGGATCAAAAGAGGCAGCCAGATGGAGCTTAAAACATGCGAGCGTCCTGTGTGTCTCGCGTATCATGCCCATAAGCTTCCCAAAGAGAAGCATGTGATCACAGGATAGGCCTACATGCGGACCATCCTCGGTCGGCTGCTCTCGCTCTCTCACTTTGTGGAGCTGATGAGCGAAACCCAGGTTAAGTGATACTGGAATGCTAATCAAAAGAGGCCAGGATCGGGAAAAATGGATGCTGTGTTAATTGCGTTTAATATTTGTAATGTTAAACAGAAAAAAAAATAATAATATTAATAATGTGTGTATATATATATATATATATATATATATATATATATATATATATATATGTGTGTGTGTGTGTGTGTGTATATGTGTAGATGTATATATGTATGTATGTATATATATATATATATATATATATATATATATATATATATATATATATATATGTATATATGTGTGTTGCATATACTGTTTATATATATATATATATATATATATATATATATATATATATATATATATATATATATATATATATATTATATATATATATATATATACAGTAATAGATTATATTTATCAATACTGTATATATATTAATTATACAATACTTACAATACTTTACTTTTCTCTATTTTAATAAATGTTGTTTGGGTAACACTTTACTTAAATGTATTAAACTTGCTTTTATTTATAATTCATTATAAAGGTATTCGTAATGTATTATATCTTTTCATAAATAATTGTAACCAAAGTTAAAATGCATTATAATATTTGCTGATTTTTTGCTACATCTGAAATTGTTTGATTGACATGTTTTAATGCATTATACTTACTAAAGGTGTATAAAATGTGTATTAACTGTGGTTACAATAATTCATGAAACTACATATTGCATTACAAGGCATAATTAAAGCATAAAAAATCATTTATAATGCATTATACAGTACGTAAATATTTTAAGTAAAGTGTAAGCGTTGTTTGTTCACAACGATCTGAAGTTCCATTCTCTTCATCTCTGTCCTTGTCGTTGGTCTCAGGGGGACAGCGGAGGTCCATTGATGTGCCAGGGAAGTGATGAACGCTGGTATCTGGCTGGAATTACGAGTTGGGGAGCAGGCTGTGGACAGAAACAAAAACCAGGAGTATATAGCAGAGTGACCAGCCTTCTTCCCTGGATCTACAGCAAGATGCAGGTAAGCTGGACAACACGAGTCCATATAGTTCACAATATTGTTCTTTTAACGCCTATATACTCAGTGCTTTCTCTTAACCTGGCTATGTCTTGTGTCACCTCAAACATTAGCAAGAGAAACCCTGATGACTTTCTTCTGTACGGTGTGTCCAATCCTGAGAATTTGAACAATGACATGGAGACAGGACAAAAGATGAAGGACAGAGTAATGCACTTTGACATGGGACAATGTTGCAATATTGTAGCCAGAAAACACGTTATTGATTCCACGTTCTCCTTCAAGAAACTAATAAAACAACTCAACCGGGGAAAGCAGAGCGCTTGTTGCTGAGCTTTCCTCATTCTTTTCTTTGCCTTTATACTGTAAATTCACAGCACACTGTTGAATCTGAGCCGTTGTTGCCTCTTTAACTCTGTATCCTTGCACTGATTCTACAGAAATATTGGGAGTGTTCTACAAATAAGTATTTATTAACCAGAAGGGTGTTAATTTGATTTGAAAATCATGAGCTAAGATAAAATGGGATTATATTGTTTTAGTCTGTGTGAAGGGTCCGTCCTTTTCTCTATGATTCATATTGTTTCTTTATAAATAAAAGGTATATACAGTTTGAGCTTTATTCTTCGATTGGGACACAGGTAAGGTCTAGGTAGATCAGCATTTAGGGATTGTCATCATTTACTCACCCTCATGTTGTTCCAAACCTGTACCTGTACCTTCTTTCTTCTGTTGATTACAAAAAGAACAGTTGGCGGTCGCCATAGTAGGACAAATAAAATACTATGCAAGTCGACTGTTTGCCAGCATTCTTCAAAATATGTTTTGTGTTCAACAGAAGAAAGAAACTCGTACAGGATTGGAACAACATGAGGGCGAGTAAATGATGACAAAATTTTCATTTTTGGGGGAACTAACCTTTAGGATAGAAATGTTAAACGACTTTAACATCCAGTGGTGCAAACTACTCAACTTATTTGTCAAATGTTGCTGTTTTGATTGAAAATATAACATTTAAGTGTAATTTGTAATTGAATGTGACGAGACGAGAAACATCACCGTGGTTTTTAGCACATTACTTTACAAGATCATAAGTGCATGTGTTTGTATTATGAATGGATTTAATGAACCCTTGAAATACCTTTTTCAATACCAAGACTAAGTTGTGTCTATACAGAAACTGACTTTCCAAAATAAATCCATGTTGAGATATGCTCCACCCAGAAGATTGTTGTTGTAGACTCAATTTTGTCACTGATGTTTCCCCTAAAACATTTCCATTTTAGTCATTTGGCAGACGCTTTTATCCAAAGCGACTTACAAGTAGGGCAATCAGGCGTTAGGTGCCTTGCACAAGGGCACTTTAGTCGTGGTATTGAAGGTGGAGAGAGTGCTGTTTATTCACAATCCCCACTTTCAATTCCTGTCGGCGTGGGAATCGAACCGGCAACCTTCAGGTTAAAAGCCCGACTCCCTAAGAAACACCTACAATAAAATAAAAAAAATTAAATAGATACAATTGTTGATATACTTGCAAAGTGGCCATGAAATTTGGTCTTGGAAGAATTTAATAGAAAATGTTTGTGTCTTAAAAATTAAGGTGCCACAGCAATGCCATAGAAGAACCATTATGGGTGTCCCATAGAACCTTTCACTGAACATTTTCTTGGCGTGAATACAATTTTAACAATGAGAAGAACCATTTTGTGCAATTGAAACCTTCTATAAATGGTTCTTCTTGTAACTATTAGTGTAAATAAACAACCTTGATTTTTGACTTTTGATTGTCTTTGGCATCCATACACATTTAATCACTGGACTGAGACACAGCTGAGAACTCAAGTGTGAGATTATTAAGAGAATCACCTGAGAAGCAGAAGAGTTGCTGGTTTGCGTTTAAACTCCGTTTACAAGATACAACATTGGCCTATCTAATTTGTGAGAAGGTAGAAATACAAACTTATTGTGGAGTCATGAGGAAAGACTATGCCCAAACTGCCCCTACACGCTTATAAAGTCCAACCAACCAACGCGTGCGGTCTCTCTCATTGCGCGCGTGGCGGGGCGGGAACCGAGAGAGCGCGAGAGCAGAGACAAGCCAACAGTCAGTATATTTATATCAGAAAAACAGAAGGTGAACCTGGTTAGCTGCCATAGAATACCAAACGCTCGTTCACGCGGAATTTTGTCCATCCATAACTTTTCGTTACATTTCAAAACGTCAAATAATCCACTTGACAACCCGACAGTCGTGCGGATCGTGTCAATAGGAAGCAGCACTGTTGCCCATCCACTTACAAGTACCCTTAAGGAGACGAGACGAGGTAGGGTCACTTTTCCAACTAGGGCGTGTGCTGTTGTTTTATAGTCTTGGTTGTTTTCTCATTATAAATGTGGTATTTTGGGAATGGCATGCGTAATTGCTGGCTTTAACTCCAATGACATCACCAGTTAAGTAATGTAAAACACATTTCTGCAGCTATACTATTTTTTTAAATGTATAATTCAGTTTACACTTAGCAGAAGTGACTACATACTTCTAAATGCTTTATTTTATGGGTATTAAATTAGTGTGTGAATACAAATTGCTGTTGCGCTGTTGTCGTTTCGCGAGGGTGTGTCCGAATGGCTTTGTGCGTTGTTGCCTCATTAAATGACTGTTTTCATGACCTATATACGGCATTTATGTTATGTTTCGGCACATTATTGTCTGCGATATTTATTTGTATAATAATATCGTATCTATATGTATCTGAGGAACTTCAAAATCCAAAATGAGAGGGGAAATGATGATGGCGCACGAGCGGATTAGAGCTTAATTACTGAGGGAAATATAGCTATCAGGGGGAAAGTGTGGGGAAATGAGCTTTTAGTATGCATGCTGAAGGAAATCCACAGGTTGGGAGGGGTCCGGTGATGACCACGACTGAGCTCCGCGTGCACAACAGGTAGCGCGCTATCTTCGGCGCATTATAAACGGAGGGCGTAAAGTTAAAGTGTTTATTACACGGCGCGCGCGCTGGAATACTTGATTCTGATTGGTCACTGGTTAGATATTTCTAAATAAGGATCTTTATGATATCTCTACTCACAATTCAAAATTGCATGTCTATTTATTTGGTATGTAGTCGTTTAATAATTGGGATTATGCACACTTACTAAATAAACCCCTTCAGGGTGATACATGTAATCTAACAATTTTATTGGATCCAATAGTAGTTGTATCTTGTAAGATTTCGTTGACGTGCCATTATAATACCAATTTTGATTTCTAAAAAAAAAAAAAAAAAAAAAAGGTCTGATTTGCCAGAATGTCTGGGTAAGGAATTGTCCTGCAGCTATCATAGATATTCTGCCTATTACCAAGCAGTGATAGCCATCATTTTCAGTTTCTAGGTTACCATTAGTATCTCTTTCAAAACTACAGCCAGCTTTCTGTACTAATAATCGTAATCACCTGACGGATTCAGTTGCCATAGCAATAATTCTGCACCCTGGATGAGGCTCGTCTGGCAGCGCGCCAATGAAAGCTTTGTTGTCATGGATACAATTTACCCTCCTTGTGGTTGATCAGAGGTTTAAGGGTCTCACCTTAGTCAACGATGACCTATTGTTCACAGCGGAATGTTATTCAATAAACTGAAATCCTAGATCTATTTCAATAAATCTGCAAGGCTAAATATCGTATTCTGCTGAAATGTGGTTAGGAGTAGGATAATTATGGGTGTCATTGCATATGACAGCTGATGTATGAATCAAAAATCTTATGAGCTTACAAAAAGGGAGAATATACAATGCATTCATATTGTTTTGCAGTCTTTTGTACCATGTTCTGTCATCAACACCCCCGCAGACGTTTCAGTTTGTTTGTTTTTTTGCATCACATCATTTCTAAATGGGAAAAAAAAGCAATTTAGTTAATCACAATGTTGTCAGATATTATTTTGCTCATAAAAACAGGAGGAGGGAAGGAAATGGAAATAGGCACAGCATCCTAAACAGACTGTAAATACGAAGTTTGTGCTGGACATGAAATTATGAAATGTAATGTTCAATATAAATATAAAAACAACTCTATATAAATAAGTGCATCTAATGAACAGATGATATATATATATATACATACGTATATAAAATAAAATGTAATCAAATGTTATGCACCATGCAGAGATTTCTATGAAATCATGCTTTTATGGTAAATTATAAAGCGACTCAAACTTTTTATTTATAAAAAGCAATTTTTACATTATTTTACAGTATTACGTTTCTTGTCCATTAATATAGCCTTATATAATTTCACTGTAAGTCAGTTTATTGGTCATCTGTTCATTATGTTATTTATATACCGTATATAGTATATATAATATATATAATATGTATTTATTTACAGTTATATATATATATATATATATATATATATATATATATATATATATATATATACATAGATTAAGATTAAGAAGACAGTTTTATTATTTTTCAGCGGGGTGTCTTATATTATATTTTATGTTGTGTAGTTTATGTTTGTTGTTATTATGTTTATGTTTATTGTATTATTTAGTGTTATTAAGTGGCCATTTTCACCTCTTATAACACTCTATTACTGTAGCATATTTTAGTTATTTGTTTATAATCAGATCAAATTTAATAACCAATTCATGCAAAAAAAGAAAAAACAATTCCAGGTAAATTCAAGGGTTTACATACATTTTCCTTTTACTAAAATATCACATTTCCACTTTGGGTAAAAGTGAAAGAAAATAAATATTGATCTCAACTGAACTTATTTCCCACAGAAATTCATTCTACCTAAAATAAACGATTGATGGTAATTGGAGTGAGAAGTTTCTCTCCTATGTGGTGTTTTAACTGGGCATAAAGGTGCATAAAAAAGAGCGATAATTAGATGGGGAGAGAATCTGCTCCAGTTCTGGCAAAATAAACGTGAATAAACACTCGCACTCCTTACACCTAGTCACAAGAGCTCTCAGCTGGCGGCAGGCTCTGTTATTCACTCTCATTCACAGAGCGAGTCATATCATTGAGGTCGGATCTCTCAGCTTTCCACATATGGTCTAGTAACTACTGCTTTGCTATGATGAAGCAGTATTTAATGACGAAATCCGTGCAACAAAAATAGCACAACAACGTATGCACTTCACTTGTAACCTGTCGCTGTATCTTTACGATAAATTCTTCTGTTCCAAATGAGACTCTCAGTTCGGGACACTGAGCAGGCTACAGCTCAAGACTAAAAGGTAAATAAATAAGAAATGTACATAATCTAACGACTCTAACCATCACTACTCTGTTGGTATTTGCTCTTCATCAGTATAGAAATCCATAATTCATATGACAGTCATTGGGAGTCAATTACGTTTCATCTTGTTTGTAAGCCATCCCGACTGTCTTCCTTTTATCCTCCAGGGAACATTGGAAATATCTGTGGCCGACAACATAGTCTCAATTGACTTTAAGGGTGAATTACACGGGTCAGCGACCGAGTGGGCAGACATTACTTGAAAGGAGAAATGAATTGACTGCATCAGTACTCTGCCATTTGTCTGCTAAGGAAAGGCTATGTTTATTGAAGCCAAAGTCAAGGCATCCTTGAGTTCACAAAGTGAATTTATACTTTTTCATATTTATGTTTTTTAGTTTTATTATTATGTGCTTTGTTGTTGTATTTATGTAAAGTGGAAGCCTTATTATCAAGAAAAAATTCTTTGTAATTAAGCTCTTTCTTATTCAGGTTCTTCTGCTGACTTGTAGCTTAAATGTATAGGGTTCGCAAACTGGTTCAAAAGCCTAAATTAAATCGTATAAAGCAGTCGAGTCTCTTCAGAAAATTTGGACTAAATCGCTCAATTCATATGGACTAGTTTTATGATCTCTTTATGAACTTTTAGAAGCATCAAAGCGTCAGAATGTCAATGGAGGACATCACTCAGATTTCTTTAAAAATATCTTTATTTGTGTTCCGAAGTTGAACGAAAGTCTTACAGGTTTGGAACAACACGAGGGTGAGTAATTTATGACAACATTTTCATTTTTGGGTGTACTATCCCTTTCATATTCTTATGTATAGCCAAGAAGATGAAATAGCTAAATGCATGCTTCATTCTAAGCTTTTAGAAACAATGTTACAAATAACGTGGAAGTCATGAAAACAATCTACTCATTTAGCCTTCAACTTATAGTATTTAAATACTGCGCCAGTACACTGTTGATCAAAAACAAACAGTGAAGGTACATTCAGTAGTTCTTTAGAGAGGGTTAACGTTGCTGTTCTTCTTGTATTTTAAGTACCCACTGTTGTGTTCAATGCTACACTGTCTTTTTTTTCTTTAAGTTACATTTATGGGCTTTTTGTGCCTTTATTCAGAGAGGACAGTTTAGAGGAGACAGGAAAGCGGGGCAGGATCATCAAAGGATCGCAAGACAGGAATCAAACTCACACATTTGCACCATATGTCGGCGTACAAACCACTAGGTTATCAGTGCCAACTGCGCTGTCATATATTGACATAGAACAGCACAATCATCTCTGCGTTACAGAAAGAGGTCTACACAATTATATCATTGACCTCTCCAATAAAAAAGAAGTATCTCGGTCATCACTACTCAGGATATTCTCAATCATCAAATCTTACAGGTACAGATTCTCCTGTTGTCTCTGCTAAAGCACAATTAGTGTCACCACAACACTATTACTGATGCATTTTATGTCGTAGAATCAAACGTTAAAATATCTTAAGCTTGTGTTCACCACTGACCTTACTTCTAGCATTTACCCAAAAATCCATTAAAAAACAAAACAAACAAAAAGAAAAACATTGACTTTAGGATGATGGAACCAGAAGTGCTAAAATGATAACTCATTTTGGTCTACAAAAATGCGTCATCCCTGCACCGCTCTAGGAAAACATGGTGACATACACTAAGCGGGGCGTCCCACACCATACATAATTAAAACTTTTTACGGAAAAATATTATACAGTATTCATCTCATGTGAGTGCACACCATTCAGTTGTATATTTACAAAAAAAAACCCACTATTTCTTGTGTACAACTTGTGTATGTTTCAGAAACATAAAACATAAAAATATCCCAGTATGAGTTGAACTTTAAATAAAACTTATAATATATAAAATATCAAATAATAATATTTTTTTCAAAAACTTTTCATTCTTTTCAGTCCACTCATACAAGCAAAAACTGCTTTGGAAACCATGGAAACACCAAAGATGCTTTATATTCTGTGTTTTATTAGACAAGGGAACAACTGTTTGGATACATTTATAGACAGAATTCTAATAATTGTAATATAGCTCAACACATTAAATCTTATTGTTTGAATCTAATTTTCTTGATTTGCTGTGTTTAACCATGCCTAATATCGATCTATCTTACTGCAGTGTGCAACAAGTGTCTCACAGACGCATAGAGTGACGTTATAGCATTATTTTCAACATACTCAAATGTATCTAATATGATAAAGCAGCACTGTTTTACCCCACATACGTTTGACCGGAAGAAGCTGAGACCATGTGTCGCGCTCGTCTCTCATTAGCAATCGCTCCAGCGGCCTCGTTCAGCTCCCACAGCACTCGGCCCTGCTCTGCTTCTTACTACAATAATGTTAATTCTGTATCCACGAGCATGATTTATGCCCAAGTCCTATCCCGATTCTTTTTCACAGGCTGTGAGGTGATGACGACATCTCCCATGATTCCACGCTCAATCTCGGCATCATCAAGCTACGCCTTTGTTTTGAATAGACGACCTCTAGCAGCAAAAAACTACACCTTTAAATGTGTTAACCAAGTATGACATGGAAACACATTTTGCTCATATAAACGTAATTCAAACTTTATCCCTATAACTACCCCAATAATCAGTGTTGATAAAATTTACAATCTGAATGGGTGTACTTTCTTTAGTGTCACGGATATTGAAACACAAGTGTAAATGTTTTCTGGCAATGTCTGTTAGGGACTGCTTGCCATCGGAATGAGAGGAACCAATATGATCTGACAGACAGTGTCTGCCGTTTACAATATACTCAAAACGTCCTGTCGTAACATGATAGAATGTTTTTAATAGCCTTTAATAATACTCCTGGTGCAGTCTGTCTTATGTTTGAGTAGATCAGTGATGCTTCAAATGAGATTAAACTGGTTAAACAGAATAACTCAACTATGTTGTTTTATCGGCTCATTCCAAACACTTGCTTCTTGTGAATTCATTGAGTCTGATATTGTCCATTAGCAGGCAGCAATGCCTCTAGAATGGGTGACATACTGATAAGAAGACTAAAAATAAAAATAAAAAGACTAAGATAAGGGAGCAATTTACAGAGCCATGAGCTAATATAGTTATAGCTAGAGCCATGTGTCTCTTGATATAGTTAAAAAAAAACATATGAGGCTATCCAAGATGGTACTTTAAGGTGCTACAGGAAGATTCTCCAGATGTCCATCATTTCCTTGTGGTTCTGGCTCATTTTCTTATTCTCCTGTTTGGACATGTGGTAACCAAGCGGTGGTAAAATGTCAATATTAGTGAGTACAACATTATGAGACAGAATTATATTGAACGTAGATACTCTACAGACAGAAAATCTAGTCAGAATATTTTTCAACAAGTAGAGTATAAGTTTTTCAGTGGGCATTCTTAAAGAAATATATGTGGTTTTGACCTTTAAAACTTCCAAACCACTATATTATTTTAACCCCTTCATTAGTCCTCAAATGCTTTGTCAGAGAGATTAAACACATATTTTAAAGAGAAAATGTTGAACAGAAGAAAGACAAGTAGTTAAAGACTTAAAGAACATTTAAATAATATTATAGTATCATTTTGCTTGACTGTTTTCTCGTTCTAGGCTGCATACTCAGAAAAAAAATCTGAAACAGCGAATATTTCATGTTGTTTTAACAAAAAAAAAATTGAGATCTGATTTTTTTTTCCACAATAAACTTTTAAATGTGGTTTTAAATCAGATATCCAATATCTGGATGTCTACATCCAAATCCGATTCCCATTGGAATTCCAAGCCAGAGTAATGGAAGCCAGCTAGTGAGAGCACCCGTCTCCCATGCCAGAGACACCGGTTCAAGTCCCACTCGGAGGGTGGCATGTAGGACCAGATGTTTTGCATCGTTGCTGTGACCTGGATGGGAATGAGGTTTAGCGGGGTGAGTGTTACGAAGACCAGCTAGTGAGAGCTGTGCAGGTAAACCTCACTCCCCTGTTCTCAGGAGACACGTTAGAGGCTATGGTGTTTAGCATTCTTATTAGCTCTCCCGCCTCCCATGCTGGAGATGCTGGTTCAAGTCCCACTCAGAGTGGGTTACACCAGCACAATGATAGCTTTTCTTAATTATGAAGCAGACGTGCATGTATGTGCTCATGCAAATACAGCTTCTTTTGTTGAGGCGGAAAGTTTAAGCGAATTCGCACACAAAACATTCAGTCAAAGTCAAAGTCAAAGTCAGCTTTATTGTCAATTCTACCATATATACAGCACGTACATACAGAGAATCTAAATTCCTTTACTCTTAGACCCTCGTTGCTTACAGGTAACATAACAGTAACACAGCAGTACAATAACAACATAAAACATAACAATGTCAACGAAAACACAACAGGAAATAAATAAATAAGTAAGTAAATAAGTAAGTAAAGTGCACAGGAGCACAGAAACTTGTTTTAGTTTCTGAATTTAGTATGAATTTTATAAAATAACTGAAAGCTACATTATTTTTCAGCATGTAAGATGATAACACTGCTGTTTTTCAAATTAAGTAGCCTTAATAAACTCACGTGCAGTTGTACCGTTGTCTTTATGAGTGAGTCATTTAAATCAGTTCATTCAAAAACGATGATTCATTCAGAGATGAAACTAGTCAGAATGAGTAAGTGAATCATTTACACAAACAATTCATTCAAAACATGTAATTATTCAAGAAAGAAATGTGTTACTCCATATTTGAAATGGCAGGGCAAAATATCTAAAGTAACTGTCTAAAAGGTAAGTTACTTAATATTAACTTCTTATTAATGGAACCGTTCTGTAAAAGTGAAAACATTCAATCGCACTGCCAACTTATTTTCTGGCAATTTGTCAGAAATGGCTAGTTCAAGTTCTAGCATGACTTTTTTATTATTTGTAACAGAGTTTATTTTTTTGAAAATAGAAAAATATTGAAACATTCAGAATCCATGGCATAGGAGTAGGAGTCCATGTGAAGTGTCGCATACAAGTGGGGCGTTCCTTGGGTTTTCCTTATATATTTGCTTACTTGTTTGTTGAACTGTCATTATTGTGTTGCACTGCACACCAAATTGAGCTAGTTGAGTGAACAGACTCTCATCAGTTCTTAGACCTGGGAACACAATTTTCTCAGGACGACCTGGTTCCCTTTCACTGGTTGACCATGACACCATTTTGAGACGATGATGCCCTACTTAACACCAGGGTGGCGATGGCAGGATTGGCTTTAAAGGTAGAGAAGCAGTAGGGGTGTTAGGTATTTTTAGAATTTAAAAATGTATTTTTTTTTCTGTGTTAAGCCATATGGTTACAGGATTGAATGAATATTTTGAATTCTTTTATTGTCTGACATTTTCATAAACACAATTATTTGAAGTCTAATTTGTCTGTGAACCTTGGTCGCTTCTGTTTTTCTAATTAAATTTTAGATTGGTTTTTGTGGCTTGTCTATCAAAGGAACTAGAGCTGTCACATGCTGGAGGGATGAATAGATTTTTCATACGTTTGGAAAGCTAAGCTCAACGACAATGTTGTGAATGGGTAAATGAAGTGTCCATCTGAAAATATTGTTCCTGTGACACAATCCATTTCTTGAAACACTCAGAGAAGTAGGATAAATGTCCTTCCTGTGGTCAAGGGCAGTTAATCTCCTCTACCCCATGTCATTTTCTTGTCGATAGCTCTCCTATGCTTAATGTCCTAGTAAATGACACTGCTCCGATCGGGTCCCTGAAAGCTGTCATAGGGATTGTGGGACTGCTGGCAATATCCAGCAATATCCTGCCCATGACACCGAACAAATGACTTTGTCCTCCTATAACAAATGTTAGTACAGCACTCACTGACAGAAAGTCAAAGCACTGAGAATAATGTGAAAGACAAGACCGATAGAGACAGTGAAACAGCTCATTTTGAAGGCAATGTAGACCTTTACATGAGTATATCCATCTGTGTATGTATAAGTGTTATGTGTGGCTGTAGTAAAGAGTGCACAATGATCAGAGATAAGAACAGTCTTTAATTCAATAATCCAAACACAGAAATCCACAGGAGAATGTCACAGGTGGAAAATAACAACCACATAACATAAACTATACCGGACAATGAACAGACCGAACTCAGGGATTAAATACACTGAGAGAGAAATCAAAATGAGTACGAACAGGTGAATTAATGGGTCAGTTCACCCAAAAATGAAAAGTCTGTCATTAATTACTCACCCTCATGTTGTTTCAAACCCGTAGGTCTTTTGTTCATCTTTGGAACACAAATTAAGATATTTTTGATGAAATCTGAGTGCTCTCTGTCCCTCCATAGACAGCTATGCAACCACCACTTTGAGGCATCAAAAAGTTCACAAAGGGATCGTAAAAATAATCTCAATGAATTGAGGAATTTAGTCCAAATTTTCTGAAGAGACACGATCGCTTTATGTGATAAACAGAGTGCAGAGTGGACATTACAGAGTGCATCACAATTTTTGGTCAAGATCTTGTATTGACAATGCAAGAGGTGAGCACTCTGTAAAGTCTTTTCCAGCACATCCCAAAGACTTTAAATAAATTTAAGGTCTGAACTCAGAGCTGCCAATTCATGTGTGAAAATGATTCTTCATGCTCCCTCCCAATCACAGTTTGAGCCGGATGAATCTTGCTTTGTCATCCTGGAATATGGTCACGATGTGTCTTCCTGCATGATTGTTTAAGAAATTAAAAGCTACACACTCCATCAATTAGAGTTAAAAGTTACCAAACATATAACATGCTAGAAACATAATAATCACTGCAATAATGATCCAGTCATAGACTCTTAAAGCAGTAGTTCACTTTCAAATGGAAATTACCCCAAGCTTTACTCGCACTCAAGCCATCCTAGGTGTATATGACTTTCTTCTTTCTGATGAACATAATCAGGGATATATTAAATATCCTGATTCATCCAAGCTTTATAATGGGAGTGAGCGAGGCCGACGAGTATGAAAAAAAGGTGCCTCCATCTACATCCGTCCATCATTAACGTCCTCCACGTGGCTCCAGAGGGTTAATAAAGGCTTTTTGAAGCGAAACCATGCTTTTGTGTAAAAAAATCTCCCTATTTAACAAGTTATGAAATAAAATATCTAGCTTCTGCCAGACTGCCTTCCATATTCAAATTATGAAAAAAAAAAAAAAAAACAGAACTGCATCAATTATGCTTTTCCATAAGTTGAATAGGGAAGGCATAGGACGTAAGCTTTTTGAACTGCAAGAGGCATTACTCATTGATTTACATATTTAAATCCAAATATGGCCGGGTGGTGTATTTCACAATATTACTGTTTTTGATCAAATGAATGCAGCCTTTGTAAGCCTAAGAGACTTCAAAATCAAATAAAATGTAAAAAAAAAGTGTTGAGTCCAATTGGAGATTCCATGTTGGTATTTGTGTATTTTATACATCTTTAACCTGATACCAAATTACTCAAAATTTTAGTCATACCACTGCATGTTTATGCAGTGAACTCTTAGAACAGATTTCAAAAACCACAAGATGTGTATCTGTGATTTATGAGGCTACAGGGAGTCTTCAACCTGATGCTGCTTTCAGGCTCTTTCAATATTGCATAGGAACAATGGCAATATGCCAGGCAAGGACAGGGTGTAATCGTGATTCTGAATACTGTGAGCTTGCGAGATCTTTCTAGTCTTTCTGAACGTGGTAAACATGTAACCCACTAACACAGATTCTCACTCTATTTACTATTTCTCTCTCTCTTTCTTTCTCTCCCCATTGCAGTTGCCATGGAAACTGTTCTGGTCTTCCTTTTTTCCCTCCTAGTCTATGTGGCGGGTAAGTGCCCCCCTCCATCTCACTCCAGTCTCCCTGTATCCACTGGGATCGGAAAGAGCTGGAAGAGAAAAAAATGCCATGACATGATGACACATTACACCATCCTACAGTTCTTATCTGAGAATTTGATCAGTGACCTTTCCTAATCTGGGAGCATGTGTATGTGTCTGCGTGTACTCCATAGTCCTTCAGTAGACTGAGCTAAAGTTCCATGTTTGTGCTGTATATGTGCTTTTACATGTCTGTGAATCATCGTCCTGCATTTGCCAAACAAACTTTCATTTGTGAAATGAGAGCATCCATTTAAATACGGTCTCATCCACCTCAGTCCTCTGAGAGGCTCCGCCCTATCCACAATTAGGCCGCATGAAACCAGTAGCACATGTGCACTAGATTCATACTCACACATACAGCTCTCTAAGTGGTAAAAAATTTATCCTTTAGCTCTGTCAACAACCCCCGTCACCCATTGCTGAGTGCAATGATGGCTGGTTTTCATCTGGGTATCTTTCACACTGCAACCATTTTCCATTCATTCATTTTATTTGTTCTTCCTTTTTCACCTTTTCTTCATATTACCTCCCTTATTTCATTCATTCTCTCTAAAAGAAATGCTGGTTTAAAAAATAACCCAAGTTGGGTTAAAGATTGACGAACCCAGCGAAGGGTTTGGTTTTGTTTAGATTTATTTAAAAATGTCCAAAATTACTATAATGCTCACTTAAAAATGAACCCAAAATTGGTTGGAAATTAACATTTATTGATATGTTTAATACATGAAAATTTATTAATAAGTTTAATTAATAATAAGCATTTAAATTGCTTATTAATAAATGTTCACATTTTGATTATTACTGTTCCCTTCAGAAATTATGTGTCTGATTTGTATTTTCAAATCTGTTTTGGGTTCATTTTAAGCCAGCCATATAGTAATTTTTAATCAAAAGTTGGCCAAACATTTAACCCAACTACTGGATCTGTAAACTCTGTGATGTCAGTCAGTGGAAATGACCTTTGAATGCGTTTTCGTCTTCATCTGATGAGAAGTGCTTTAGTTTCAATTTCTGTCCAAATTGCACAACATTTTCGGCTTGACTTCCGAGTGACAGGTGTTACTGTATACAGGGCGGTGTAATCGTGTCTTCTCCTTCAGAAGGTTATACGCTTGGTCCAAGTAAGCTTCTTATGTCAGTGCATCCTGACTTTTCATGCTCATCTGTGTATATCAATAAAAACTTCTAGAAGTTAGAACTTCTCATCTTGGAAAAACTAAAATATCCTATTCACACATGATCTCAAAATAAACAATTTAACCAATGTTCAAGGTTCCTACCTTCCTTATTTTGTCCTTTATAATTTAATCCTTCCCATTATTTTTTCTTCATCTTCCTCATTTTTCCTTCTTTCATTTTTTCTTTATTTCTTCCTTCCCTTCATTATCCCTTCCTTCCGTTCATTGTTCATATCTTCCTTATTTAGTTCCTTCTCTTTCCATTCCTTCTCTCAGTGTTCCTTCCTTCATTCATTCATTCTTTCCCTTACATGTTATTTCCCATAAACCTTTTTTTGTCATGTTCCTTGCCACTTTTCCTTCAGGTATCTCTCATGTGCTGTGTATGATGTATTCAGTCTTTCTGTTTCCACTTCCTGTCTTTTTTCATTGCTGTTTTTTATTCTGCAATGTTCCTGACCTTGCTCTCTCCCTTTCAACCCTTAAGTGAAGAGTAGTACAGCTTATACAGCACATATGCAGTACATCCCTTTAAAATGATGAAATTTGTAAAAGTCAAATTAAATAATCAGCAGAGCTTTTACAAAAAGCGGGCAGAATACCCTGTTGAAAAAGCAGCATGTGCTGGTTATATGTTTTGAAGCATGGCAGCTGGTTTGAGCTGGTTTATGCTGGTCATGAGCTGGTTTGAGCTTGTTTATGCTGGTCATGAGCTGGCTTGAGCTTGTTTATGCTGGTCATGAGCTGGTTTATGCTGGTCATGAGCTGGTTTATGCTGGTCATGAGCTGGTTTGAGCTGGTTTATGCTGGTCATGAGCTGGTTTGAGCTTGTTTATGCTGGTCATGAGCTGGTTTGAGCTTGTTTATGCTGCTCATGAGCTGGTTTGAGGTTGTTTATGCTGGACATGAGCTGGTTTGAGCTGGTTTATGCTGGTCATGAGCTGGCTTGAGCTTGTTTATGCTGGTCATGAGCTGGTCTATGCTGGTCATGAGCTGGTTTGAGCTGGTTTATGCTGGTCATGAGCTGGTTTAAGCTGGTCATGAGCTGGTTTGAGTGTGTTTATGCTGGTCATGAGCTGGTTTAAGCTGGTCATGAGCTGGCTTGAGCTTGTTTATGCTGGTCATGAGCTGGTTTAAGCTGGTCATGAGCTGGTTTGAGTGTGTTTATGCTGGTCATGAGCTGGTTTAAGCTGGTCATGAGCTGGTTTGAGCTTGTTTATGCTGGTCATGAGCTTGTTTTAGCGTGTTTATGCTGGTCATGAGCTGGTTTGAGCTGGTTTATGCTGCTCATGAGCTGGTTTGAGCTGGTCTTACGTTGGTAAGATGGTCCTAAGCTGGAGCTAGTTGCCTAGGACCAGCATAAACCAGCTCAAACCAGCTCCCATGCTTCAAAACATACCTAACCAGCATATGCTGGGGTTTTTTTCTACAGCGTAGTAAAATCAAACCTATAAATAGCTCCACCTGTCAAATTGTCCTCTACCACCTATCAAATGTCATATTAAGAGACTTTTTAATGGACTTTGGGGAAGATGCATCTGATGATTTGATTCAATAAACTGTCAGTCTTGTAGTTAAGACATTCTTTTCATTCCTTAAAAGCTTGTTCCAACAGTGGTGAGGCAAAATTAAGATGTTCATCTTTATGAGTCTTCCCTTGTGTCTCACAGCCATCGATTTAGTCCAATGGATTTCTTAGAGTTTGATATACAGCAAATTTTACTTACCCTGTCAAACATTATGTCATTATGCCTGAATCGGATAGCACATTTATTAGATGATGACATATTTTTGCCAATATTGCGTCTAGCTTTGGGCACTCAGATCTTTCCCACAAACAAAAACACCCACCACAAACAAATAATGTAATGCAACACTCTTCCTTCTGTTATTGAATGTTTTGGTGAACATAAACATCCATAGTTTAATGATTCCTCTCTGTTTATTCTCTTTTCACATCATTGATTATGTTCTCTGTATTGATCTTCTGTCTTAGCTTTGTCTGACTCTGATGCCCAAGGCAAGTTATTTCTTTTTTACCAAATACTGTATACTTATGATAAAACCAATGGGTCTAATTTCTATTTTTTTTTTTTCCATCAGAGGCTAAAGTGAAGGGAGGTGATCCATTTGCATACGGTAAGAATCAATACTTACAAAACTTACATAGTTCAGGTTTACTCACAACAAGGATTATGTCGCTGTATATACATAATTCTTATCAAACAACAGGTAGGCTATTTAAAGATAGTTGATTATAATTAGTAATCTTGGCTTTCAACATATGGCAGTTATACATCATGTACATCTGTGCCTTGGGAAAAAACCAAGAGGCCAGTTTCATCACTGACAATGCTCCAGAGCTCTTTGGCTGCCCAGACATCAGCAACCACTTCAACATTTCACAGGTTTGGCCTCTTATGGAGAGTCACTAGAGGCAAGCCAATTCTGAGAGATACCACAATTACAAAATCACGGCAGGAGTTTCCTAGAAGCAAAAACCTGCTGAGTTTAGCTCTTTGGCCTGCAAGCCTTTGACTCAAACTAAATTCAGCTTAACACCCAGGATGGATGGTGGTGTAACTCAGTGGATAAATTTACTATTGAGCAAGGTAACTTAAAGGGTTAGTTCACCCAAAAGTGAAAATTATCCCATAATTTACTCACCCTCAAGACGTCCTAGGTGTATGGCTTTCTTCAGAGTTATATTTAAAAATATTCTGGCTCTTCTGAGCTTTATAGTGGGAGTGAATAGTAACTGAGATTTTGAAGCCCAAAAAAGCGCATCCATCCATCACAAAAGTAATCCATACAGCTCTAGAGGGTTACTAAAGGCATCGACTTGTATGCGAAAACCGGTGATTCTAGTTTATAAAGTTATAAATATAAATATTTTTCTTACAAAAAGGCATTATTTTGCTTGTAGGCATATGGATTACTTTTATGATGGATGGATGCACTGTTTTGGGCTTCAAAATATTGGTTACTATTCACTCCCACTATAAAGCTTGATTGTGTTTGACTGAAAGAAGAAAGTCATGTACACCTAGAATGGCTTGAGGGTGAGTAAATCATGGGTAATTTTATTTTTTGGGTGAACTGTTCCTTTAATCCCAGATCCAGGGGTTTTCCTTCGAAAAATTTGGATATATGAAAGTATTTGCTGAAGAACTAATAACTAACACTGGCCTGCAGGGTTCTGAGGCATTTTAGGTAAATCTATGATCTTAAAAAAGTTACACACTCTTATTTTCCTTGCATATCCTGTTTCACTTGAGAATATGTCACAAGTAAACTGGTTTGCAAACTGCAAGTCACTTTTTTACACATAAGCGTGAGTCTTTTTGTAAAGATTACTTAAATATTTAAAACTCTTTATTTCTTAACCAGACTATGAGAGTTTGAGGATCTGCGGTTTGGCTTTTGCTGTGGTGCTGTTCGCTCTTGGAATGCTCCTTATTCTCAGTAAGAAATGTCTTTTTATTATTTGTTATTATTATTAAGTTATAACTCATCATCTTCATTCAGAAGCTAAATCACTCAGAAAGTACTGTAAAACAAAAGAGATCAGAGTGCAATAGCTAAACTGTGCTGCCTCACTGGTGTTAATTATACAGCAGTGCTTTTGTTCAGCTGAGCATAAGACAAAGTTTTATCATGAAATTACAAACTCGGTGTCACACTCAGTGGCAGAAATATAAATGTAGACACACTCACTATCAACATTTCACGTGGGTTTCAAGGATAACATTAGTAAGGGACTCATTTCCCAGTCACTATCACAAAATAAAGTTTTGTAAAGTTTGACATGTACCCATTTGTTCAAAATCGTTTTGCTTGTGTGCACCCTGCAGGCCGCAGATGCCGCTGCAGTATCAACCAGAAGCCCAAGTTAGTCTCACCCAGCGTCTTTGATATTCTGTCAAGCATTGCATGAGTTTTTGGTTGTGCAAAACACCACCTGTTATACTTTATCCTTTCTCAGGGCTCCAGGAGATGAAGAAGCTCAAGCAGAGAACCTCGTGGTCTCCAAGGGTAAGATTTAGTACTATCTTCTGTAATATATATTGGTCATAGTTTGATTGAACATTTTTGATTGCTGTTCCTCTGTTATTCTTCCATGTAAAGATAAGGAGACCCCTAAAGAAGAGAACTGAAACATACCAGGTACAGATGCTTTCCATATGAATGTGTTTATAGAATGAGAAATAAATAAGTGTAGAACGATTTATCGTATTAACCAGCTAACAAAAATATGTTCTAAGAACATTTGGCTAATGTTATGAAAACGTTATTCCTGAATGTATTTAAATTTTTTTAAACATTTAAAAAAATGTTTTTTCTTGGTTATGTGAACATTATAGAAAACAGTAAGGGAATGTTTTCTCTCTTTTATCATTTTGCAAGTATTATGAGAGTGTTATTTTGAAATTTCTCTTTACCATCTAAAATAGTAAATAGTAACATTTAAAAAAAAAACTTTTGATTAATGCCCAACTAAAAGGTTTTATGAATGATGTCCAGGGCTTGACATTAACTTTTTTGCTCACCAGCTACTGTGGCTAGTGGTTTTCCAAAGTTACTATTGATAGCATGGGGAAAAACTGCCCTATAGATATTTTTAATATTATCTCATAATTCGGCAGCAGGTATGTTAGGCTGCTGTCACTTTAAGACCTGACACACGGATCCATTACACTGTTACACATGCGTTTTCTTTCTCAACTGTTCGCTTAAAACATAACTGACTGTGTTTACGTAAATACTTAAGACTGTCATTTTGTGTGTATTTGACTTTGACTGCAGTAAGCAGTGAAAAGAACTCAATTTAGTACTGAGAGGCAGCTTTATATAATATTAATACGCACAATCCCACGCCAAAATTCAAACACTGTAACGCCAACAATATTCATCCGGAGCAAATGATATGAGTGAGTGAAAGGAGTGTAATGTGTGCTGGACAGATGAGTGAGAAAGTGCGCTGGTAACGTGTATCTATTTTGCGGAAAATGAGTATTGGAAGCATTTCAGGTATTTCAGTATCAATATGTATCTAAAATCTATATTTTTGACATTTCTCACATTGCATCACTTATTTCAGATGCCTTTTTAAATTGAAAAATGTATACATTATAAATAAAATTCAACACACCACTGCTGAAATCCACCTGCATTTGGCAGGTGTTAATGTCAAGCCCTGATGATGTATAACATTTTTGTGAACTTTGAGCAAACATTCTATTAATGTTACTGAAAAAAAGTTTTTCATAACTTTGATAGAACCTTGACAGAATGTTAGCCAAAGTTCCTTGTTTGTTGCTTAATGTCTGCTTAATTTCTTCTCAGTGTTGTTGAACACATAGCCACGGCTGAACGACTTCACTGATGCTGAGGATGGTGATAATGATGAAGCTGATTCCAGACCATGGCTATGAGAGAAGACAGAGATTTGTGGGGGAGGAGACTATAACTCGGATTTTTAATGGGCCAGTGTCTTGTACGTAGACCTCTAGTCCTGTCACGTGAACAGTAACTGTATCCGTCTTTCCGTCCGTGCCCTTTTGCGACAGTCTGTCTTGAGTGAGTTGTTTTAGCAAAACTAGCCACTTTCTGCAGATCATTCTTAACGTTTCTGGCTCCTCTCCAGCTGAAATTGTGCGT
Source organism: Opsariichthys bidens (assembly GCA_037194245.1). NCBI lineage: Eukaryota > Metazoa > Chordata > Actinopteri > Cypriniformes > Xenocyprididae > Opsariichthys > Opsariichthys bidens. The sequence continues at coordinate 9,008,763 of CM074284.1, read as the reverse complement.
GTAGTTTAAAGGAACAGTTCACCTAAAAATGTCATTCCAAACGTGTATGCAGTTATTTTTTACATTTAACACAAATGGAAATAAAAGATTCTCTATGTAGCCCTTATTATATAATGACAAAATGTAAAAAAGAACAAAAAACACCATAGTTTTAATTTTTGGATGAACTGTCTCTTTAATAATTTTGCTTTAACAGTGAATAAGTTTTACTGTTATTGGTAGTGTGATCACTTGTAATTGTCATTTGTGTCCACCTGCTGTTTTTTTTCACTTGTAGGTTGTATTGATTATATGCAGACATATTTAAATACACTTAAGAATTTGCTATAAGTATTGATTCACACGTGATGCAGAATATATATTTGAATATACAGTGTATGCATGTGTGTGCGCCTTTGGATAGATACTGTAGAGCTTGTACGAATGCGTGCGTGTGTGGGCCCACATTCAGGGCACCTCCTCCCGACAATCTTTCGATCATTTTACACAGATCAAGCACAAACACAAAACAGTACCACAAGGGGCACCATACCGCTGTCCTCTGATCAGCTTCAACACTGCCGGGCTCACTGCCCTCATTCGGACCCACAGTCTATAAGTCTGCGGCCTGAAAAGGAGATCGCAGTAGAAGTTCACTTCACCATATAGTGCCGCTAACCTGTGTCTTTTACCTTTTCATCACATGTCTTTTGTAGCTTATGTATTCTCTTTCTTAAAGGGATAGTGAAGCTAAAAATAAAGTAAATATTTAACTCGCAATCCTGTCGTTAAAACTCAACAAACAAATGATTTTCTCTGTTATGTAGATCACAAAAGGAGATATTTTGCAGAATGTCCATGCAGCTCTTTTCTATACAAGAAAGTATAGCGCAAACTTCAGTTTTAACATGAACGTTGGCATATGCATGCACACATAGCTCTTCAAAGGGTACTCCATTTTGTACTCCAGACAGTCAACACATGTACGTACATGCAGCTAGTGTATAACCAGTGTTGGGGAAAGTTACTTTTAAAAGTAATGCATTACAATATTGTGTTACTCCCTAAAAAAGTAACTAATTGTGTTACTTTTTATGGAAAGTAATGTGGGCTAACCCTATCAACAAAAAGTTTTATTTTTTGCAAAGGCACTTTCAAACCAAAATCTAAATTAATTAGCCTCAAGCTGAAGGAAATGCAAATTCGCGCCTGTACATTAGATGCCGCAAGCCTTCAGCTGTGCCATTCTGTATTGCAGAAGAATAGGATGCAGAAGTAAATGAGCAAATGTATGCTAACATTTAGTCTAGAACTAGTCTAGAGTAAACGTCATGCTCACAGAACTCCTCCTGCACTCCTGATTTCTTTCAACTTGGGGACAGGAGAGCTGTCAGTTAATAAACGGAAACCAAAGTAACTTGCTTTACTTATTTGAAAAAGTAACTCAGATATTTTGTTGTAAATTTAAAAGTAATGTGTTACTTTACTAGTTCCCCTTCAGTCGGTCACTTTGACGTACGTCGAAGAAACTTCATGTCTTGTCCCTGGACGGGCCTGGCTATGTGCCCAAGGTTCCTACCACTCCCTTCAGGGACCAGGTGGTGATTCTGCAAGCGCTGCCCTCAGAGGAGGTAGACCCAGCCCTTGCTTTGCTGTGTCCAGTTCGCGCTCTGTGACTGTACGTAGACAGAACCCAAAGCTTCTTTGTCTGTTACGGAGGCCGGCAGAAGGGAAAGGCTGTCTCCAAGCAGAGGATGGCCCACTGGATAGTGGATGCCATCGCCCTGGCTTACCAAGCTCAGGGCGTGCCCTGCCCGCTCAGGTCGCATGCACACTCCACGAGAGGTGTCGCATCCTCCTGGGCGCTGGCTCGTGGTGCCTAGCTGACAGACATCTGTAGAGCTGCGGGCTGGGCGACACCTAACACGTTCGATAGGTTCTATAGCCTTCGTGTTGTGTTGGTCTCCTCCCGTGTTCTCGCCTCAGGTCAGAGACACGGAGAGGCCCCGGCTTAGTGTCGGCTTGCTGCGCTTATATGTGCTTATTCTCCAGAGAGTCCCTACAAGGCAGACCCTGTTGAGTCCTCCGATATCCCTTCGGCAGCCAACGTGGCAGAGCGTCTGGCACCAGGCCTATACTCCACTACTTGAGATTTAGGCTGGGTTCCATATGAGTGACCCTATGGGGATCCCATATGGCTGGTCCACGGTTGCTCCTAATCGAAGCCCATGTCTTTCCCTCTGGGAGACCCACCTCTCATCGAGTGGAGTCATCCCAGTTCTTCCATATGTAGCACAGCCTATGGTTAGTCCATATGTTCTTCCACATAACTCCTTCGGGGAAGGATGTGGCTTCCGCAGCGTCCCTTTTCCACAAAAGGGTACGCTTTCCCAGTGTTATTCAATAGTCTCACTTTAGGGAACAGCGATCGAGACTCTCTGTGTTAGCCCTGTCCCACCATCCTCAGGGTTCAGGTGGCTTACAACAGAGCGCTGGAAGGGGGCAGCTCCTGTGGCTCTTTGGTAGTGATTTCTTTTCGTCGGTCATCCGACGTACGTCGAAGTGACCGACTGAATAGGAACGTCTCGGTTACATAGGTAACCCTCGTTCTCTGAAGGAGGGAACGGAGACATACGTCCCGTCGCCACAGTCGCTGTACCCCGCTGATGCTGCCGCCTATCTGGAACAGCTCCTCAGCGAAAACCTAAAGATGCAACGCACCTGCTGCTCATTTTATACCCGCGCTGCGAGGTGAGCAGCTGTTGCATATGATTGCATGCCAATATGCATTGGCTCGTTTTAGTTACACTCGAAGTAGATTGGCCTCTCTAGCGAGATTTCTATTTGTCGGTCATCCGGCGTACGTCTCCGTTCCCTCCTTCAGGGTAACCGAGATGTTACTTGAAAAAATGAATTTGATTACGTAACTCGCTTTACTTGTAATGCATTACCCCCAACACTGATGTGATGTGGAATATGTAAGGAACAGACTAAAACTTAAATTCTTAGCCTATATTTACTGAAAATCTCCACTGTAGCTCTCAAATCCTATTTAGCGCTTGCATTTTGCGTGATTAACATGCGCCATGTTTTAAAATAAGTGAGCATTAATGGGATGGGAAGGTTTTCAGGGAATAAGACTTTTTGGTCAGAGTAAACAATAACACAATATTGATATTTGGGTGAACTATGTCTTTAATATCATTCATATTTATAAACACTGTTCAATGGGAGCAAAATGTCGGCCTCAACCTTTGCATTTGTGTCCGTCTGTGTATGTGAGTGTGTGTTGTTCCACACATCACTTGCTGTGACAAACCTATGCGAGTTATAGAAATAAAGAGAGAAGCATTTCACAGAATATTAATCACATGTAGGATATTCAAAAACACAGTCTAATGCTACAGATGCTTCGCTATTAGAGAGGAATTTAATACATATTCGTCTCATATCTGTGCAGCTACTGTGTATGGCCGCTCTTTGTGCTCCGAAATAAATAAAGTCTTTGTCTGACACGGGCATCGGTGTGTAGATTCATTTTTAATTTCTCAGGGAACAGGGACGCCAATCGTCAATCAATCTCTCCTTTTATTCTCGCTCTTTTAAAAAGGTCATCCATCACCTGCCAGAAAAAGCGTGTCTGATCAATATGTCAGGTAAAAATTTATTTAAGACCATTTGGACCATTTGTTATCCATCAGAATGATCTATATTTCCCGTGTAGTCCACTAGAAAAGTAGCCTACCTGAAGTCAATTACCGACGGCTCAAAAAAACTTCAAAGTCAAGACACAATATGGCCACAATATCACTCCCAACATTTTATACACTGGAGTAATTGGACTTCCCTTGGGCGTTGATTCCAAAGGTTGGGCTCAGCGGTGTTTTATCATAGTTTGAAGGCCAGTGTTTATGGGCTAATAAATGTGTTTCAAAGAGTGGTGGGTCGGCCAGATTTACGAATGCTTGCTCTGGGAGGCAGGGAGGGGCGGAGGGATGAAATACACCTGGACTACAGACACACTCTCAAAATAGTCAAGACTTCAGAAGGAAGAGGAGCTTTCCACTGTACAGGTGAGCTGAGATGGCAGTGATTCTTGTGCTTATGTTATGGTTTCTTAGCAGAAGGTTAAACACCAGAATTTCTAAAATGGTCGAATATGACAAAAACAACATGTTTTCATTGGTTTATTATTCATGACATGATAACTGAGGGCATGTTTAGGGTCCATGCTCTTGTCCTGTCAAGTTACTTCTATGCAGAGCCTAAATAAAAGTAGTTTCAAAATGAGCATTCATTCCTCTCAAATTATTTTCAAATGTTTTCCTGACCAGAGAAAACTCAGTCAAAAGATATTTTTAATGCACTTCAGCTGTATCTGCTGTTTATTATTATTAATGTTATTTTAATTGATTGTTTTTCAGGCTACCTGAAATCTAGGATGACAATTGTATTTCTATTCTTGGTCAAAAGTTCATGTTGAAAAATCCTCAAAAAAAAAAAAAAAATCAAATCAAAGTTAGCATTGTGAAAATTTAATTTTGGGGTCAATGTGCATTCGATACAAAAATACAATAAAAAAAAAATACTAAAAAGTACTTTTGATGCAATAACGTTTTGAAAAATATATGACACAAATTCAAATGGATAGGAGTTAACATGGTTTTATTCTTTAAAAATCGATTGAATTTATCGCAATTATTTTGGGGGTCAGTGTGAGCCGTGTAATACAAAAATACAATTGGGTCAACATATTAAAAAAATTCAACAACAAAAAATTCGAATGGAAGTGATATAGGAGTTTATACATGTGAGAAATCATGACATTTATTAATAAATTTGGGGTCAATTTGCAGGAACATATTGAAAAATACAGTTAGCATGACTATAAGTACAAATACTCTGCATGAATTTCAATTCAGAACTCTTATCACAATGATATTTCGAGTAGCATGTTGTAGTAGACAAGTTTACATGTTGCTAGGGAATAATTAACTGGGTGGTGTGGTGTAGTGGTTGAAGCTTAGATCAAGAAATGTTGCTGGTTTGAGCAATGAAGCCTTGAGCAAAGTATTACAGAAAAACTGTTTGTGTGACAAGATCTGCATGGAGAATTGAAAAGCAAACGGCCCTCATGATTGAGGCTTTATGAGTCACTTTCTCTTCAAAGCAGCATGTGTTAATCATTACAGTCAGAGATATGGATTGGAAACTAACACAGGGAATCAATATCAGCACTATCCTTAAGAAAGCCTGAAGGAGCTGAATTGAGAGAATTGCCCGAGGTTCTGCAAATAACACTTTTCTTTTTTGGCTCTATAGTGTTTTATGGCTCTTTTGATATGAGGGATCTGTGTATTGGGTTGTGGGTTCTTTAAAGATTTTAACTGGAATTTTTTGTGCTTCTGATACCCAATGAAAATCTTTAGTCTTTAAGTATTAAATAAATAAGGACTGTTGGATTATAATGCTCCATTATAATTTACATTACCAGTTTTGCCATTCCACACCGTGAGCAGCCATGTCTTCTGGGGCAGGTGAGTCTCATTTTTTAAGGATCAGCTTGTACTGTAATATACAGTTGTGTTCAAAATTATTCAACCCCCACTGAAATTGATTGTTTTGGCCGGTTTGACATTGATTTTGATCATTCAGTCATCCTGCTTACAATTAAATCAAAGAGGCACGTGTAGGTCAGACAAATATAACATAACATTTATAATGAAATAACCACAAATGTCTTTTCTCTGCTCACATCATTATCAGTTTTATTCAACCCCCAAGTGACATTCAATCTTAATACTTAGTACAACATCCTTTTACAGTTATAACAGCTTTTAAACGTGAAGCATAGCTTGACACAAGTGTCTTGCAGCGAGCTACGGGTATCTTCGCCCATTCATCATGGGCAAAAGCCTCCAGTTCAGTCACATTCTTAGGCTTGCGCACTGCAACTGCTTTCTTTAAGTCCCACCAGAGGTTCTCAATCGGATTTAAGTCTGGTGACTGCGATGGCCATTTCAAAATGTTCCAGCCTTTAATCTGCAACCATGCTCTAGTGGACTTGGAGGTATGCTTGGGATCATTGTCCTGTTGAAAGGTCCAACGTCTCCCAAGCCTCAGGTTTGTGACGGACTGCATCACATTGTCCTCCAATATCTCCTGGTACTGAAGAGAATTCATGGTACCTTGCACACGCTGAAGCTTCCCAGTACCTGCAGAAGCAAAACAGCCCCAAAGCATGATTGACCCCCCGCCATGCTTCACAGTAGGCAAGGTGTTCTTTTCTTCATAGGCCTTGTTCTTCCTCCTCCAAACATAGCGTTGATCCATGGGCCCAAACAGTTCTAATTTTGTTTCATCAGTCCACAGAACACTATCCCAAAACTTCTGTGGTTTGTCCACATGACTTTTGGCATACTGCAGTCGACTCTTCTTATTCTTTGGAGACAGCAAGGGGGTGCGCCTGGGAGTTCTGGCATGGAGGCCTTCATTACGCAGGGTGCGCCGTATTGTCTGAGCAGAAACTTCAGTACCTACATCTGACAAATCTTTTCTCAGTTCCTCAGCAGTCACACGGGGACTTTTCTCCACTCTACGCTTCAGGTAGCGCACAGCAGTCGAAGTCAGCATCTTCTTTCTGCCACGACCAGGTAGCGTTTCAACAGTGCCCTTTGCCTTGAATTTGCGAATGATGCTTCCTATGGTGTCTCTTGGTATGTTTAACATCTTTGCAATCTTCTTATAGCCATTGCCCTTCCTGTGAAGAGTAATCACCTCTTCTCTTGTCTTCCTGGACCATTCTCTTGACTTCACCATGTTTGTAACCACACCAGTAAATGTCTAGAAGGAGCTGAGTATCACAGTCATTTTAAAGCTGCCTAATTGGTGCTTATTAGGCTTTATTGCTGCTCCCTGACATCCACAGGTGCTTTCAATACCTGATTGAAAACACTTCAATGGACCTCTGTTCTTCAGAGTGGTAGTCTTTAAGGGGTTGAATAATTGTGTCAATGAAGAATTCACAAAAGAAACATTTACTACTGTATTACAAAACCAATTGATGTCATTTTAGTTGCATATGCTTCTTTAAGAAGTCCTTGTAGGATTTCATTCTGAATTCAATTACAAATGTACTCTAAATTCTCTAAAACCATTTACAGCATTGGGGGGTTGAATAATTTTGAACACAACTGTATTCTGCTCTCTTACAAAGTGTTAATGAGAGCTGGAGAGAGAATCTGTCTATAAAAATACGTCCTTCACTGTGATATTGTCTATTATATGCACAGATACAAATTATATATTTATATAACATTATTATAACATTTTTTAATTATTTGGCCATTATATATATATATATATATATATATATATATATATATATATATATATAGTCTAGGTCTGAGATAAATAATAAATAGCAGAAATAAATGCTAAAAGCACACTAAAAAGTTTCCATGACGGTTTAAAAGTAACCTTCGTATAATGATTTTGTTTTTAATAAAAATTAATCAAGAAACCCCCAAAAACTCATCAATATATAACTTTATTTCAATGGTTTTAAGTTGCATTACATTTTACTGTCAAATTCTGTTATGTTAAGGGAGACATTTTGTCTCATGTGGTTTTCATTTTAATTAAAAGTAATTAAGTTTCTCCCAAAGTATCTTCTTCACCTCATTCCACCTAAACATCTTTCAATTTTTTTCCCTTGCCTTTGGCTTTCACTGAGGTGTTAAAGGGATAGTTCACCCAAAAATGAAACTTTTGTCATCATTTACTCATGTTGTTCCAAGCCTGTATGAGTTTCTTTCTTCTGCTGAACACAAAAGAAGATTTTTTTAAAAAGTGTTGGTAACCAGACAGTTGACAGTAGCCATTGACTTCCAGAGTATTTTGTTTTTTTTCAACTATGGAAGTTAATGATTGCCGTCAGTTGTGACATTCTGCAAAATATCTTCTTCTGTGTTCAAACAGAAGAAAGAATCTCACAGGTTTGGAAGAACTTGATGGTGAGTAAACAATGACAGAATTGTAATTTTTGGGTGAACTATCCCTTTAAGGCACTATTTCCTTTAAAACATCTTTGAAGCAATATGTATTCTGAAAGTAATATTCAAATAAAACAAAGTGGAAAAACCTCCACTTCATTTGCAGGCATGTGTTTTCATGCTATTTTTGCTGTTGCGGTCTGTTATGTTGGGCTATGAATCTCAAAATGACAGTTACAGCACATGTTTTCCCTGCAGACTCTGATTTCCTCTTCTTACCCTGTTGTTGTCATCACCTCTGGGGAAAAGTGGGACATGTCTCGACCATCTATAGCAAATACAGAATGAAATCCATTTGGGAGATCACATACATAATTTATGGAAACTCACAATAATAATAGCACATGAATACTCCTCGCACAGACAATCCAACAAAGGGCTACATGTGCCCCAGGGACTTTAAGTGCATGCACCTGAAAAATTTCAATTTTCTTTTGTTAAATCTACTAAAGAGAAAAATCAATCGATTAAATAACTACCCCTTCGCAAAGACCCGCCCCCTTTAGTTACTATTGCTATGCAATACAAGCCAATGCGCTCCCACGCCACACATCATGTTCTCACGCAGTGAAAAATACATCCTGGAGCAAAGAGGACACTGACAACACATCGTATTTAATATTGTAATTTTTTTAAGAAGTTTAAACAATAAATACTGTATGGTATCTCCTCCTTCAAGCGGCTCGTGAACCGATCATCTCTTCATACTAGTTCATTTATCAAATAAACATGAATGAACATCAGAAGGAATGTTGTTTCATGAGCGGAAAGACGTGAGTTACGCACAATTTTTCAAGTTCAAGTTCACCAACGTTAATCTCCTAAATCCCCTGACTGCTTTGTTGCACAAAATGGCAGTTTTGCGGTTAAGATTGGTCAGATCGCCTGTCAATCAAACTGTTTGCAACGAGTTAATTGTGATTAATCTTATGATTATTTTTCTAAAATATTTCCCTTTTCTAAGCCGTACTAAATCTTGCGGACGATTTCTATTTCTTTAACTGGATTTGCTATACAATGCGCACGATTTAGCAAATCGAGGGAACGAATTAGTACGTAATGCGCACGATTTATAAATCGATGGAATGAATTTATTATCATGTTAATTATTGTGCCTTTAGCTACAACAGAACCTTGGTTCCAACCTTAATGTTATGAAGCGACGAGAATATTTTTTGTGCTTCAAAATAAATAGCAACTTTATTCAACAATATCTATGACTGATTACATCACATTTCTTCGAAGCTTTACGAATCTTTTGTTTCGAATCTCGAAACGCATAACATCGACATACGGAAGTTTTTTGAAGGTAATTTCATTTAATTACGTGAATGGTGGATTGTAAGTATATACACTGTAATGAATTACTGTAAAAATTACAGCATTATTTTACAGCCGCTGGCTGTTTTTTAATAATACAGCATATTGCTGTAAACTGCAATGCATTCTGGCGTCAAATGTTGGTTTGACTCAAATTTACAGAATATTGCTGTAAATTGACCCTTCGTAATTTTAAAAAAAATACAGTTATTTACTGTAATCAGAGAATACAGGGAAATTCTGTCAATTAAATTACAGTAACACTACTGTAAATTTTACAGTAATTTTTTTAACAGTGTAGGCTACTTTTATATTCGGATTTATAAATTGAATATGCTTTCCCATTCAGAAGTCAGAAAAACTCATGATGTAAATACTACCCAGAACAACTTGTTTTAGCCCAGTGGTGATTGACAGCTGCAACAGTTCACTTCAGAATACATTACAAAGCGATGTTTCTGATTACCTCTGAATGTTGGCGTTGTAAGGTGTAGCTAACAACGTCTATGTGAGGATATATTCACAGATGTCCTTCATTCCAAAGACCATCACATTTTAAATTTATTTTACTCTATTTTTCCCAGCCCAGCCCATTGTAGACCCTGATGCCGACTTTGTCTATGGTAAGGATGAGCAATTGAATAATTCATGTGTTTATGTGCACAAGAATGTTCTGAGTAACATGTTAATTAATATGTTCTTATTGGGCGTTATTTCATAACCAGATAACATTGAGACGAATTCTACAAATCTGACTAAATGCCCATTCACACAAAGAACAATAACGATAACTTTAACAATATAGTTTTAATAATAATTCTATAGCGAAGTCCGTAACAAACGACACAGAGCAATAATGTGGTTGGAATCACTTTATGAATGAATGATTGTTTCTAGTTTATGGACAATAAAAACGTTGGCAATCAGAATGAATCACCATGAAATCAAAATGAATAATTCTTGTATTGTTATGTAATGTTGAAGATTTTTGCGACTTTTTATCTCAGAATTTACGAGATAAAAAGTCAGAATTCTGACTTTTTTTCTCAGTAAAAAAAAAAAAAATCAAGTTTCCTGTGACTGAGATTGACCTTCACTTGAGTATGGAAGATTATTGCGACTTTATTACTCAGAATTCTGACTTTTTATCTCAGAATTCTGACTTTTTATCCCAGAATTCTGACTTTTTATCCCAGAATACTGACTTTATATCTCAGAATTCTGACTTTTTATCCCAGAATACTGACTTTATAACTCAGAATTCTGACTTTTTATCCCAGGTGAATACTGACTTTATAACTCAGAATTCTGACTTTTTATCCCAGAATTCTGACTTTTTTTCTCAGTAAAAAAAAAAAAAAATCAAGTTTCCTGTGACTGAGATTGACCTTCACTTGAGTATGGAAGATTATTGCGACTTTATTACTCAGAATTCTGACTTTTTATCTCAGAATTCTGACTTTTTATCCCAGAATTCTGACTTTTTATCCCAGAATACTGACTTTATATCTCAGAATTCTGACTTTTTATCCCAGAATACTGACTTTATAACTCAGAATTCTGACTTTTTATCCCAGAATACTGACTTTATAACTCAGAATTCTGACTTTTTATCCCAGAATTCTGACTTTTTTTTCTCAGTAAAAAAAAAAAACGTCTCGGTTACGACTGTAACCTGGGTTCCCTGAGAGGGAACGAGACGCTGCGTCGAAAGTTTGACGCAATGGGAACGCTTCGCGTGAGTGCGTCATGAAGCAACTGTGAAATCCGTCCAATGGTGTGACTCGACGTCAGAGGCGGATGACGTCACGAGCCAGGAACTATAAAGCACGCTGAAAAACAGCGATCGCCAGCTTCTCAAAGTCTGAAGTCGCTGCTGATAGGCATGCAGGAAGTATGGCAGGGCGACGCAGCGTCTCGTTCCCTCTCAGGGAACCCAGGTTACAGTCGTAACCGAGACGTTCCCTTTCTAGGGAACTTCGAGCTGCGTCGAAAGTTTGACGCAATGGGAACGCTAATACCCACGTCGCCATAATGACCAATGACTAGCTAGTGAAACGTGAACACTAGAAGAGAGAACCTGGGCCCCAGTGGAGCCCAGGTCAAGATCATAGAACCTCACGAATGTGTGCGGCGAGGACCAGCCGGCCGCATCACAAACGTCACGCAAAGATACTCCGGAGAGCAGAGCTTTAGAGGCAGCCATACTTCGGGTCGAATGGGCTCGAACTGCCACGGGAAGGAAGTCCGGCCGATTCATATGAGAGTGAAATAGCCTCGACTATCCACTTACTCATCTTCTGCTTAGATGCTGGGACCCGGTGTTAGGGGCCCCAAAACAAACGAACAATTGTTCTGTCTTCCGCCACAGGGCAGCTCTGTGGACATACGCATCCAACGCCCGGACTGGGCATAGCAGGTTGTTGCGTTCCTGGTCAGAATCCCGGAAGGGAGGAGGACAGAAAGCCTGCAGCACTATAGATCTGGCCACATTAGTAGGCACCTTAGGAACATAGCCTGGCCTCGGGTGGAGAAAGGCTTCACCATCCCGGGCGCAAACTCCAAGCATGACGGGGCCACCGACAAAGCTTGTAACTCGTGATCGGACTGCAGGCCTCAGCCTCAATGTGCCACGAAGGAAACGTGTAACTAATGGGTCTCTTCCCACCGATAAACCACCCAAAGGAATGTGGTAAGCAGCTATGGCCGCCACATAGACCTTTAATGTGGACGGGGATAACCCTGCAGTGAACCGAACCTGCAGGAACTCCAGTACTGTACCAATCGGGCAGTTAACTGGGTCAAGCTGGCGGTCACTGCACCAAGAAGTGAAGATTCTCCACTTCAAAGCGTACAGTTTCCTCGTGGAGGGAGCTCTGGAGTGGAGGATGGTATTCACGACCTCAGTCGAGAGACCAACACCTATGAGCTGGGCCCCCTCAGAGGCCAAGCCCACAGTTTCCACAGTTCTGGGCGGAGGTGAACGATCGAGTCCCCCCCGCCTGGGACAGAAGGTCCCTCCTGACGGGAATCTCCAAGGGAGAGCCGTCCAGGAGAGCCACGATGTCGGAGAACCATACTCTGCCCGGCCAGCGCGGGGCGACTAGTATGAGCCGAACTCGGTCCCGGCAAACTCTCTCCAGAACTCCAGGGAGCAGAGCAATCGGGGGGAAGGCGTACAGACGAGGCCTCGGCCACGTCTGTACCATAGCATCCAGCCCCAGAGGAGCCGGATGCGTGAGGGGAAAACCAGAGTGGACAGTGAGACGTCTCTCGAGACGCAAACAGATCCACTGTGCCTGGCCGAACTCCCTCCATATCTGCTCCACCACCTCGGGGTGGAGCCTCCATTCCCCGGGCCTCAGCCCCTGCCTCGACAGGATGTCTGCTCCCAAATTTTGGGCCCCAGGGATGTAAGCTGCCCAGAGAGCAGTTTCCCTTGGGCCCACAGGAGGATCTGGTGCACCAGTCTGCAGAGTGGAAGCGAGCGCAGACCCCCCTGATGATTTACATAGGCGACCACCGATGTGTTGTCTGACTGGACAAGCACATGGTGGCCCCTGAGGTTCTTGAGAGCAAGAAGGACCGCCAACATCTCCAGGCAATTGATATGCCAGGATAGATGGTGTCCCCTCCACAGACCCTGAGTTGAGCGGCCCTCCAGGACTGCTCCCCAACCCGTGAGGGAAGCATCCGTCGTTAGCAACTTGCGACGGCACGGAGCTCCCAGCACGGGCCCTTGGGACAGGAACCAAGGTTTCTTCCACATAATCAGAGCCCGTAAGCATCGCCGCGTGACTTTGATCATGCAAAAAGGATTTCCCCTCGGGGAAACCCCTTGGTCCTGAGCCACCACTGCAAAGGTCTCATGTACAGCAGGCCAAAAGGTATCACGTTGGACGCTGCCGCCATCCGACCTAACAGTCTCAGAAGCTGTTTAACAGTGAGTGACTGCCTGAGTTGAGCGGCCCCCCAGGACCGCTCCCCAACCCGTGAGGGAAGCATCCGTCGTTAGCAACTTGCGACGGCACGGAGCTCCCAGCACGGGCCCTTGGGACAGGAACAAAGGTTTCTTCCACATAATCAGAGCCCGTAAGCATCGCCGCGTGACTTTGATCATGCAAAAAGGATTTCCCCTCGGGGAAAACCCCTTGGTCCTGAGCCACCACTGCGAAGGTCTCATGTACAGCAGGCCAAAAGGTATCACGTTGGACGCTGCCGCCATCAGACCTAACAGTCTCAGAAACTGTTTCACAGTGAGTGACTGGCCTAGCTTTATCCGGTTTACGGTGGAAAGGATTGATTGTATGCGAGCAGGAAACAGACGCGCCTGCATCGCAACAGAATCCTAAACCGTGCCCAGAAAAGTGGTGCTCTGAGCTGGAGACAATACACTTTTCTTTGCGTTTAACCTTAACGCTAGACCGAACGGAAGAACCCGATACTGGTAAGCTTCGCCCCCAAAAGCAAACCTCAGGACCTTCCTGTGTTGAGGAAGGATGGAAATATGGAAATATGCGTCCTTGAGGTCTATCGTGACAAACCGGTCCTCGGACCTGATCAGTGACACGATCTGCCTCAATGTAGACATTTTTGAACCTGAGCATCATTACTGACATATTCAGATGTTGCAGGTCCAAAATGGGACGCAACCCCCCCATCCTTCTTCGGAACGATGAAGTAACGGTTGTAGAAACCGCTGTCTCTGTCTGGAGGGAGTACATGTTCTATGGCTCCCTTTCCCAGCAGAGTCTTTACTTCTTGTTCCATTACCAGAGCCTGCTCGGGGCCCACCACTGCAGGTAGGACCCCCATAAATCTGGGCGGGCGAGACCCGATGAATAGCATAACCCTTTTCGATCGTACGCAGGACCTATTGAGAAATGTTTGGCAGTAGTTTCCACGCTGCCAAAAATTCTACTAAGGGAACCAGCCTCTCAAGGCTGGCCTCTGGTATTTCTTGCACAACCAGTTCGGTGCCCTGTAACGAGGAACCGGCAGGGAACACCCGAACTGACTGCTTTGAGACCCTCCTTAGAGGGGGCGCGCAGCCCAGTGCCGCTATGTTGCCGGGCGGACACTGAGCTACACGCCTGCTGAGGACTGCTGCGCCCTGAAGCACCAGAGGTGGCAGGGTTGGCAGAACAGCCCTCTGAGGGCACCGAAGAGAAGCGGGCACCGTGAGCAGAGGTGAACACCGCTTTTCTCCAGAGGGGTCTGCCCTCGGAGGCCTGACGCTGGTAGCGTCAGGACCTCTTCCCCGCAGCCTTCCTGGCAGTAATGACGGCCCTCAGGTCCGTCTTACTTTTAGGAGGCTGGGGCTGAGCGCGCTTCCCTGGTCCCCTATCTTTCTGAGGGGGAGCCCGAGAAGCTACGCTCTGTTTCTGTGTGGCACGGTGTGAGGAGCTGGCTTTAGCAGGATGGGGCTGCTGCCCAGAGAACTGAGGGCGGCGGGGAAGGAGCTTCTGGAACGCCGCCGTCTGCTTAGAAGCTTCCTGAAACCTTTCGACGACGCTATTGACGGCGTCGCCGAAAAGGCCAGGATGCGAGACTGGGGCGTCCAGGAGGAAATTATTATCCCTATCATGGATAGCAGATAAATTGAGCCACAGATGCCTCTCCGTGGCCACCAGGGCTGCCAAAGAGCGGCCAATAGATCTGGCCGTCTCCCTGGTGGCCCGAAGAGACAAATCTGTGGCCCGCCGAAGCTCGCTGACCGCCCTCAGGCCCAATACCCCCGCCTTCATCGAGCTCTCCAAGCAGCTCAGCCTGGTAGGCCTGCAGCACGCCCATAGTGTGGAGACATGCTGCAGCCTGACCAGACGCTACGTAAGCCTTGCCCACCAGTGATGATGTTAGCCTCGTGGGCTTGGTGGGCAATGTCGGGGCCTTCAGGGACGATGGTGACTGGGGAGAGAGATAGCCCGCGAGCGTCTCCTCCACCTTAGCATCGCCCCATAACCGTGCTCTTTAAGACCCACTATAGATGCATAGTGTGATAACTGAGGACTATGCACTCTATAGGAGGCCGGTTTTTTCCATGATCTCGACACCTTGGTGTGGAGATCAGGAAAGAATGGAAGGCCCCGACGCGGAGGTTGTGCTCGTGAGGGGAGAAAGCGTTCGTCTAGTTTGCTTCTAGGACGAACCTCCTGCCTCTCAGCTGGCCAGTTTATACTCAATTTGGCGGCAGCTCGAGACACAACCTCCATAAGCTCCTCACATGCAGGAGATGATGGCGAGTCATCTCCTGCATCGATGCTCTACATCCAACTCCTCAGAGCTGGATATATTAAGCACCGGCGGTTCACCCTGAGCGGAAGGAACCGCAAAGCGTGCTTCCGAACTCAAGGATGAATCGCTAGATCTGCCAGGGGAGGGGTGAGATAAGGCTGGGCCCGTCTCAACCCCCTCTGTCAGATCCATTTGCGATCCCCAAGATTTGGATTGCCGCTGAGCCTCAGCAGCAGCGGGACCCGCACCAAGAGGACAGCGAGTCTGGGCAGTTTCCTCAAAAACTGCCAGGCGAGTGTGGAGCGTGCGCAGCGGCAACTGCTCACAATGTGCACAGCCAGCACCCTCAAATGCCGACTGTGCATGCTCCACACCCAAACAAACAACACATAGAGTGTGTGTATCCCCACCCGTAATGAAACGGGGGCAGGGAGGAACACACACTCTAAACTGCTGCTGTTTCGCCATATTTCCCAGAAAGATAGAGAGAATATAAATCACAGACAACACCAAATAGACACACGTTTCACAAATAGCGCGACTGAAGACACAGAAGCTGGCGATCGCTGTTTTTCAGCGTGCTTTATAGTTCCTGGTTCGTGACGTCATCCGCCTCTGACGTCGAGTCACACCATTGGACGGATTTCACAGTTGCTTCATGACGCACTCACGCGAAGCGTTCCCATTGCGTCAAACTTTCGACGCAGCTCGAAGTTCCCTAGAAAGGGAAAATCAAGTTTCCTGTGACTGAGATTGACCTTCACTTGAGTATGGAAGATTATTGCGACTTTATTACTCAGAATTCTGACTTTTTATCTCAGAATTCTGACTTTTTATCCCAGAATTCTGACTTTTTATCCCAGAATACTGACTTTATATCTCAGAATTCTGACTTTTTATCCCAGAATACTGACTTTATAACTCAGAATTCTGACTTTTTATCCCAGAATACTGACTTTATAACTCAGAATTCTGACTTTTTATCCCAGAATTCTGACTTTTTTTCTCAGTAAAAAAAAAAAAAAATCAAGTTTCCTGTGACTGAGATTGACCTTCACTTGAGTATGGAAGATTATTGCGACATTTTATCCCAGAATTCTGACTTTTTATCCCAGAATACTGACTTTATATCTCAGAATTCTGACTTTTTATCCCAGAATACTGACTTTATAACTCAGAATTATGACTTTTTATCCCAGAATACTGACTTTATAACTCAGAATTCTGACTTTTTATCCCAGAATACTGACTTTATATCTCAGAATTCTGACTTTTTTTATAGTCGCAAAAATCTTCTTTTTTTTTCAGTGGCGGAAACGGGCTTCGTAGGTATTAGACTGTAAATGTAATATCCGTGCACATTATTATTTTTTTAATTTATGTGCACTAACCTTAAATCAAAAAGTCCCCCTCTTGCTGCGACATCTCTCTTCTCCGGTGAAGTATTTACTATTTCACATGCACCATCCAATCGTTTTTTTTGTTTGTTTTTTTTGTTATTCGAGGAGCCGTTTCACTCGGATATGTTACACAACTTCCGTTTCAGAACACTTGAAATATAAACAGAACTTTTTTTGTGTGAACTGGACCAATTTGCATATTTCTGTATTAATCAGAATATCCTTATTCAGAAGCTGTTCTGGCTGTGATTCACAGACTATGAGAATCTGCGCATTGGAGGCCTGGTGTTTGCTGGTGTCATTGTGGTGCTGTCTGTCCTGCTCCTGACAGGTAGGTGTTTAGTCAGCGTGTGTGTGAGTGTGTGTGTGTGTGTGTGTGTTGTATGATGAGTCATGTCAAATCACTAATGAATGTCTGGTCCTGTAGGAAACCGCATCAGACGCTGTGGCAAGCGTAAGGCAAGTGTCTTTAACTCACTAATGTGTTTGTGGTGACATCTAGTGGTCAGATTATAGTACAAATAATGTAATTCCAAAGTGTCTAAATTTACTTTTATCTGTAGGAATTTACCTTAAAATCTTAATTTCTACATGTAAACTTAAAATACATATAAAATATTAATTAAAAACAGGTTACCCTTTGTCTTGAGGACACGTTGTTTTGGCTGTTTTGTTGTTGTTTTTTGCTTAAAATTAATTATAGTTTAGCTCTTGCGTCGACTTGCAACATGTTTCTGTAACACTGAAAAAAATGGCATTTCTATATTTCACGCTTGACTTGACAGTCTTTAATTGTGTGCGTATTTGTGTCTGTCAGGCGAAACATGGGGATGAAGAAATTTAAGATGGCTTGTGCCGGATCTGGATGGTTTTGGGATGTGAAAACCCTGCGAACTGAAAGTCATATTCTTACACTTAACTTAACATTTAAAAAAATTGTGATTTAATTGATTTGCTTCATTAAAAACATTGATTTGGAAAAACACGGTGTTGGAATGTTGGTATTCATTATTAGTAGAATTCTGTATATGTATGTATATATATATATATATATATATATATATATATTATATATATATATATATATATATATATATAATATATATATTTATATATATATACCTTATTAATACATGAAAGGAGCTTCTACATTGAACCTTCCGATAGTATCAAGTTTTACACACTAGAGGGCAGTAAATGTCAGCTTTTGGGATATCATTTTCAACTCAAATTCAGTTGTTAAGTTAAGTTGACAGTTGCCTTTTTTTTTTGTCTTTTTCAGGACAGTAATAAATAAAAATAACAACATTTTTATGATCCCTCTTAAAAGTATTAAAATGTTGATGAAACTTCACTTTTTCAGACTGTCAGAGTCAGAGTTTGGTAATCTAAAATATTTTTCAGATGTAACTGTAATCTGATTACCACCCATTTAAAATGTAACTGTAATGAAATACAGTTACTCAAATTTTGTATTTTAAATACGTAACAAAGTTACTTGTATTTCGTTACTCCCCAACCCTGGTTTTATGTGTAACATTTCGTGAAATGAGTGCTCGGTTTTCATTTCTAAATTAGCATTCAATTGCTTCTCAGGTCCGAATGCAAGGCTAATACAATATAACAAGTGAAGAAAATGTTATAGCATATTTTTATGTGTATTGTAATAAATAAATAAAATAATAGCAGTAAAATGAATTATTTTTCATATATTATAACTATTCTATTCTTCTTTTAGCATTTTAATACCTCATCTTCTTTCAAAACGTCACTTAAATTCTGTAAAACTGATACGTTTCCATTTAATAATAATGTTTTGCTTCAGTGGAGTTCCAGGAAACATCTTGAGGTTTGTTTAACTTGAGCAAACACAGATTTATGCAGATCTGTGCATATTCACTAATCCTGAACGATCGTTTCTCAAGATTAAAACCTGCATCCTGTCCACAGATCAGAGATAAAGTCAGTGGCTTAATTCTGCTTTCTCAGGTTCCTGTCGAATGCTTACATAGGGAAAAAGGGTTATGATGGCTCCGATATCTAGGCTGTCCACAGATATTATTATATCAAAAATATTTCTCCTATTTACTGAAATTATTAGAAAGAGTTTATAACATGCATACAACATGACAGACATAAGAGAAATGAAAAACAAATTACAGTGGCATCATATTTACTTAATGGAAATAAATGATCAATTTTAATGCTAAAATAATCACTAAAAGTAACTAATAATAGTATCACTGAAACTAAAACTATATATGTACATACAGTGTTGGCCAAAAGTGATGTCCAGAAAAAAACGACATATTTACCTTTTATTCAAATACCATTAAAAATGTTCAGATTTTGTAAGCATATTAGGCTACATAGTTGTGTTTGGAGTACATTGTTTTATTTGTGATAACGCAATGAAACACGATAATTATGCAGACATAATTTTTGGCCTGGCTGTCATACAAAGAAATTATGAATACATGCAAAAACAAGAGAGAACCAATTAAATATTCATAACTGATTATGTTGTAGTCAGTGCACACTTTTTCCTGTGAGCCTATTGCTTTTCTATGCACTTTTTTGAGCGGTAAAATAAAATCTGGAATAATTTTATAATGTTTTTTTCATCCCTCCTTTTTAAAATATTAAATAATATAAACATAATTAATATATATATATATATATATATATATATATATATATATATATATATATATATAATATTTCCCTCATAAGCTTGTATCATTAAAAACAAATACCCTCTCTAGACAATACTTTTGGCCACTACTGTATATGATTAACCAATATCAACAAATAAAAAAATCCAGAAAGGACGGAACAGTCAACAGATGTGCAGATTATGAAACGTTTCATCCATGTGCATTTCTCCAGTGATGGAAGGTTTGTTTTTTTTTAAGCATGCATGCATGCAAATTCATGGAAAAACCCCTATATGAATTTCTTTGAAAGCAAAGGCTGGTTTCTCAAAAGTAATGTGTCCTTGGATTCTTCAAAGAAATCTGCTTGTTTCTTAACTGTCCTTAAGCAAGTGTAATATATATATTTCACACGTAATATATATACACTGAATAAAAGAAGAAATGTTATCTGTTTGAAGGTTAGTGTGACAAAAAAGAATGTTGGGTAGACCCTGCATAGGAAATGAATGTGGGGATGATAAAACCAATTCTTTTTTCAGAACACAAATACAAATGAAGTGGCAACATATAACACATTCACAAAGTGAAGCATTCAAGCTCATAATTGCAAAGAATGATACTTAAGTCACACACTCTACTACAGCACTTTTTTTTTTTAACCACAAAATCCACTCAGCTGACCCTTCGTAAATGATATTTGATTGACAGGCGATCTAACCAATCATAACCCCGAATCAAAACAGTCAGGGGAGTTAGTAGATTAATGCTGGTGAATTTGAACTTGAAAAATTGTGTGTACTCACGTCTTTCCGCACTTGAAACAACATTCCTTCTGCTGTTCATTCATGTTTATTTGATGCTATAAATGAACTAGTATGAAGAGATGATCGGTTCACGAGCCGCTTGAAGGAGCTACAGCGATCTTTCACGACACATTAAAGAGCCACTAGATGCTATTTATTGTTTAAACTTCTTTAAAAAATGACAATATATTAAATATCAGACTCATATGTCTGTCAATATATTTTCACTTTGTGAGAACATGATGTGTGGCATGAGACCGCATGGGTTGTGGGACATAGCAACAGTAACTAAAGGGGGCGGGTCTTTGAGAAGGGGCAATTGCCTCTCAAAACTAGCTCAATCGCGTTCTGTGGGTTTTCCCGGGAAATCTCGCGTTCCGGGAGTTAAATATCGCGTTGGTCGCTTCAACCCACGGAGTTGCAAAACAACCAGTGAAAAACTATATTCAGCATATGCTGGGTTTTTTTCAACCAGCTCCTAAATCTGTAAAACGTTAGGAGTCGTCAAGAAGACTCCCAAGTCTTAGACTTCTAAGACAAAATCACCAACAATCCTAATGGTAATCACAGAGCCTTGGGTGCTGAAGTCCAACCTTTTCTTCATAAATGCAATACATATTTTGATTTATAGCCTTTAATCTACGATAAAACGCCAAAAATACATTTTAATAAATAAATAAATAATGTCCAATTACCTGTGGCAGCTGTTAATGAATTCAGACTTGAAAATGTGCTCCTCCAAACATAATTTGTCGCTTAAATTTTGCATTCTCTCAAGACGCAGACATGTTAGAGGCTGACAATTAGCTGAACATTTATACGTATACATATTTTATTAAATCGCAGACAGAGACTCCTCCCTCATCAGCCAATCACTGTAAGTAAGTGTGTTGGCATCATCTGTAGCAACGAGGCCCTTACTCTTAGCTTAAGACTTCTC